>CM059187.1:31550562-31983062 GCA_030323885.1 Branchipolynoe longqiensis | reverse complement strand
ATTATTAGCATAGGGCAAGAACTGGTTGGCCTGGTGTCAGGATAATATGACTGAGTGGGATATCACTTTATCAGGACATGGCGCTGGCAGCCTGGTCTCCCAGTAGGGTAGCACTATAAAGTTGCCATGAGTGTGCACTGTCAGAAATCGGTGTCCGTCCTGATATGACTTGAGATGTTGCCAGGACTTCGAACTCCAACACCCAACCAACGTCTCCTTCCTCTTTTAAAATATTGTTCTTCGTCTATTCTTCTTCTTTCCCCCCAGTTCTTTCCACGATTTTTACAGTTGTTTATTTCTTAGTAAAGCATGGCCTTTTAAAAAATAATATTACAACGAAATAATACATGAACGCTGTTCGTGTCGTGATGCCCAGCTGGTGTGCATTCCGTGGTAGAGGTGGGTGGGAGTGGGAGGTTCTTGGAGTATCAGTTTCTACTCTAAATGTAGACCCGGTGGTTGTATTGTAAAGCATATCCACAAAATGTGATGTGCGCTGGCGGGCCGTGCGAAATTTGCGCCGCCCCCCACCGTCGCCATAACACTCACATTTCTCACATGCCCTCACAATAGGACCCCCCCCCCCCACACACACACACAATATCCTCCACCGTGCGCGCGTCCATGGGGCCCCGCGCGCCTCAAATTACACCCCCCCACACACTTTTTTTTTTGCCAAGTGGCGATTTAAAGCCGTCAGTAGTAAGAGTCTTTAAATGACACGGAACTATCGTTTTCACACTAAAATGTTATGGTAATGTCGGAATACATTGACCATCCCCCGTCCACCACGCACAAAATGGAGGTGTTGTTCTGCATTATGCAAACATATAACAACTACACACGCGCACCATTGCTGGAATTTTATGCCGAAGCTGTTGGTGTCTTTGTTATGGCGACACGGTGGTTGCAGTGGGGGTGGGAAAGTTTGATTGCGGGGAGGGGTGCTGTGTGCGGAGATGACGACCGCGAGTGTTGGCGAAGGGTGGGAGAATGTGACGTGTTGCATGCGCCTCTGTCTTCAAGTTGCGTGAGGACAGCGGTGGGAGCATCCTCCTCCACCCTCCTCCCCCTCCCCCCACACCCCACACATGTCTGCCCTAGGCCACGCTGGACGCCAGTTATGCAAGGCGGGGGGGGGGGGGGGGGGTCGGTAGATTTGTGACAGAATTGGGCGAAAAGTTTAGGGTTTTATATTCTAAATATTCAATGTTAAACAGAATTATTGGGGGTGGGGGGTGCATTAAGTAAACAGAATTATTGGGGGTGGGGGGTGCATTAAGTGGCTACGGAGAAGACATTTCAATCGCAGACAATTGGCCTCCGCATTTCACTGCTACTTGTCACATCCTAGTAATGTTGAATGTCAGGCAGGCTAGGTAGCGACAAATATAATTGTTGTCATTGGTTTGACTCGGCCAGGATTCGAACCCTGCGATTTACTCAAATGTGAAGCGAATGCTCAACTCATTTGGCCACTCCCATCTGTCCGTGGATTTCCCATTATGTGAATATAGTTGTATGTTATTTGAATATTGTGAATATGCAAGCTAATTACTATTCCATTGTGCGAATATTAAAATGATTACTGCCAGTCTGTGGTTTCTATTTCACTTCAGCTATACACACACGTAGGCCCAAGTGTAGTTCCAATAATGGACACAGGGGAAGAGGCGTCCTGGATTTATGTGGAACTAACTCTTCACGATTCCAAATAGCTTAATTGTTGTCTGTTATTGTTAAGTCAAAAGCGTAAAATGTTGAAAGGAAATCTTTATAACTTATACTTTCTGTTATATTTCCTGCTACTCATACTCTCTTGTTCTATTGTAATATGCTATCACTGTATCAGTTACATTATCTTCTAAGTTCTATACTGTCTGTTATGCTGTCTGTACCTATTGTGCTTGCTATCTGCATCTCCAGCTGTGCGATTCACTAATTGCATAGTTAATGTGGGCTAATAAGATTAAGTAATGATATACTGTTATTAACCAAATATTTCTACCCCTAACTAGCAGCCCCTTCTCGATTCACCTCATCTTAATTGAGTATGCGGACGGATGCGGGCGGGGGCAAAATCTGGGATTTTGAAGAACACAGTAGAATATTGTCTAACAGAATAGTTCCTATGATTGTGGTTGTTTACGCAATTTCACGCAATGTGCAGCGTTCTGTTTTGAAGTGTGTGTGGGGGTGGGGTGGGGGTGGGGGTTGTGTGGGTTGGTAATGATATTTAACTTCACATTCTCCACTTTGGCCGCCTGTAACTGTAAGTGCCTTTTAGTGGCATGACGAAGATAAAAGGATGCTAATCTCTACCTGTTAACAGTTAAATATTATTTTCCTGGTAATTATAATGAGTCATGTCCCCCCCCCCCCACCCCCACCCTCCCTTCACACCACCCTCTCGGCACTCCTGGACCGTGGGAACGTCCCGGCCGTTGAAAGTGGATGACAGCGGTCTCAGTTGAGTGACTCCGCTTGTTGTTGTATGCATGGCGAGAACAAGCGGCGGAGTGGATCCGGGGTCAGGCCGGGAGTGCTGGGGACGGGGTGAGGGGTGTATCTATAGTCAAACACCCATGATAAACCAACCAGTCACTGAGGGACGCATGCGCAAAAATAAGCTGCTTTACTATAAGCACTACCAATGCATTCTTGTTCTTTTTTCTTTTCTTTTTGTGTGTGATGAATTTATTTCATCATCATCATGCTGTCGGTCGCGATGCGACAAAGACTGCTTTCATTACTTGACTGCCGCTCTTCATTTAGCTCTCTGCTGTGAGAGTTGCGTCAATTTATTTACCCTGCCCATGACGGATAAGTGTGTGAACACTTGTGTTTACTGCTGGGCAGCACTCGTCCAATTTGATTCAAGTGTTTTGAATGTTGTCTTGGTAATAATTTAGATTTCTTGTTTATGGGTTGTAACTACTAACTGTTTGTAGATTGCAAACAATCCCAAATTCAGCTTTTACCGTTCTTTGTGTTAGTACATTTACATATTTTGTTGTTGAATGAATTACTATTGTAACTTGTTAATTTCATTGATACTGTTACGATAAAATCTTATAATCAGCCGTACCAATTCATTCATTGATACCATTATGATCAAATGTATGCATAAGAGAAGCCAAAAAAGAAAACTAATATTTTAGAGGAACTGACAGGTTGACTGCAGTGTTGGGTGACGTCATCGAGCGAAATTCTTTTTAAAAAAAAGGTTTTATTTATTTATCTCAAGACATGTTCATGCGACAGTCGGCTCTTGTCAGTCGGTAGTGTTGGGTTCATTTAGTAGATTAAGATCACTTACTCATTGTGTTTGTTTACTTACTTTCCTAGCTAATAAAAACTACAGCCAGACAGTAAGCTTTCAATCAACGGGAACTTAAACAGTGTGCTTTGGCAGCAACCAATGTTATAACGAATATACACAACAATTTCGTTCCATGGGATACTAGCAGGGATTTTCAGAGGGTATATAGACTTTTTCGTCGATACATATAGCATAGGCCATACATGCATTTACATTATCTATTAACAATTTTATTTTTATTTTGTCATCTATATGGAAGCTAGGCCTCTGCATAGTGGTAAATATCGGGCCATTGGTAGTATTGGTCTTTACATGAGATGTGACTTTAAATCACCGGTCACTCAAGAATTCATTTAAAATCATCATTCACTCAATCGTTCATTATACTCATTTACTCATTTACTCAAGCACTAGCAGTTGCGATTAGTCTAATTACATGATTTAATATGAAGAGACAAGAAGTGGCAATTACAATCACAGGTACATGATTAATAGTAGAATACCATAAGTAAAACACGATTTCAAATTATCAGAAAAACTATTTGAATAAATAACCTTCTGGAATAATACCCCCGCCCCCCACACACAGACACACGCACACGCACTGATTAGTAGCTACCCTGAAGAGATAACAAATTTATTGACAATCGACACAGCTATGAATTGAATTGATGCCAGGATACATGTCATCATCATCATGCTGTCGGTCGCGATGCAACAAAGACTGCTTTCATTACTTGACTGCCGCTCTCCATTTAGCTCTCTGCTGTGAGAGTTGCATCCATGAGTCGGTCTTAATGTCTCTCAGCTTCAGGTTTCTCTTGATACATTTCATGAAAGCTGCCTGCAAAAGTGTTGAAGTGCTGCTGGCTTTTGCAAGTTACCAGCGGCACTCTCTCAGGGAGCAAATAGAGGTTTCACACCGGCAAGAACATGTCAAGACAGGCGCAAAACTATTTGTCCCTGATACATGTAGCACATTTATATATCGTGTGTGTTTATAGTATGATTATATGAATTCCCACTCATGTTCAAGTATACACAGTGTGTGTGTGTGTTTATATTATGATTTTATGATTGCCTATTCACGTTTAAGTATATGCCCTATGCAGTGCGTGTGTGTTTATGTTAGGATTATATAAATAGTCACTCAAGTCCAAGTAAGCTATGAATATAAATAAACTGAAACAAGAATTTATGTGAGTGTAAACTAGGAAGGCAAATATTTTTTAGTTTACCATCATCGCTCAACATAGGATTGGCAATGGCTGTCTGGTTAGTCTGGGTTTTTCTATGCAAAAATATCGAATACAAAATTTAATATAATTTTTATGATCAAGAATCTAGAGAAATATAATTTTAAATTAAGAAATATAATTTTAAATTAAGAAATATAATTTTAAATTAAGAAATATAATTTTTAATTAAGAAATATAATTTTAAGTTAGAAATTCAATTGTAAATTGAGAAATACAATTTTATAGTGAGAAATACAATTTTATATTCAGAAATACAATTTTATATTCAGAAATACAATTTTAATTTGAGACATTAAACAAAATTGAAATCCAATTTTAAATTTAGAAATATAAATAAAAAAATTCTCGAATCATGCCTGGTAGCTAGACAAAACTTCCCTCGGGGCTGCGGCCTGTGGGAAGTCTTATCTGGACACCAAACATCCGGGTATCGTCAGGAAAGGGTATAATCTGTAAATATACCACGCTGAAGCAGGAGGTGTTCTTCAGCTGGTTTCCAGGTAGAATTCCTATAACTGTGCCATCTACTGTCTACCACTTTACGGCCGCAATTTACAAGGGACGAGGAATGCAGCCCGCTGTACACACTTTCGGTGTGTTGAGTTGTGTGATAAGCTGGATGAACGCCTTCAATTGGACGATGGGTGAGAGAGAGGCCCCCCCCCCCCCCCCCCCCACACACACACACCCTCCTCGTGACAGTGATTAGAAGGAGACGACAGCTTCAGTCCCTTCTGGTTCAAGTCTGCAGAACACGGCTAGCAGTCAGCTGGTGTTCTGAAGGAAATATGCTTTTCTGGGTGTACATGACATTGGGGGGGGGGGGGGGGGGATGATTTTTAGAAATGTGGGTGATGGACGGCTGAGCCACCTTTGACTTGATATGGGTTGAAAGATCTCCAACATTTCTCGGATTTCCCGGATTTTTGGTAAAATCTACGATTTATGTTGTTTCTAAAATATATCTCGGATGTAAAACCTCAACACATAAACCCATCTAGTTTTATGTGATTTCTCCATCTACCACCCAATGCCAACTCAAAATCCCAAAATCACTTGAAGCATTTAACCATGCCCCAGGCTGGTGATGGCTGGCATTGGGGTCAGCAGGGGACCAGTATTGGGTTTCCCTCATACTAAAATGGGGGTGAAATTCTGTGAAAACTGGAAATTTTTCTCATATGTTTAACACTTTCAGGGAATCATGGGGAATTCACTGAATTCAGGTTTCATCCAGTACTCCCCAAGCCCTATCCTAGCTCTATATTTCTCTGATCAGTTAGTACACACTATCTTTGTAGAGCATTCCCTGTCCTCATGACCTTATTATCGCCCACCTCGCCATGCGTTTCCCTTTTCTTTCTCTCTGCAGTTACTTTCAACAGTGGGTTAAGAACAAATATATTGGGAATTGTAAGGCAGTAGGCCTAATTACTAGGATAGTAATGCTGTTATTGGAGCAATGTTTTGTTGTCAGGGTTCTTGGTTATTTACCTCGCCATAGATTTCTGCCTTTCTGTTGAGATTACACCCCTTCCATTCCATGCACACCGTTACACACTCATCAGACACTACCTTCCATGCCTATTCTAAATGTAGCTGGCATCTCTCCACGACTCAAGGCTTGCCAATATTTACAGCTCGTCGTCCATTATTAATAGAAAACAGAATAACCTCAACGTGTTAAAGTGGCCTATATGGCATATATAGTCTGATATACTATATTCATTCAATTAATTCACTAGGTATAGTTGTGATATACTATATTCATTCAATTAATTCACTAGGTATAGTTGTGATTGTTGAATAAGATTATTTTTGATAACGCTGGTGCCTGTGTGTTGTTGCTTTCCATTATTGTGTGCATACCTTTGTGTTGCGCGCCCCAGTGCCCGGTTTGTTGAGTGCTTGCGGTGTTTTGGGTTTCCTCCAAGACATTAACAGTAGCACTAAGCGGCCAGGCTGGATCCTGGGGAGTGTTTGATCACATATTATGCTAAGCTGCATGATTCCACTCCACTTGTACCTAAAACCAACTGGAGTTGTTGTGTCTGTGACCGGGCTGCTAAACATCCGATTAGAAAAGTGTCGGAAGGCTGGGCTATGGAAATAATCACATGATTTTGCAATCTACTAAATATTTTCACCAAATGCTTATCAACCATAGCCCGCTAATTTTGAGGTGAATAATTGATGAAATAATATAGATTAATAGATGTTAATAGTCGAATCAAGAGGTTCTTCTGGCTGCCATCATGTTATTTCTTTTGCATTCTCTTCCAATTTCTCAATTTCATGCCAATGTAGTAGATAAGCACTGCGTGCTGGAAACCATCCCCTCCGCAGCTTGTGTATTGTATGGGAAGGTGGAGAGTAATCGGTTTGGATGCGCATGTGCACTTAAAGCTTACTTAACCAGACTGCTCACTTAAATTTGATCCTACATATCCAAGTTATTTACTGTGGCTGCCTAGGAGGGTATACTACATCACTTTAATAAATGTAATATAATAAAAATTAATTTGGCATGTTTTCACTTCAAATATCTCCAAAGTTAATCAGTTAAAATAAAAGTTACTTCAAGCAAACGTACAGTGGATTATAATGCTCAACTTGATGTTTTTATCTCAGAACATGGCAGAAACCCAAAACCCTTGGACTATGCAACTCAGTTTGAGAATGAAACGCCAAAACACGCATTCCATACCTCCACCATCAATATAGACGCAGATATCTTTATTTGCCCCCCTCTCATGCACCCCTCGGGAATGGTTCTCTGTCATCTTTTTTTCTCTCTGTCTGGTTTGGGGGTGGGGTAATTTAAAGGTTACACTCCTTGAGGGTTTCCCCTCCCCCCTCACCTATCCCCACCTAAACACTCTCCTTTCATCACAAAAAGCCGTGACCTCACGAACTTGCTCTGAGGCTACAACATCCCCCCCCGCCAATTTTTTATATATTTTTTGTTATTGGTCGTGCGTTTTCACCGGGCGCCAGATGGTGAGTAAAATATATTTGTTTAAATAAAGAAATTCCAGGAACGTCTATTTTTGTATTCGTGTGTGACCCGCCCCCCCCCCCCCCCCCCCCCCCCCCCCCTAGCCCTGTGCGAAACCCTGCCTGTATGCAGACCCAGACAATCTGCAAGTTTAACTTGTAGCGGGTCCCTGGATACTCTGTTATGCCTGGCGCTAACTAGGCCGACTGTACCAGGCTTAGTTTTACATGGAAGATGTTTTCCCCGTGATATAGCGAATGTTCACGATTTCTTTTTGTAATTTACTATTTGTGTTATTTCTAAAGCATATTCTACCATCTATGGATTGTTTCCAGTTTTTATTTAAATATCACACAATGCCAGGAATATTTGAAACATTCAAGCTTATCCTTGAACTGAGAGGAGTTCGATTTCCGTGAAAACTTGGAGAGTCTCTCATACCCTAAGCATCGTTAGGGAATCGTGGGGGAAAATACCGGAAGTCAGGCTTGTCGCGGGTAATCGGGCCGGTCACTGCTCGGCATTAGTCACAAGAATGGCCACGGGGGGCTCTGCTCTGGGCGCATTGGAGGGATTACTGGGAAGTTGCTTGCCTTCCCTTTTTGCCAACAGTTCCTCGACCATTTGGATCGCTCAGTCTTAACTAAATCTGTTTACGAAATGGACCAAACTGTGTTTTGCATTTACCCTTACCATCAAAACGGGCAGGGATGTATTGTTTTCTCGGATTTGTATTGTGTTTTTGGTGAAGTTTTATTTTTGTGTGTTTTTAAGAGAGCATGCCTAAATTTACCTCCGAAAACATCAACAAATCTTTTAAAGCATTCGCCATTAAATGAAATAGGTTGACATATGATGTAAGTAAAGCAGCATCTCTTGTCTTGATAAGGCTCACTTGTTTAATGTACCTTTTTTTTCCTATGATAAATTAAATGTTTCTCTCTAACTGTTGTAGCCAAGTTGTGAATATGTGACATCATGGGTTTACTGTGCGGTGCGATTTTAAAGCATTCGCCATTAAATGAAATAGGTTGACATATGATGTAAGTAAAGCAGCATCTCTTGTCTTGATAAGGCTCACTTGTTTAATGTACCTTTTTTTTTCTATGATAAATTAAATGTTTCTCTCTAACTGTTGTAGCCAAGTTGTGAATATGTGACATCATGGGTTTACTGTGCGGTGCGATTGCAAAGCCGTACCCCTTACTATTGTTATTGTCATTATTATTGTCATTATTATCATTATGCACGCTTACAATTAATGAATCATGTAATACTAATTAGAATATTCAATATATTCGAGCTATGTGGTATAAACATGATATGTTAATTGTTAGGATGGGTGCGGTTGAAATGTTCGAATAGAAACATACAGAACAAGTGAAATATCTCTAAAACCACACCACCTATTAACAAATCGCTTGGTACACGTATAGAAAACATCTTCACCAAAAAGATTATATTAAATCGATAAGGTTAGGGTTCTTGATTTCTATTAATTTTGATTAAAACTAATGTTTTGCACTGCGCGTACTGCCAAACTCAAGGCATTGTCAATGGTGGTGAGCAATCTTCATACAGAAAATCCAGGAAAAGTGAAATATCTCTAAAACCACACCACCTATAAACAAATCGCTTGGTACACATATAGAAAACATCTTTACCAAAAACATTATATTAAATTTATAAGGTTAGTGACTCACGACCATTCACAATGCCTTGAGTTTGAGTCTATGCACACGGCTGAGCATGGTACACGGCTGAGCACGCCACAGCGGTGACGTTGAGTCATTAGACGAGTGACAACCTATCAGTTTCCGGAACTTAATCAAGTGAAGATCAGAAGCTAGAACGATGTTGGGGTTTCTCCCTCCTTTCCCCTCCCCTCCCACTTCTCACCCCACCGTTCATCTCGATCCCGATCTAAGTGAAACAAACTAGTTTTGATCCACCTTTAGCACAAGCTGGGTGACCAGGGAAGACAACTGTGTACCAAATACTATTTTCTGATCTAATAGACGAGATCACCGTTCCGACTGCGCATGCACTGAAATCGGCACTGGCAGCAAAGCAAAGGCGTACAGCCATTGAGTTTGCCGATACGAGTAGGGCAAAACTTCCATTTTATTCAAAATTAATAGAAATACATAACAATTTGGCATAAACAGGTATGCACACATGTATGCAATATCACTGATGAATATAACTAAGACAAAACTAGCCATAGTTAAGCATTTTGAGCTAAGAAACATACAATTCCACACAAAACAATCAGTCACTTTAAGGCTGATAATTGAAATCCACATCACTATTTTTAATTCTTGTTCTAAATATTAAAATGCCAAATGTGTGAACAGACACTTGTTTCAGAGCAATATATAACCAATATATGATTAACCCTACTGATTTTCTAGTTCTACATATGTCATTCACCATAGGATATAAATAAAAACATGAATAAAATAAGTAAAACTGACTCTGGCTTTGGCTCTAACACTAGTCTGCGTTTCCAGATTTATCTAAATCTAAATGCACATGGCATAAGATGTGCTGCTTATATTGATGTAAATGTAAGGCTGGATAAAAGATTGTTATCTTAACTTATTATATATATTTTTTTAGTTGGTATTCTATGTACCAAACGAGCTGAGATAAGCTGAAACAGCACATTTCAGAGCTGCACCCAGTGTATTAGCATGTGCCATGTGCTTCTCGCAGGTTTGTTTTTCTTCCACGCATCCCACAATGCACCGCGCCACTGGAATGGTGATGTAGTCTATTAGAAATTTGATTCCTCTTTAGCACAAGCTGGGTTACTGGGGAAGACTATGTCGCAAATGCCATTATTTTGTAGCTCTTTTTGGGAATGTGGGTTGCATGTGCATGCATTGTCTATCACACATCAAGATATTTCACCGAATTAAAAGCAAAGAATGTACTTTAAATCTTCATAATAGTTAATAAAGTATCCGGTATGCTAAAAGTATCGTGTTGACTTCATAAGTTTAGTTTGCCAATGAACTATAGCAACGGTACTTTTCATTAAAATTATAGTTTTCTTCGTATGCTGTAATGGAATTAACATCGGCAGTCGAAATAAGACAGCGCTTCTCCAATCGTAAAGTTCGATACCACACCTCTGGGTAGTATTCAACAGTAGCCCAATGCATGTGGCAATATAGCACATTTGAGTGTGATCATATTTCTAAATCACACGACGATAAGTCAATTTATGCCAGTCTTTTTGTGTGTGTATGTGTGCCTTCATAATATAAAGATGTAGTCCATGCATATAAGGTCTACACACCATATATTTCTATTTTATAATTAAGATATGCAAGAAACCGTATCATGTTATTTCATTGAGGTAAATGATAAAACACAGAATCAAGTTCGATTTTAGAACTTGTAAAACTTGCAAACTGAATGCTATCAAATAGGCGGACTTATTTTTAGACAGGCACTACAAGCATGTGGATGATATTCATCCGGCAAGTTCACCGTTGCTAGACTGTAATTTCACCAATATGCCCGCCATAACCAACCACTTGTGTTTTAATGTGGATCCCATCCCCACTTCTCCCAGTCGGTAACTTGAGTTTGCCTTGATACAGGAGAATTTGATGTAATTTACCTTCCTTCCCCCCGCCCCTTTAAAAAAAACACACCAAAATAAAACAGGAGCGTGTGTGATTGCCTGTGGCTGACATGAGTGTACTTCCTCAGCATGCTTGGAGAGTGTTGGAGGTGTCGCGGCTTTTACCTGAGTAGGAGGAGACAAAAAGAGGATCGCGGGGTGTCTTGTCATGAGGGTAACAGATCCCTGGGCCCTCCTGGGCCTATCTCAACAACAACTCGCCAACTATTTTAGTCACACAGTCCTATTTCAGGACTGTACAATTCAGTTGGAACATTCTTCAAGAATCTTTAAATAATTGGGAGCGCTCATCAACATTTCTACAAACACTGAATCGAAATAGTATTTTAGGCTATTAACTGCATGGGAGTCACTTTGAAAGATTATTGGAAGCACATCCTCTGGCCATATAAGTATATATCACCAATCGTACTGATGCTAACGGTCCTAGCCCAGAACTTTATTGTTCTTCCGTTCTTGTACATTAAACAAAATCCCCCCCCCCCCCCTCCCATGAATACTCGATTCAAAACTGACAATTTCAGTCACCTGTGCAGACATGAGTTTGTTTATTCAATTGTCGCGTATTGACTACCACTGTCGTAATGAATATGGCGCTCTTGAGATGTCCGCAGATTTTAATTAGCGATTTCCCATCCGAACCATGTGGTTGTGAGGGGGATGTGCAAGGGGGGAGGGGGGTAAGGGTACAAGTTGGGTGCCCAGGTATGTTGGTGGGGCGGGTGTGAGTGTGGGTGTGGGTCTGTAAGCTATGGCCTGTAGGTGTAGAAAGAATGAACTAGGGTGGTATCAGGGTACAGGGTGTATCGAGGGTGGGCAGGTAGGAATGTTTGGGGTTTTGTTGGCTGCTGGTTTTTTTTTTCTGCCCTCGGGAGGGGTGAGTAGGCTATTAGGTTAGGCCATGCCAGGGTGTGGTCGCACAGGGGCCGCGCGCTGCGGGCCGGGGCTATTAGTGCAGGTATCTTGCTCGCCCGGCAACTCGATCCTGCCATCTGGAGGCTGTCATTCATCTCTGCTGACCCGCCTCTTCACCTGTAGACAGCCGGCCCGACTCACTGTCAATGGGAGGTGTATTTATATATCAGGTCCTTTATTTTATATTAAGGATGGTGTGCGTGTGCGTGTGTGTCTAAAGCGTCTGTTTTATGTTCTCACATTCTGCTGTTCTGACAGCCAGGGTGGTATTTTACACAGAATTGACGTCGTAGCATGTTCAACAACATTAATTTAACTAATGTATAGAATTGAAACTGTAGCATATTCAAGAACCATCATTTAACTAGAAAGCCAAATATACTGGAAACTCAAAATGTATATTTGATTATATTTACTCAGTAGGGTGATCATTTCCAAACTTTCAAAAAGGAGGACATTGCATATATAGTGATAGGTTACCATATATATATATATTTTACTTCGGTACTAAGCCTCAGGCTACTCGTAGCCAAGGGAGAAGGAAGCACATCCGGGTCCAGCAATTAGCATAATCAACTCACGACGGGAGGACATTCGTTGAGTTGCTCTGGCAGTTTTTTTTATCTACAAAGACATACTAACTGTAAGTATGAAATTTTAGGATGCTACAGATTTGTTATGATACTTTATTGCACCTTTTGACGAAGTTTTAGAACTTTGATGTTTATGTACATTACTTTTATTGGTGTTTTACGATTCGTGAAACATCGCTAGAACAAAGCGCCATGTTTTTTCTTTGTTCTACAAGCCGCCCATTGCCAAACGGAGAGATATGTGGTTGGAGCCACATTTTGTTAGGATTTATTCCTGGGTTTCTTTTAAGGATTCTCCACATTGTGTATTTAGGCGGACCTCCGAGTTTCGTAGCATTTTCTCCAACTTGTTGGCGTAGTAGCCACAGGAGGGAGAAGTGTACGGAATAGAGAGTGTGGGAGGTTACCGGTACACTGGTCCCTACCCCTCGTTTGGTTTTGGTTTCTATACCATACACCTATGACATTCACACCTTAGCTTCGCTTATGCCTGTGTTGGAATGGTTTAAATACGTTGTCCAACACCGCAAGATGCACAATTTGGGGTTGCTTAACCTGTTTGTGACATTTGGTCGAGCTTGGTAGATTTTTAGTAACTTTCTTTCGATTGTTATAGACTTCCGATGGCTACGAAGCGGAATAAACCCTCAGCTCCTGCCGAGTTGACGGATGACTACGACTCATCGCCGGTGGTAACCATGCCGCCTTCTCCAGAGCACTTCATATTGGAGGAGGTCAGTGGGCCAGATGCGCCAGACACGGCCCCCATCTGACCTAGAAACCAGACTGACAGGGATGCTGGAGAATAAGCTCGAGGAGTTAATTCCGGCCAGATCTCGGGTGAGAAAGAGGCCGGCTCCAGAGTCTGACGACTCGGACTGGGATGACATCTCGGGTGAGGACTCCCCTGAGGATGATTCATCTCCGGAGAGCGTCCCAGTGAAGAAGGGGAAGAAGGGCAAGAAGGCTGTCAGTTCGTCCGGGGACGAGTACACGCAAGCGCATAAGAAGGTGGTCAAGCATACGAAGAGCAAGAAATGCAAGACTAAGAAAAAGAAGGACTCTTCTTCTTCGGATTGATCTTTGGACTCATCTACCACTGAGTTCGAGAAGACTGAGTAGAGAAGGCCAAGAAGGTACTCACCACCACCATGATGCGGGAAACTATAAAGGGTCATTTCAACACCTTTAAACCCGCAGAAGTGATCACCAAACTGGGTGAAAAATTCACCGGGATCAAGGGGATCCCTGATTTGGTGGTGAAGGAAATGGACAGGGATCTGAAGCTCAGCGAGGAACGCAAAAGGTTTGAGGGCGTCCTACATACGGTCCATAAGGCGGTCCTAGGAGCGCTGACGGCGATTGTGCCAGTAGCGAATCGCATGCAAGCAGAGAACAAGTTCTCTTCTTTGGCCAGGACTATGGATGGAGGGATTGCCATGCTCACAGCAGCGAGCAACTTCCTCTCGTACAGACGCTTTGAAAACATATTCAAGGCGGTCTGTACGGATGCGGGCAAGGAACTTGCCCGATCGAAAAAGGTGGTGGACAATGATGGAAAGGTATATACCTTATTCCTCCCACCTAAACCCATCAAAGGAAAACCTTTGGACCAAACTAAGATGTTCGGTGGCCAGCTTCAACACCTCTTCAAAGAGGTCGAGACAGGATCGAAGTGTGGCAAACATATGGATGAGAAAAAGAAGGCTACCGACGCGAACAATCGGTTCAAGAAAGGTCGACCGGATTTTCACAATCGTCGGACTGGCAGAGGAGAGCGGTCCGGGTCGGGCTCCAGCTTCCAGCCCAGAGGCCGAGGACAGCACCAGTCATTCGGCTGGAACAAAGGGAATCGTCCCTTCAAGAGGGAGTACACTCCCAACAAGCCATTCCCTCACCCAGGGAACAAGTAGAGGTTGCGACGCAACCTGCAGTGGCCACAGAAACACCTGTAAGCACCACAACTATCACTTCGATAGAACCAAAATGAAAACACAATAGTATCCATAAATAGTTAAGATAATTTGTTATCCTATAAAGTACATAAAAGATTGCTGGACCCGGATGTGCTTCCTTCTCCCTGACCCACGACTATCCGAGGCTAGTACCTGGGGAAAACACCAGTTATCCATCATCTGTACCAAGGTAAGATTTGTATAACTATACTATATATATAATATATATTACATATATATATATACAGTACACTAAACAAAAAATAATAACTGTATTGGAAAAGCAACAAATGCAAGCAGATGGTCACTTTAGTTAATTTATGAATTAAAAATTCTAACATGATACTTTTCCCCTATATAAATCCAGCAAAACTCCCCCACCCCTTTGAAAAACGAAGACAAATTAACATCCGATTCAAGGTAGTGCCAGATGGAGAACCTAGTGCTGAAAATCTGGACTGTCCAGCCTAAAGCCGGACATCTGACCACTGTATTTCTCAGGTAAATAGAATAGTATCAAGACAGACGCTATCTTAACACTCAATTTTAAATTTTTGAACATGGCCCTTTTAACTGCTGAGCTCAGCATCTTAATCTTTCCCAAAGAGATGTATATGCCGGAATATCGGAGCATTGGTATCTCGGATTAGTGTCACTGTCCTGAGTGTAAGTGTGTTTTTGCGGCATCACCTAGATGGTAATAACTATAGGCCTACCACAATATTGGGGACTGTTTGTCGAGGTGGAGAGCTAACCATGACAGTCCATACACAGTTCCTTTAATGCAGACTACAGTATTTGTTCAGGTGGAGAGCTAACAACAACAATCCATACAGTGTCTTTAATTGACACTGCAGTGTTTGTCCAGGTGTAGAGTTAGCAACGACAGTCCATATGCAGCGCATTTAATGGCGACTGCAGTGTTTGTCCAGGTGGAGAGCTAACCATGACAGTCCATATGCAGTGTCTTTAACGGCGACTGCAGTGTTTGTCCAGGTGGAGAGCTAACCATGACAGTCCATACACAGTGTCTTTAACGGCGACTGCAGTGTTTGTCCAGGTGGAGAGCTAACCATGACAGTCCATACACAGTGTCTTTAACGGTGACTGCAGTGTTTGTCCAGGTGGAGAGCTAACCATGACAGTCCATACGCAGTGTCTTTAATGGTGACTGCAGTGTTTGTCCAGGTGGAGAGCTAACCATGACAGTCCATACGCAGTGTCTTTAACGGCGACTGCAGTGTTTGTCCAGGTGGAGAGCTAACCACGACAGTCCATATGCAGTGCCTTTAATGGAGACAGTCTGTAGTGCAATAGACTACATCACGGTTCCAGCGGCGCGGTGCATTGTGGGATGTGTCAGAGCAAAACAACCCCCCCCCCAAAAGCACATGGCACATGCTAATACACTGGGTGCAGCTATGAAATGTGCTAGTTTCAGCTCATCTCAGCTCTTGTTTGAAACATAGAATACTAACTAAAATAATATATATAATAAATTAAGATATTAATCTTCTATCCAGCATTGCATTTACATCAATATAATCAGCACATCTTATGCCATGTGCATTTAGATTTAGAAAGATCTAGGCACTCAGACTAGTGTTAGAGCCATAGCCAGAGTACTCAATGCATTGTCAATGGCAGTGAGTAATCTCCATAGAGAAAAAGTAAAATATTGATAAAACCACACCACCTAGGCACAAACCGCTTGGAACATATATAGAAAACATGTTTAACAAAAGGATTATATTAAATTGATAAGGTTAGGGTTTTGGATTTCTATTAATTTTGAATAAAACTGACGTTTTTCAATGCGCGTATCGGCAAACTCAATGGCCGTACACCTTTGCTTTGCTCCCAAGGCCGTTTTCAGCGCATGCGCAGTCGGAACCGCGATGTAGTCAATTCATGTGAGATCATGCGAGTGTGATGACAAGCTGGTAGTGTACCTTTATTTCTCGTTGACATCGCCATGAGTGAGGCTATTTAGTTGTCACAGCGCCGTGCGTGTCACAGTCGCGTAGAATGTAACAACTGTGTGATCTTCATAAATATCTTCACGATCGTGTCCCAAAATGGTCGCCATTTTTCCGGTCCGTCGGCGTCTCGTCTTTTAATTGGCTCATTCCTGACCTTTGACCTCGATTAGTAACCCTTCCTGACCCTGATTATCAACTTTTCTGTCTGGCCATTGTTGATGGCTGAAACCTCAGCTCACACCGAACATGTCTTCCCTAATAGTTACGCAGTGGCGTTGGGATGGCTACCAAGTGAACTCGTGCCAATCTCGGATTCTATTTGATTTGTATGCATTTTGCGAACAACAATACACTTTTTAACATAGAGGGGTCATTAATGTTCACGATATTCAGGGCTTTAACCACGGAGGTTGTGATCGACTAATCATAGTTGACATTTTGGTTTACTGGCGCCTATGAATCGGTAAGAGTGCAGGGTCGTGAGTTCGAACCCCAGCCGAGTCAAGCCAATGACTTACAAAATAGATTTTTGTCACTACCTAGCCTGGGGCTCTTCAGCATTGCTCGGAATACCACCGCTCTAGTGTTTAAAAAATTGAGAGGAATGAGTTATCGACTTTTTGGAGTGTGTGTGGGAGTTAGACCTGCCTTGTGGCGGCCAGTCCGGTTTACATCAATTGTGTGTATGTATGTGTGTATGTGTATGCATGTATCATTGTATGTATGTGTGTATAGTATATATTTATATAGCGGCGAAATGCATTCGAGAATACCTTCAACTAGTAAAAATCGTTCGAATATATCCATCACCAGTCACACAAATAGAAGAGACGATAGCACTGAAATAATAGTATATATTTGGAGTGTAACCACTATATTTTTTTCTTTCAATAAGACTAATAAGAGCAAATTTAACGTAGGTCTATGTATATTAAAAACCCACCACCAAAACAGCGCATTTGATGGATGTTACTAAACTGTAGGCCCCTAATTGTGATCGTCCCTATGGATTCACAAGAGCCTATGTGTGTGGGCCGTCACCCCCGCTATTGATACCTTTACCATGCCAACCAACTGCAGGGGGCGCCGCCGTGCCCGCCCGGACATGGTCAGATCACACACGCCGCCGTCGGTGACCAGCAGCGACCAGCGCACGCGCAGTGCTTCGACCGATCCACCGGCGACACCTTTGAAGTGACGGGAGAATAATGAACTACGTTAACGTCGTGATTATGTTATGTGGGAGTGTACCTGCGTGCTACCAAACAATATCCGAAGCAAGCTAACGCAAACAGCATCGGAGTTGGTGACTGGTTGGGAAGGGAGGGGGTGGGTTGTCTTTGACATCCGTGGTGGGTCCATTCAGTGTCAGAGGTAGAGGGTTAAACACTCTAAGCCCTCGGGCAGAAGGTACCAAGCTGACCTTGAACCCGACCCCAACTTGACATTGTGAGTGACTTCTCCCCCACCGCTGGTAATTCTCTTGAAACCTAACGAGTGTCGTGCCTAGTCTTCTGTGTTGGTCTCCACTTTGAATTCCATCAGTGAGATTCCTCTTTTTTTTTGTAAACCCCCACAAATACACATACGTGCAGGGTGTGTACACTACATCTTGCTTTATTGATTATCATTATCACATATCAGTATCAGGAGCACTGTTCTTATATATAGGTGCTCCTATGTAAAAACACTTGTTCATTTAGTTGGTTCGTGTTCTCATTGTATGGTGGACATTGTCAATTAGTTGTTAGTGGATCAGGCCAGTCAGTTATGACGGTGAGCCGTCAGGTGTCAATTATTAGTGGATCAGGCCAGTCAGTTAATTGTTAGTGGATCAGGTCAGTCAGTTAATCGTTAGTGGACCAGGCCAGCAAGGTGTTCTTGCACGATTCCGTCGCCTGGGAAAATGTCACTCGTTTAGTGGAGACCAAGTCGGCCATAAAATGACATACTGAACCTTCCGTATAGCCAATAACCATCACAGAGCGATGCAGTCATGCCTTCATAACGCATTGGCCGCTTAAGAAAACACCACCTTAGAACATATTCAAGTGCCCAGAGTGATTGAGTGCGGAATGCTTGTTGCAAGACCTCCACCCCCAACACACACCTGAGTTTTCAATTACCCAGAAGGAAAAGATTCAAGTTTGCAGAATAATGAGCTAATTTTCCACATTGGTAAGTTTCTAGTGTGGTAAGAGGTTTGGTTAGGCCTACAGTATGCAATCAGTGTTTCTCAATTTAATAATGGGGGTTCAGCTAAATAGCATACATAACGTTTTTATACACGAGGTACCCATACATGGTTCTTCACCACATATTGTCAGTCTGTCCGGATGTTCACCGATGACGTCATTGTATTTGTGTGACCTATGTCTCGCGAAGGTAAGAGGGGTTAATAGTGTTGTGAACCTGTCCCATCTTCCTAGTACTAGTAGGGTTTTGTTAGATTTTAAGCATTCCAGGATTTCAGACATTCTCGCAAAGATACTACACAAACGAGCCCTCCTTGTTTAAAAGGCATGGAATTAGTTGTACCAATTTAAAGATTCGTGTGTAGTAATGTACAAGTTAGTTGTACCAACTTAAAGCTCCATGTGTAGCAATGTATAAATTAGTTGTACCAACTTAAAGCTCTATGTGTAGCAATGTATAAATTAGTTGTACCAACTTAAAGCTCTGTGTGTATAAATGTATAAATTACTTGTACCAACTTAAAGCTCTGTGTGTATAAATGTATAAATTAGTTCTACCAACTTAAAGCTTGTTGTGTATAAATGTATAAATTAGTTGTACCAACTTAAAGCTCGTTGTGTAGCAATGTATAAATTAGTTGTACCAACTTACAGCTCTGTGTGTAGCAATGTATAAATTAGTTGTACCAACTTAAAGCTCCACAGGTGTCCTGTCATTGGAGGGACAGTCAAATGAAGCAAAACTAGTTTGTACATTGAACAATTGTTCACATATGGCAGGGATTCTCTGATCACCCGAGGCAATCCAGTCAAGTTTCTATTATAATTAACTCAACTGGATATACAAAGATATTTTTGATCTGTACCAAATTCGTTAGGTCTGTTGCATTATTGGTGTTGATGTTATTATTATTATTATTGTGATTATAATATTGTTATTATATTTTTTTACAAGTATATGAACTTTAACTGTATCCGTAACTCAGTGTTGAGTACTTGTAACAGATATTATCAGAAGCTAGCGTATGAAAAGTTTGCTTTAAAATTTTTTTAGTTTAGTTATTGCCACCTAACGTGTCGTTCCGTTTCCCCTTTGCAGGCGGTGGAAGTGGAAGAAGGGGAGGTGCAGAAGCGGGAACACGTCACTCAAAACGACAAGAGCCCCAGTGAACTGAGGTCACAGTGGTTCGACGCGCTACGGGCCGGTGACGTCACACAAGTAACGTCACTACTCAAAGAGGGTGACGTAGACGTGAACGTCACGGACGAGGTGAGCAGATCGTTAACATCACCTTTGTTTGAATGGCTGCGACTAACATTTAGTAAAAGGGGACGCCTTCACGGCATACATTTAATGGGGCGGTAACATTGGTTGGTTGTTGGAGGTTTACGTCCTGGTAACATCTATGGTCATACCAGGACATGTACCGACTTGTGACAGTGCACATTCATCGCAACTTTATGGTGCTTCCCCACTGGGAGACCAGGCTGCTACGAATTGTATGCATTTTGTGAACAACAACTCGGTCACATTATCCTGACACTGAGCCAACCCGTCCTTGCTCTATCCTAATAATGCTGAGCATCTGGCTAGGAAGCAACAAATATCAATTTTTATTAGTCATTAGTTTGACTCGACCAGGAATTGAACTCCCGACCAGGGGGTGGTAACATTACCCAGACAATTCTACATGACATTCTCCATGAATATTGGTAATTTGTTCAACTTGAAATAGCCTATTCTCTGAGAGTTGTTTAGGCCCCCAACCATTGATGAGGGTGCGTTCAGCCCCAATGACCCTCCTCAGTTGACATAGGGCGGCATGTGCTTACACTGTTGGATGAACTTGATCTATTACTAGTATTAGTATTATTCCATACGGGATGGCCGAATGAGTTGAGCGTCCGCCTCCTCGGTTTTGTAGGTCCTGGGATTCGAACCCCCGAGTTCAAACCAATGGGTTCCAAAGGGTTTTAAATATAGTATTAGTAATATTAGACTGAAAAAGATCAATTTTTAGGTCATTGGTTTTGTCTCGGTCAGGGTTCGAATCCCACGACCTACCAAGATGGAAGCCGGACGCGCAACTCATTCGGCCTCACCATCAAATCATACCCATAGTACTAATGGCTCCGAACAAGACAACAATTTTATCCTCATATGTAAAACCAGCAAATCTACGATATGTTGTAAAGTCAAACCACTATCCTCAGTCCAATCCCCATATTTAAAATAGCACCCCTCATAATATGCGTGAAGCCCGATCCTGATAGTTCTCTCCTATTTTCATATCGTTCATACCATCTCATCTCTCATCCATAAATAGTCCGGGTTCCCCATAGCTGTTAAGGCTGGAAAACCCATGGCCTCGGTGCCGAAAATGGATGTTGTTCAAATTGAATTTAAAACAAGAAAAGGATACATAACAAATTCTAACTGTGAGCAGGCAGACTGAATTTGTGTAAACATTTTGTCTACAGCTGACAATTAAATCAACCACTTATGCGATGTGTGTGTGTCTGGGACGGGGCGGGGGGAGGGGCACGCACACACCCAAAAACAAAACAAGACAAAAACTGCACACACAAAATGTAAAAAGAAAGAGTCTTCCCCAACCTGTGCATGTGTTGCTGTGAACGTGAAACGGTTGAAGCCGTGACACTTTGAATCGCGCCCCTTTATCCACGCCAGCGCGGGGATGTCAAGTATGTGTCCTGTTTATCGGATTCTAAATCACCGATAGTCCTACCGTGTAGGAATGTCAAGGGTATTTATTCTCAGTACACTGTGCAGTGCAAGCCGCCTTCGGACTAAATATCCAACTGTTTTTGTTTTGTTATTGTTTTTGTTTATGCTCAGGTGTGAATTACGACACGGTGAGCACGTGAGCAGTAAGAGGGAATGGGAGGTAGCTCAGGCAGTAGAGTGTCCACCCGTGATGGTGTGGGTCATCCAATCGATCCTGCTCAGTGGACACATTTGCAGTTTGGGCTATTTTCTGTTCCAGCCACTGGACCACAACTGGTTCATCAAAGGTTGTGGTATGTGCTGTCTTGTCTGTGGGAAAGTGCATGTTAAAAGACCCCTTGCTGCTCATCGGAAAGAGTAGCCTATGTGGCGGCAGCGGGTTTTCCCCAAAGAAATATGTAAGAATGACCATATGTTTTACGTTCAATAGCCGATGATAAAAATCAATGTGCTCTAGAGGCGTTGTTAAATAAAACAAACTGTCCTTTTTTTTTGTGAGGCGTAAGCATCAGTAAGTATATATGAGCAGTAAGTGCGGCGGTATGTGGAACCTATGTTGGGTACGTGAAGATAACAGCTGTGTTTAGAATACATAATATGTGTGAAGGTTGAGGGTTAACTGAATGCATACTGAATAACATACCATGAGATTAATCACATCAAAGACGCGACCACAAAGAAGTCCCATTTGCCTCTCTCTACCTTTTCCCCCCATTCGTTCGACGCACACACAAATACATTCAAATGTTAAAAAATTAAACTAAACAGCGTGTGTGCTGCTGGCTCCTCGTCGATGTGATTGGTGAGCCGTCAGTGAGCGGCCCTGGGCTCGGACTTTCCCACGTTACCTGGTTACGGGATAAACACGGGGCGCGCACGGGGAGGGCCGTCAGGTGGCGCGACACTAACAAGCCACCCACAGCAGTGGCACCAAGAAGCACATCCTTAGGAAAATACATTCCCCATCTCTAATTCAATATTACAATGTAATTCCTCTTTATTCGTCGCTATTCTGAGCCATTGATTGATTCTCCACGGCTACGTGATTATTATTATTATTATTATTATTATTTACCCATGTGTGTGTGGTTATTATTGTGTGTTTTTATTTACCCAGGTCTGTGGTTATTATTGTTATCATTATCGTTATTATTGTTAATATTTACCAATGTGTGTGGTTATTATTGGGTTTTATATTGTTTTTTTAATTTACCAAGTTCTGTGGTTATTATTGTTATCGTTATCGTTATTATTGTTATTATTTACCCAGGTGTGTGGTTATTATTAGTATTTTTATTATCATTATTATCGTTATTATTACTGTTATTGTTATTATTTACCCCGGTGTGTGGCCATTATTATTGTTATCATTCTGCACACAGGCAGCTTGGTTCCGGTTAATTAGCTTGTAGTGACTCAGGGACCTGGCGTCTCGCCATACAGCGTCTGCCCAATGCTCAGCTCCGCTTGACAGCACGGGGCGGACCGTGGGTCAGGGGTGATGGGTGACAGGCCTTAATCCTGGGCGTTTCCGTGACGTCACGCTTCACCTCACTCCGACGCGGCGTCTCTGTGTTTTTGTTCACGGGTGTGTATGTGGACTTTTTCTCGCCTACCCAACGTGACCCATTCACTAACCCTCTCCCACACTATATCATCTCGTCACAGAACTGGTGCTTCAGTAGCACCTCAACACCACAACACCCCAACACCCGAACTCCCCAATACCACAACACCACAACACCTCAACACCCCAACTCCCCAATACCACAACATCACAACACCACAGCACCTCAACACCCCAACACCCCAACTCCCCAACACCACAACACGACAACACCACAGCACCTCAACAACCCAACTCCCCAACACCCTAACTCCCCAACACTACAAAACCCCAACCCCAATACCCTAACTCCATAACTCCCCAATACCACAATTCCAGCATCCAACACTCAACTCTCACCATCACACCACATCACACGAACAAAAACTCAATCTTGTATGCCTACCATTGAAACCGAATGCAACCAATTCAGTTATCTATTATTAAAAAGTTTACTTCCTGATATACTGGTTTAGAACGGTGGGATCGGGTTTTAAAAAAAAATCAGAACTTTCAAAGGTATTTCAACCATCCCTTTCAAAATACTAAAGTACTACATACTGGGCCAGTCCATTGTCAATTTTATCGGACCTGGGAAGTTGTTGGGCATTGCAATGCATTTCATCATGAAGCTGCATACTCTGATGAAAGCGTCACATTCCATTTAAAAAACCAAAGCACTTAAGTAGATTTGATCCTATTTACTCGCCATGAATATGGCCATAGCTGCCGACATGGCGTAAAACCTTCAAGTCACTCACTGATCCTATATATCCAACTTAATACTGGAGCAGTTAGTAAGCATGTGTTGCTACGTAGAAGAAAATATTATTATTAATATCACATGTTACTGCTCAAGCATCAAGGTTTTGATGTGCATGCCACCATTAATTTAGCATATTTTACACCACAGATATCAAGATATTGGTCTTTTTTTAAAAGACAACCTCAAACCCATCGGATTGCAACTTTAACATTTCAAAGTGAAAGTTACTTCAAATTAACGTAAAGTAGATTATAGAGATCAATACGGTAGATTTATCTTTTTTTAAATATGACTGAAGCTCAAAAACATTGATTATGCAACTTTAAAAAAAAGGATTTTTATCAACGGCATTATGTAATGCACCTTACACGCTGACTGTAGTGTGGTGTACGGTATATTAGTCCCAGCAACATTTAGGGAATCTGCTATAAAAACTATGTTTACCTGTCCGCTTACCTGGATTTCTCCCTCCGACAAACAATAATAAAACAGCAAACACCTTTTGGGTGCCTGGAAACTTTTTGTTTCTTGTAATATCCTTTCTGACCCACATATTTAACCCCATGTGCGTTATATAACTCATGCGCTTTTTTCTCTCTCTCCTTTTGACACACTGATACTGGTAGTAGTCTGGTGTAGTGCTGGCTGGGGAGTCAGTTGTCCCAACATTTCGCCAACTATATCTGTATGGTGTGGTTCAAGGGAATTTATTCTCCTGGTATGGTATGGTTGGTTGTTGGAGTTTTAGGTCCTGGTAACATCTAAGATCATATCAGGATGGGTACCGACTTGTGACAGTATGCACTCATGCTGACTTTATAGTGCTGCCCCACTGAGAAATCAGGCTGCTGGCACCATGACCCGATATCCCACTCAGTCACATTATCCTGACACTGAGCTGACCAGTCCTGGCCCAATCCTATTGATGCCGAGCGCCAGGCTAGGAAACGATAAGTATCAGTTTTAACGTCATTGGTTTGACTCGATCGGGAACCGAACTCCCGACCTTCTGTGAGGTCCATCCTCTACTGATTAGGCCACCGTGCCCGTTGGTAATGCGTATTGATCACAATAAAGATATATGCAATAAAGAGGATTGAACTCAACACATGACATTGTCAAGTACAAGTATGACCAGATGCCAAGTGATGAGGCTTAATGATCGACGCTGTGAATTGTTGGTAAATCGGACCTGGAAGTTGTGGGGTTTTTTTTTTGTGTGGTTATTTTTTTTGGTGGGGGGGGGCTTTTTGTTGCGCGCGCATACCGTCGCACCTGGAGGAAGAAACCAGCCCACCCCATGGACCGTGGGATCCGAGGGGGTTGGGAGGCATAGGAGGAGCGAGATATTTCAGATCACCATGACAACCAAGGATGACGACTACACACGTTTCCATAGCAACAGTGTTGTGCAACGCATAAAATTGTTTACTTGACGACACGCCGAGAAGCGACTGTGTTGCCAGGTGATGTTGCAAAAGCGGGACGCATACATGCGCACATTAACCTTGTAGTAACACACGTGTACGCATGAATGTAGGAAAAGATATTTAAGTATTATTTTAGCCCCTACCGGTCCTATTAAGTGGGATAATCCTTTTAAGTAAGTCGGCTAAAGTTGCATAGTCCGATGAAAGCATCATCTTTTCTAAATTAACACTCTTATCCAGATTGTATTCTACATATCCAGATACCGGTGCACTTATTAAGGATGTGTTGGTGTATCGAAGAGAATACTAAGTCAATTTAATAGAACCTGTTAATGCTGAAGCCTAGGGTGCCAGGTTTTTTATGTGCATGCCAAAATGTAACTTTAATTGTATGGTTGAGTTTGGCTGAAAACTAACACGCGATCTGTTCTCGAAATGGCTAACTGAACACAAACTGTCAAAACCGTACAGTGTATTTGATAGGTAATAGAGTGTGATGTCTGTGTTAAGCCCCTGTCACACCTCGCCGGATTGAGGAAATGGAAAGAAAAGTCTGTTTGATATCCGATAAGTCCAGTTTGTGTCCGTTGCATATCCGTTGATATCTGGCCTGATCCGTTACAAGTTTTGAACATGCACAAAACTTGGAACAGATGCCGCCGGATTGACATCTACGATTCTTGTCCAGTTTGAGTTTGTTTCGTCCGTTGGCTATCCATTCATGTCCGTTCATCCGGTGGCCTTTGACCTGATATCGCAACAGTTTGACACATTTGAATACATTTTGATACTTATCACGCCCGAACCCCACCGGACTAGACAATTCTGTCCATTGCTCAGTCCGGCGAGGTGTGACAGGGGCTTTAGGACACCCTGGTCGTAGTGTCAGTAGCCTGGAGGGGCCTAATGACATCCACACTCACTAAACCGCCAGCCAACTGCCCGATTTCGGGTATCCTATCTGTAATCCCTGAAATCAGCCATAAGGAGCCTCTTTCGGGTCCGTAAAATATCGCCCCTTTCACATGTCCACGGCCGCCACACATCTATAATTGGAGTTCTCGGAAAGGTGTGTGGATGGCATTGTTTTGCGTTGATTGAAGAGCGCATGCCCAGTGCATGCAATGGTTGTGTTCTAATCAATGATCCTTGGCACAGCTTAGCGAGTCGCATCCTCCAAGGAACCATGACAAGGAGAGTTTGACAATGCATTTGGGTCACTCTCCTGAAAACTGGTCAGCATGGGGTGGGATTTTAAAACATCAATAAAAAAACTATCTACTTATTTTTGTCCTTATACTTGTCATATTCATGTTCAGATGTGATGTCATAAATAAGGGAAATGAAATAAACTGTGTGCAACTTTGGTCCTTTTAGTTATGAAGTGTTTTTGTACCCAAAAAAAAACCATTTTACAGTCAGTCATTTGTAACATGTTACAAATTTCCGTCACAGATGTAACCAGTGGTGTCTGGATGCTACACAAATATAGTACACATGAATAAAGCATGGCTGGGAATTACTTTTAAAAAAATCATTATAAACACTACATATTTCTGTATATTATGCCATGATTAATATGCTTCTAAGTATGAAATTATTTAATTCTGCTTAGATTTTTATTAAGCAGACTGTGTGGTGTCCTAAACATGTGTTACGTCTAAGCAACACATGTTATACTGGCATAAGACATAGCTTAATCATGGACTACACCTTTATTTTTTATCTCACCAATTTGTATTTTACATAGATGTGATGGGGAGATTTCCAGCTTTCATTTGCAACCCAAAAATGTTAAAAATTCAAATATTAGATTTTAACTCTCCATGTGACACTTCTGGCCACTTTTAGGGAGAGTGACCCATTTACTAACTCTCCCTCTCCCTCTCCCTCCCCTTTTTATGTCCCTCCCCTCCTCTCCGACTCCATCTCTATCGCCCCCTCGCCCTCCCTCTCCCCTTTCCGGTTCTTCCCCCTTCCCATGCCCTTCCCTCCTCCCGCACTCCCCTTCTTGCCTTCCCAATCGCTGTCCTTCCCTTCTTCTCCCACTCGCTCTCCCCGTCTCGTTCAACTCCGCCCTCCTCCCCCCTCCATATTCCCTCTTCCCTCTCTCCTCCCCCACTCTCCGACCACTTACCCACCTCACCATTCATGCACACTGGTTTAGAGATGAAAGTGACGATTCATTCCCAGACTTATGGTGAAGTTTTGATATACAGGTACATGGTTTAGCCTTCTGTGGTATGTTGTTTATAAAATAGCATGGTACTTGCTCTGGCCTTATGTGATAGGTTGTTTATAATATAGCACGGTTATAGGCTTTTTATAATATAGCACGGTACTTGATCTAGCATTATGTGATAGATTGTTTATAAAATAACATGGTACTTGATCTGGCCTTATGTGATAGGTTGTTTATAATTAATATAGCACGGTTATAGGCTTTTTTATAATATAGCACGGTACTTGATCTAGCATTATGTGATAGATTGTTTATAATATAGCATGGTACTTGATCTAGCCTTATGTTTGTTTGTTGTTGTTTTACGGCCTAGCAACATCTAAGGTCATATCAGGACGGGTTTGGCCTTATGTAATAGCTTGTTCATAATATAGCACAGTACTTAATCTAACCTTATGTGATAGGTTGTTAATAATGTAGCAGGGTACTTGATTTAGCGTTATGTGATAGATTATCTATAATATAGCATGGTACTTGATCTAGCCGTGCGTGATAGGCTGTTTATAACATAGCACGGTAATTAATACTTAACCTAGCATAATGTGAAAGGCTGTTTTATTATATAGCATGGTACTTGATCTAGCATTATATGATAGGTTGCTTATAATATAGCACCTCGGAGATTCATAGCACACAGCGCGGCATCAAATCACCATCCAGTAAGTCACGCACTCCATGAAAGGTAAACTGTGTCTTATTATTCAGTATTTAACTTACTGTCAATTCTCATTTAAACATTACAAATGAGATATTGGAAGAGAGCACATATAACCAGATTTTTTAGAAGAACTTTGATTATTTATTAAGTAAATAATACACACGTTAATGGTGAATAACACAACATATTATGTGTTGCTATAAATAATGCCATATCTCCAAAAGCCATGGCATGGCTATAGTTCGGAGAGAAACTTGATTGTCCATGGTTGGGGAAGAATTTAGCAGTCAGATCTAAAAAAAGTCGGCTGTGTGTCAAATTCAAATGCGCCATTGATACAAAATCGACCATGTACAGTAATATCTGTCGTCAAAGGACAGATCTACACCAAGACCACTGTGTTCATGACATAAGCCATGTTCACACACACAACTTTAGGCCGAACTAGATAAGGCAAACTAGATGAGGCGAACTATGTTGTATCCACACATGCAGTATTCTTGGGGCGATTTAAGGCGGAAATCGATATCTGTGCATGAGCAAGTCCATACTAACCAGCACCACTTTCGGTTAGTCGATGTTGCCACGAGAGAGTGTGGGTTCGAACTAGATATGTATGGACTGAATCGTATTGGTTTGGAACGGTCAAAACTTCTGCTGGGCAGTGAAAACCTTAAAATAAATCATAAAACAAATATCTGTGCACCTCTAGCAGTTTCATTAAGCAGATTTACCGGAAAGTCAACAAACTCAGGTCTCGACTGTGACGTCCTTAATCCGCCTCATCTAAACCGCTACCATCCACACAGGCAGTATGGGCCGACATAAGCTAGTTCGGTTCATCTGGACTACCTCGCAACGCGGTTTACATGAGGTGAACTAGTTGAGCCGAATCAGCCCTAATCCGCCTTAGGGTCGCGTCCACACGGCGAATGTGAGCCGAACTAGACAAGGCGAACTAGTTGAGGCGACTTAATGCCCGTGTGTGAACACGGCTATAGCACGTGTCCTGTCCTCAGAAGGACGGTCTAAACTGTGTGCGTATGGCAGAGGTTCGCTGATCACAGATACTACTACAGGCACACAATTGATGAATTCTTGGACTTCCCCAGAAGTGATTTACGGTAACCTGTTTATGGGCTGCCCGTCGTACTGTTATCTTTAATTATCTGATATTGTATACTAACGGACTCGAGGACGCGGGTGGGGGGGGGGGTGCTCTGATTAAATTAAAAAACAACTTTGAGCAACATTGGGCAAAGTTTACAACAGGAACGTGTGTCACTCATTCAAAGGACTTTGAACCGTCATTCCGAACTCACAGAGACACGTTGACATTTCAAGTGCACACAAGAGGGGTCCGATATTCTACGCCAGTAAATGTGAAATTGAGTTTGTTAACAAGATTTGATTAAAATAATTGTATATACAATATGGGAGTAGAGGCTCAATCGGCTTGCTTTGAAATGTAAGAGCAGGGCTCCAAAAGTTCAATGCACGTTGGCGTGAATGCCGGGTAATTGTAATTAAGTCCACCCCATTCCCGCATTCCGTTAATTGAAACATAGTTGTTTGGGTTATTTAAAAATAATAATATTCTTGCGCCAAACTGTTGCTTTTTTTGTCTGTTGTTGTTTTACGTCCTACCAACATCTAAGGTCATATCAGGACGGCGTGCCAAACTTTTTTTCTTTTTTTTTCTCACAACATGTCGGCCGCATGCTAACAAAACGCCAAAAAGTTTGACGTCTCTCGACGATTAAAAGTGATTTTGTGCGTTGGCGGCGCGCCGGCGAGATACGTCGTAGTGTGACAGGGCTATTAGTTGGACATATGTGTACGTAGTTCTGGCATCTGGTCGCCTTAGAAACGTGTGGAACAAAGGACGCGTGGTGCACGCTTGGAACTCGGTGCGCCCCGAGCAGAGTCCTGACGTCATAGCGTCTCAGGCCATGATGTAACGCAGCAGGAGCTCTGCGCCAGCTGGACCGGCAGGGCGTGGCATAGAACTTAGAAGGAGGGGATTGTGGGATGTGTGTGTGTTGGGAGGGGGAGGTTCAGTCATATTGTCCTCGTGCCAATGTTGAGTGTGTGTGTCTGTGTGTGTGTGGTGTGTGTGGTGTGGTGTGCGTTTGTGTGTGTGGTTGGGTGGAATAGCGCGGCATTATAAGCATCAGTGCCTACGATATGGAGTAACACTCTTTTACGGTTGACACCCTTTGTCCGGGTTGCTTCGTGAGGTGACGATTTGGGTCTCTGTGACGGCTGGTCTGTTCTCAAGCCCGCCCGGTGTACGAGGCGGATAGGGAGTGGTGTTCAAGTCGAGGCACAAGCGGTGCCACGCACAGATGGCAGTAACTGGTGTACGCTCGTAAACGCCCACAAACGCACACCCACACACCCACACACACATACACACATACACACAGCTAAGGACACACGCACACGCTCAACTTTCTCTCGCTCGCTCCCTACCTCTACCTCCATCTCTTATTCTGTTATTACCTTATGGGGCTGTCACATTACGACGCATTGCGCAAACGTATGGCGACATGTGTGATTTTTTGCCCCTACATCGGGATACGTCATTATGCGTTACACGCGCATTGGGCGCGCATTGGTAGACGTCAATGTACGTCGACATACGCAGCACGCGTCAGGGGGTCGCAAAGTTTTGTGCATGGAAGTTTTATGCATGCACAACTTTCGACGTAGGGCAACACATGGATACTTACATTCTGCCTACGTTGGGCGTACGTCGAGATACATTAGATGCGCGTTGGAGGAATGTTGTTCTTATGTTGTCCTATGTTGACTTTCATTCCTCTGACGGAGATTATTCAGTCAGCGCGTTGGCAAAGTAACGCCAACGTATGTTGACGGTGTTGTAACGTAGTCATAATGTATGGCCGACGAGCTAGGAGAGTTGTGGCGAATGCGTTTGGCATCCTGGCAAACCGATTCCAGGTTATGCTCACCACGATGCAGCATCTCCCCTCCACTGTGAAGCTGATCGTCACCACATGCATGATCCTACTCAACATGATGAGAATGCGATATCCCATGCTCCACAATCAGCAGCTAGACCGTGAAGAGAATGGCAACCACAACGTCATCCCCTGGAGAGAGGGCCTAAACCTGCCAGACCTAGCCGCTCAAGTACCTGGCATGAACACTGGCTCCAGGGCAGGAAAGGAGCAGCAGAATCTCCTCAACCGACTCCCCAGCCTGTTTCCTTGAACAATATGATCTAGTGATGTCTTTGTACTGTGATTTTATTGTGCCATGATCTCTGTCATTTGTGATATTTACTGTGATATTTGTATGTAAAAAAATGTGATAGTTCTATTGGTTTAAATAAAAGGTATCAATATCTGTTGTTGATACCGAACCAAGCTTAACATGTCAGTTATTAATTTCGTTCAGGTAGGTTTCTTAAATTTGTTCTGGCCCAATTATATACACTGACAAATTTACATGTCAGTTATTAATTTGGGTGGGGTAGGTTTCTTTAATTTTTTCTGGGCCCAATTGTATACACTGTCAAACTTACATGTCAGTTATTAAATTGGGTGGGGTAGGTATCGTTAATTTTTTCTGGGCCCAATTATATACACTTAACAAATTTACATGTCAGTTATTAACTTGGGTGGGGAAGATTACTTTTACGCTGACAAATTTACATGTCACTTATTAATTAATTTGGGTGGGGAAGGTTACTTTATGGGGAAGTTTACTTACTTTTTAAGGGCCAAATTTAACATGTCACTTATTTTAGGGGGGGGGGGGCAGGGTACATGTCAGATTAGTTTTTGTAAAGTAGGGTAACTGGGCAAAGGCCTAAATTATTATAAGTTTCATTAGATTTATTTTTACCACATTGTTTGGGAGATTTGTATAATAAGGATAAATAATGTTTACAAAGAAATATCTGGATTAAAATACATATAGTTTTATTTACACAAACATTTTATAAATAGTGTATAGAGGCACCTAATAATTACATTATAACAAATATACATATATACATGGCTACAATATTTACATACTACAAACAATAAATATATACATATATACAGCACCAACATTACAGTCACTTAGCATCCGGGGCCTTTGGTGGGATGTCCATGTCCCCCGTGGGACACGCGTCTCTCAGGCACTGGCACTGCGTGCAACACGTTTGACAGTCGCTAGCGAAAGTTGAGAGCGCATTATGCCAGCGCCACCTTAGCCACATGTGCCAAACTTTTTGTTTGATTTTTCTCATGCGTCGACATACGTTCCCACAACGTCGGACCGACGCTATGCTTATGTCCACTACGTTGCGCTGACATCCAACTTCTCTCTCTCTCTCTCTCCCCCGCCCCCCGTGCCGAAAGGTTTGATGCATCTCAACGGAAAAAAAGTGATTTTACGCGTTGGCGGCGCGCTTGCGAGATGCGTCGTAATGTGACAGGGCCTTTACTCTTTCACTCACCAACACACACACACACACATCCATGCACGCACGAACGTGAGCACAGACACGCGCGTGCACGTACGCACGCGCACTAGGGCACACACACAAGACTTCAACACAAAACTAAATGAAGAAATTAGGCTACATTGTGGGTGTGAGGAGGAAGGGGTGCAAGTAAAAGAGTTTGTGTGGAATCGATCTACCTGAGCTTATAGATGTGGAGAGACCATTGCGTTCAGCGTTGGGATGGTACAATATGAAAACACTATGTAGATAGCGGGTGCCAACTGAATACCGTTCTAATTAAGTATCACCAGCAATAACATGGGAACAATTGAAGTGTTCGCAGTTCACCTTTGTCGTATGCTGCAGTGATGTATTACATATTTAGTTTACAACGGAAATAAGCAATTTGATCATATATTTTTGTCTCCTTTTTAAAAGGAAAATCAACGCTGTTGCTATTTTGCACACATCACTCACTAGCTGCATACCACAAATATAAAGCCAAACTGGGGGTCAACTTGTATTGGTCCTTGGAGGAGAAAGTAACACGGGCGTTCCGAGTTCAGCTGGTTCCGCTGGTTCCTCAGGAAGACTGATTCTGCACGACCCAGCATGCCGAGTCGCAGCTTTAGATTAGTCATCAGAAGAGTAGGGAGGTGATGAATACACATACACAAAGTGGTATTTTACCTAATGTTAATTATTTGCAAGGACATTTCCACTCCAATCTACATTAGGAAAAAAGTATGGTAAGAAACATACTGTCGTGGGGGTGATGAAAATGGGAAATAATGCGCCTAAAGCAGGACTCGAACCCACATCTCTTTGCATTCTGGGCCAGTGTGCTAACCATTACACCACCTAGGCTCCCTGATATCAACACACTACCCACGCCTACCTGTCTATGTGGTTACTTGCCTGAGAGGTCAGTGCAGACCACTACACTCGTCCCCCTGGAATTGTAAGTCTTTTAATGCTTACAATTACATACATACAGGCAACACACTTACAATCACAGGGTAGGTTCAACAACTATACAGCACGTAGCTTGTACAGGATCATGGTCACGGCAACCAGTGTCGTGGGGGTGATGAAAATGGGAAATATTGTGCCTAGAGCGGGACTCGAACCCACATCTCTTTGCATTCTGGGCCAGTGTGCTAACCATTACACCACCTAGGCTCCCTGATATCAACACACTACCCACGCCTACCTGTCTATGTGGTTACTTGCCTGAGAGGTCAGTGCAGACCACTACAATACCAAAGTTGGTTATCCGGAAGCATGTGATTACAGGTGCAAAGTGAGTTTCAAGTATATCGTCTATAATAGTGATGAGAGGGACAACCACCCCAACTTCCGGTGTGTATGTTGAATGTGCGACCTGGCATGCTGGGTCGCAGCTTCAGTCCTTCCGGGGGACCGATGAAAGTTGGAATACCTGTATTGAGATGTAAAGCAACTACATGGTCTACGTTCCTATGCAGGAATGAGTAAAGTATGTATTTAAGCTTTCACCATTATCACATAAAAATATGCATTGATAAAATCGCTAATTTGAACAGGTCATCTTACAGTTGGTTGATTTCTTTGAATCATGGGATGCATTCTCCACACTAACTGCTAACTGTTGTAAAATTCTGTTAAAAATAACTTGTATATAAATAGCTCTAAGTAAACTTCTATGCACCAGTTTGGTTTGATGTGTTGGGAACCTTTTTGTAAAACAGACCAGAAAGTTTACTGCACATCGTTAGCTGCAGGATATGGATGTGAATAAGTTCATGTTAATATCGACAATTAAGACAGTATGAATTAGGACATGCTATGTGCGCATGTGCTTATCGATATATGAATTACATAATGGTCTTACATTACATTACAACAATTGCCGCTTATAGGGCGTATCTAGAATACTGAAAATGTGGACTTCCGAATTGGTGTAAGTTACAAACTTTAAGGATGATTCATGTGTGCATAATCTAATCAGTAATATATATATGTAAACGACGCATCAACTGGCGTACTGAAATAGTGCTTCGCTACCACAAAATAGCAATTCACTGATTAAACAATTTGGCTGGCCCACTGTCAGTTTGACATTAATCAATATTTAGGACAAAGACGGACCCCTGAGGTCCGGCCCATGCACCATCGGTGTAAAAGTATCATCCCATGTGCAGGACATGTGTGTTTATGACTGTTACCGACGCTATGGGAAATACATAAACGGACGCACGTGCATATATATCTATAATTTATGTGCACAACGACTGTGTGTGACACATAAGCCCCGTTCACACACGCGCCTTGAGTGGCCTCAACTAGTTCGCTTCATCTAAGTTGACTTAGATCGCGCATGTGAATGCTCCTCTCATGCGAATTAGGGCGAGTCGACTCAACTAGTTCGCCTCAAGTAAACCGCTTCGCAAGGTAGATTAGATGAGGCGAACTAGCTTGAGTTGGCCTGAAGGGCGCATTCCTTACACGCGGCATGCGGGATGCGGTATGCGAATGCGAATGTGGCAAAAAATTGAAACGCCTTGAAGTCAATGGACTACGTTCCTTACACGTGGTATGCGAATGCGAATGCGTCAACTCGATCAATCCCTGTAGCGATCGGTGCAGTATGCGGCATGCGGCATGCGGTGTGCCAATAGAAACGTCAGTCACACTTGTCCATTAGTTTTAGACGAGGAGAGGCGACTGAGCATTATGGAACGGTCACACACAAGGGTGCAGAGGGGAAACATATGGTAGTGGTGGTGGTGGGGTTCAGTCATTCGCACTTGTCCATTAGTTTTAGACGAGGAGAGGCGACTGAGCATTACGGAACGGTCACACACAAGGGTGGAAAGGGGAAACATATGGTAGTGGTGTTGGTGGGGTTCGGGTTGGTAAAAATGCTACCATAGCCACAAAAATATGAATATTAGGTCATATACAGTGTAGTATTGAGTATACGTGTTTATTTTTATTTTTTAAATATAGCCAGTTGTGTACCGCATGCCACGTGTAAGGAACCATGCCATTCGCATACCGCATACCGCGTGTAAGGAATGCGCCCTTAAGTGGCATGTGTGAATGTAATGTGTTTAGTTGAGGCGGCTGAAGCACATGGATGAGTTACTTTCATAGTGGTTAGAACACATGTTTGGGCAGTCCTACATGTTTGGACCATCCCATTTCTTCATATATCATATGGAGATTGCTTCCTAACAGGTAGTTGCTTTTGATAGTGGTTGGAGCACATGTTTGGACCGTCCTACTCTACCCATCTCTTTGTTAGGTATGTTGTTTGTATGTATGTAGTGTGGATGTATGTGTGGTGTGTGGATGTACATGTGGATGTATGTGTGGATGTATGTATGTGTGGGTACCCATCCTGATAATACCTTAGATATTGCTAGGACGTAAAACAACAAACAAACATCGCTCTGAGCCGGTTTAACGCATGTGTTTGAATGAGACACACTTTGAAACTCTGTATGTGTGAACGCGCCGCGAGGTCGACTCATGTAGTTCACCTCATCTAAGTCGGCCTAACGTGTGACCACGGCTTTCGCGCGAGGCAGAAGTCAGTGACGTAACGACACGGCACATATTAATGCAGGCCTCTGACCAATGAGACACCTGCAGACATAGCCTGCTCTTAGTTTTGTCGTCCTAGTCGGGATACTGTCTTTTCTTATCGGTCAGAATTTCTAGCAAACGTTCGGTGGTAGATTGCCTGGCAGTGTGTGACACTAGGACCAGCTGGTCGTTACTGGCTGTCGGCGATTGTCGCGTCGGCTCGTCAGTCTAGTTAACGCTCACCATCGGGCTTGGAGGGAAATGGTATCAATCATTAGTATGGCTATTATGTGCTGTCTGGTCCAAGTGTCACACTAGAAATAATGGGTAAATTATTTATTATAGAATTCGTGGATGTCGTTTCTCGGAAATATCCGGTGGTTTGTTAGTTAAACACCTCTAGACCGGTGTCATGGGTGGCACACAATCAGGTGCGTGGGAAAGGTAATGGACGAACCCTTAGGGGGCGTAGGAGGTGAAGGGATTCCAGGTGATTATCTCTCCTTATATCATCTAACTCTTTACGTGCATCGTCACCTTTAAGACATTTAGTTTTTAATGTGGAAATGATAAACATGGCAGAGAATGTTTCCATGCATGTCTACACATCACATTCTAAATAAATAACTGATTTGTATTATTATTAGTACTACATGTATTATTGTAGCCTCATGTTTGTAGGGAGGATGCTGCTGATGTTAGATCACGATGTGTATGTTCTGAAATCTATTTATGTATTTATTGAATGCATAATCAGTATTGTTAACATGTTCTGCATTGTAATATTTTGTGCAATATCCAGCGACCTCATCATCATCATCATCATGCTGTCAGTCGCAATGCGACAAAGACTGCTTTCATTACTTAATCGCTCCTTTGTGCCGGTGTATATTTCATAAAAACTGCTTGCAAAGTGTTGAAGTACTGCTGGCTTTTGCAAGTTACTAGCGGCACTCTCTCGGGGAGCAAATAGAGATATCCAGTGACCTGCACAGTCCAATAATGCTGATACCCCGTGCTGATATCAAATGACCTGCACAGTCCAATAATTGATATTGATATTGGACTGCCCCCTGCTGATACTCAGTGACCTATGCAGTCCAACAAAAGTGATATTGGACTGCCTCGTCCTGATTTCCAGCGACCTGCACAGACCAATAACACTGATATCAGACTGCCTCGTCCTGATATCCAGCGACCTGCTCAGTCCAATAATGCTGATATTGGACTGCAGGGTGCTGATATCCAGTGACATGCACAGTCCAATAATGCTGTTATTGGACTGCCCCGTGATGATATCCACTGACCTGCACAGTCCAATAACACTGATATTGGACTGCCCCCTGCAGTCGGACTGTCTCGTCCTGATATCCCGCGACCTGCACAGTTCAATAACACTGATACTGGACTGCCTCGTCCTGATATCCAGCAATCTGCACAGTCCAATAACGCTGATATTGGACTGCCCCGTGCTGATATCCAGCGACTTGCACAGTCCAATAACACTGATATCTGACTGCCTCGTCCTGATATCCAGCGACCTGCACAGTCCAATAACACTGATATTGGACTGCCCCGTGCTGATATCCAGCGACTTGCACAGTCCAATAACACTGATATCGGACTGCCCGGTGCTGATACCATGTTTTTGTGTTTTGTCCTGGGCCGCTTGGTGTTATACAACTGTGTTGTTTTCATGGCTTCCTTCATAAATAGTAAGTATTGTATAATCGATAGGATATAATATACTTATATGAATGAATGTAATGAGGAAAATACATCGCGGAATGTAATTTTCTACATACTAACTAAAGAGGCTATTTGTATTTAGTATTTAATATTTAGTCAACATTTTATTGTCCTGATCTGGTGTTTGAGTCGGCTGGGGTCTCTGGAATGCATATTGTGCGCAGTTTGCCTTCGGGGCAATACTAAGCATAATAAGTAGGCACTCACAGAATATATCTGTAGTGTTTTAGTTTTGGTATGTGGAAGCACGCGATTGAAAGTACAATTTGACTGCAGTAATATTTCAACTAGCTGTGTGAATAATGTACTAAAGCAATGCTGCCTTATCCACTATCCGGCCCTTGAAGCATTTTAACACGGGTAGCGTAGAAAGGAAGGAACTATGTGCTTGATCAGGAAATCTCCACCCATCTGACGGTCACTAGTAATTTTGTCGGATCGTCGACTTGGTTAAAAGCCTGGCATGGTGGGCGCGTTAGCAGTTTCCATGCCAACAGGTCTGTTGTTTGGCCGGGTTTGCGGGCGGCGTCTCGTGCCGCGGCGTCCCGGTGCGAGGTGACCCGGCGTCCCTCCCTCCACGTGACCGGTCATGTCAGCGGTCACCCACCCGGACACCTGAACTGTTTGCTAAGCAGTCTGCGGGCCACACTTCACCACACTCCTAGTCCTAGCACGGGGCGGGCACGCCCACCGCGCAACCTGCTGTCGCAGTCATTACGGCTATTCGCCTCTTCACTGTCTACCAATGACTGCCGGTGCCTGAGCTTCTTTCTTCTTTTTTTCCTTTCTTTTGTCCATCTTTTTTTTTTATGAGAACTAGTAATTTGTCCTCATGGACAAATATGACCTCTATGTAATCGGGTCTCTGATGTGAGCTATATCACGTACAACCAGTTTCGCTACTATGACTGCTCTTTTATTGTTCATCATAATTCAGCCTACCTTTGTGCATTTATAACTATATTTTCTCAAATATACTTCGTTAGGAACTGGGCGAACGAAGAGAGTATGATTTGCTTTTGGTACTTACGACAGAAGTGAAGATAGGAAGGCTACTGGACTACCCGGAAGATGAAAGTTACTTAATCCGATGGTTTTGAGTTTCAACCATGTATAAACAAACAAATATATTAGGTTGATCATTGTATTCGACATTTCTTTATTTTACAGTAACTTTTTTTTTTTAATGAAAAAATATCGAACTTTAAAGATTTGTTAAGTGAAAACATGCCAAAATAATTTCACTATGCACATATCATAGACTTATATGACTTACCGCAGTAACCGGTTCTGTTGAATTGACTTACCATTCCTTCTATGCGGCAATAACTGCTCAATAAATCTAAGGTCGATCTATGGCATCAAATATAGGCTAGTGCTTTTTTAATTTTTTAATTTTTGTAATGGTTTCATCGAATTACCCAGTAAAGCTGCATACTCCGATGGTTTTGAGTTTCTGCCATAAAAAAAAATGTATTAGGTTAATCATTACAATGTACCTTACTTTAGTTTGAAGTAACTGGTTTTAAATGGTTAACTTTGAAAATTAGTTTAACGGTGAAAACATGCCGAATTTATTTCCTTATGGGAATCAAAGTTCTGATACCATATAGGTTCAATTTATCAATCTCAATCGATTTCAACCTTTCCTCTGCAGATGGAAGGTATATGGTTTCGACTATATATGTGCTATTTGTTCGGTTTAATTCACAAAACTATCTAATTCACAAAACTATCTGAGTTAACGCAGACAAAACAACAGTATAACATCTTTGAGTTTCTGAAGAGTTACTGAAGATGCGAGTATATCTTTCCCATTTCGTCCTGAGCAAAGTTGTCTTTTTTCAATTCATAATATATATTAAACCTAGTTAATTATGTGAATTTGGTCCATATGCCCGCCATGTTATTCCTATCCGCATCACGTGCACGTTATTTTGTGTGCGCGGATAGGAGGGCCATTAAGTCTAACTCTGTTGTCCATTAAAGTGGACTTTCTCGTGTCGGCGGTCTCGACTAGTCGCGATACACACGCGATGTCGCGCGAGACTGGGCCCGTGACTGGCTGTTGTAGCATAGGCATATAGTATAACTGTACCAGCAAAGGAGCTGCCTGACGACGTCGCTATTTTAAAGTTGTATAGTCCGATGGTTTTGAGTTTCTGTCATTTTTCTGAGATTAAATTGATTGTTATAATGTACTTTATTATAGTTGAAATAACTGCTATTTTAAATGGCTAAGTTTTGAGATAGTTGAAGTGCAAACATGGAAAATTAGTTTTGGCAAGCACACCAACATGTTGACACCATAGCACTAACGGGTTCTATTCAATTGTCTTCCCTTCTATTTGGCAACAAATTCATAAGAAGTACATCAGTATCTAAATTAGATATGTAGAATACATTCTAAATAATTATTTTGGTTTTTTTAAATTTTGATTCTCCATCGGACTATGCAGATTTAAAAACCAGGCAGAGCCGCATGTACTGGGCTAGAGTTGGTTTGACCCAGTAGGTGGCAGCACTTTACAATGTTAGCATATGTTGATAGACACTACTGCATCACCAGTAGTTCCTCATGGTTATGCATCCAATATACTGTCATTTTAAAACGGTACAGTGTCTAAATACTCTGACCGATAGTTACGATTGCGTAACCAGTATTTACCGATGGCTATTCGTCCAATATACTTTATTTAAAAAATGATACAGTGTGTAAATTTATACACTGACCAATATATACTAATCATATGCGTTGTCAGTATTTCCTCATGGCTGTACATCCAATATACTCTATTTTGAAGCGGAATCAAAATATATTTTATTTTATGTGCATTTCACAAATGAACAACAGAATTCCACAAAAGAGAGTGTCACTTTACCTACATTAGTGTCGGCTAATGCGTTTCAACAATGTGGAAGGTGCCGGACCCATAACCAGCCGGCGGTCGGGTGCCCTGCGCATGCGTGCGGCGCGAGCCTATACAGACCGGGTGGTGGTCGGGAGTGGTAGGGGTGGGTGGGCGGTAAAGGGGAATGGTAAGGAGGCTTGCTACTAAAAATTTAGTAAAATGTCATTGGTTGTGACGACACGCAGTTTCTGACAGAATATGAGCAGAGTATTTAATGGGCCTTCAGTTATGCATTGCTTACATACTTCCTCATAGCATATCTGACTATCAGAAAGAAATTAAATGATTTGTTTGACATTCACTTATATATTTAAGTTTGGTTTCATTGATAGCGAAGCAGAGGCCGAGAGTTTTGAGTTCTGCCATATTTTGTTAGGTATGTTAGGTGAATATATATTAATACGGTGATCATTATAATCTACCTGAGGTTATTTATTTTTTAGTTTGAAGTAACTTTTTATTATGAATAAAGTTGACTTTAAGTTTAAGTAACTTTGTATTATGAATGGCTAACTTGGGAGATATTTGAAGTGAAAACATGCTAAATTAACTTTGGTGTGCACGTCCTAATTTCGAGCATCCTAAAGCCTACATTCCTTACACGCGGTATGCGGTATGCGAATGCGAATGTGGCAACAAATCGAAAAGCATCTAAGTCAATGGGGGTGATTCCTCACACGCGGTATGCGGCATGTGGCATGCAAATACTGAATCGGTCCATGTAGTGATCGGTGCAGCATGCGAATGCCCATAGACAACAGTGTTAGAGAAACCTGACACTATGTGTGTGGGTGTGGGTGAAAGGACCCAACTCGTTCGCATGCCGCATACCGCGTGTAAGGAATCTAAACTTTAGGCTTCATCAGTAGGAAAGGAGGCGAGAGAGGGGGGGGGGGGGTGACCTAAGAGGCCGGGTAGGTAGAGACTCATAACTGCATAGGGCCAGACAAGGTGGCTGAATGAGCTGAGCGTCCATCCCCTGTTTTGGGAGATCGGGGGATCCGAAACCATGAGTTTGTGGGTTCGAATCCTGGTTTAGTCAAACCAATGACTTAAAAATTGATACTTGTTGCTTCCTAGCCTGGCGTTCAGCATTACTAGGACATGGCAAGGACTGGTCCGCTCAATGTCAGGATAATGTGACTGAGTGGGATATCAGGTCATGGTGCTGGTGGCCTGATTTCCCAGGGGCAGCACTATAAAGTCGCAATGAGTGCACACTGTCACAAGTCGGTACCCATCCTGATAGGACCTTAGATGTTGCCATGACATGAAACTCAAACAGCCAACCAATCATAACTGCATAAACCAGCAAAAATTGTCGGTGAATTGTCGGTACAACGCATCGCGAACGCGGAGGACATTCCGGCGCTTTTAGTTTTATCGGGGTTCACCGATGCGCATACCTGGGTAGGTGTGACAGGTCCAGTAGATAAAAGATTCACCCTGTACTACGGTAGCATGAGTAGGGGTTAGTTCCAGTATCCAATGGCTACTTATATCAGTACAGAGTTGGTGAAATGGGAGAGAATGCAAAAAGACCACAGAATGCAGTCAATTTGACTTTTAATGTCTATTAAACAACATGTTTTATTATATTTTTCAAATAAAAAATAGTGGTTTAATATTAAGATGTATGTGAAGAATATATTTTGCTTCTTAAATTAAGAATTGATCTGCTTATTTCATTTACATTATGTAGATAACTTTCGCCAGCTTTTATATAGGGTTGTTGTTCACTCCTACTTTTATCTACAGGTCCAGCTCCTCGGACAGTTGGCGGTGCAACTGACATACTTTGAGAGATAAACCCAGCGTCATTACTCCGTCAGAATCGCCAGCACATGTGACGATACGGCCTTCTCTGCCAAAGCTCTTAAAATATTTAACGGCAGATTCATACTACAGATAACGCGCTTAGTTACGCGCTCATAAATAAAGCCCGGTTATTTTATAGCGTTGGGTAATGTAGCATCCGATTCAAAAACGATTGTGTAGGGCGCCTGCTTCCTCTCTGGGAAGCTATGGGTTCGATCCTCAACTGAGTCAAACCGCAGTCTGTAAAGCTAGATGTTCTTCACAAGCCAAACATTCTTTGGATGGGTGTGCAAAAGCCATGTTCAGATTGTTTTCGGGCTATAACATCAGTTACATTGTATCAATGTTATTATGTCAAGATTAGGGAATGGGGGGGGGGGGGGAGCAAACCTAATCCTGACAAAATAATCCTAATATTGTTAGGATTGTCGTAGTCATTGACATTTATAGGACCATCTCTTACACTATTTATGCTTACCTGACGATTACCATTATTAGGCTAGGTTTGTTTGTTTGTTGTTGTTTTACGTCCTAGCAACATCTAAGGTCATATTAGGACGAAGGAGTGGTTGGCTGAAGGACACTGACTTGGGTGGAATATCGGGTTATGGTGACAGTGGTACGCTAACCCAGTGGGGCACTGAGAGAGGGTTGTTAAAGACGCCATGAGCACGCACTGTCACAAGCGGGTATCCGTCATGATATGACTGTAGATGTTGCGAGAACATAAAAACCCAACAAACTAAAAATTCTCGCGGTCCCATATATACAGCTAAGCCAACTAACCATAGAGGTCTATGCGTGACAATGACCTTAGTATGTGCATAATTACACTACCACTATGTCAACGTCATCTCAAACACACATCGGGGCCTACTGGTTGGGAAAAATATGAGTCCACGGTGGAATGTCTGGAAATGTTTACCACAGTCCTTAGAACTTGCTTCTGGAATCACTGCACCTCTACAACCACTGTCTTAAAGTTGCATGGTCCGATGAAATGTATTTTGTTCAAAACCAAAACACTTATCTCAATTTGGTTTTATATATCCAACTTAGATACTAGAACTAGTGCATTAGCTAAGGGTTGGGGACAGCATATACAGAATAGTCAGTGAATTCATTACCTCCTCCCCTGATATGACCTTAGATGTTGCTAGGATGTAAAACAACAACTAAACCAAACCTCCTCCCCTTGGACACCCACTTTGAGACATCCATTTTGCAGCAACACTCATTAAACAAGTAGGTCAAGCTGGTGGCCTCATTAGCCAAGCCTTCCTTCCAATCACCATATGTAACCTAGTCAGGTTCCAGGATGTCCCACTGGAAGTTTGATGGCACCATAGCCTGAACTGTTTTAAAGTTGCATGGTCTGATGAAGCATAATTTTTGTTTAATGCCAAACCACATACTTACATTTGATCCTATGTTTCCAACTCAGATGGAACAATGTTAGGCTGAAAATCTGAAGGTAACCTTGGTTTTTTGTTTGTGGGGGTGGGGGGGGGGGGGATATTTTTGTACATCACTTGTTTAAGGAGGGGAATTTTCAATTGCAGACAATTAGTCTCTCTCATTCCACTGCTCCTTGCCCTATCCTAATAATGCCAAACCCCAGATTAGGTAGCGACAAGAATAAACTTTCAAGTCATTGGTTTAACACAATCAAGATTGAAACCCAGGGGTTCAAATCCCATGACTTCCCAAAAAGGGAAGTGGGTGTTCAATGCATTTGGCCACCCTTTCTACTTTCTAGTTAGTTTAAATCCTGTTCTGCCCGCTATTTTTTAATCTACTTTTTTACAAATTAATTTTTGTGTGTGATTTACCACTGTTTACAGATGCACACGTACATAAATAATAAATCAATATGTGTACCCAATTTGATTAATCCTGTCTATGGAATTGACTATGGACTAGTTATTAATGATGTCATTTAAATAAATACAGTTAAATATGTATTATTAAAAATATACATATATATTACCAAGTGATACTGATTTTTGTAATGTTGAATATACTGCTGTATATGGGATAAATTTATAGTGAATATTATATTGGATGATATTACACCACTGCCAAACAAAATCACATCACATGCCAACAAACACATGATGGTACAATGGCGCCATCATTGAAACTACCAGGAGACCAGGCTACATTTGAATTAGGTCATCCCACATCACGTGGTCATCGTGACGTCAATCCTCGTCATAGCTAGAAGACTTTTGGGAAGCTTGTCTAAAGTATTTTGGGTTCTTTCAGCTCCAATTCACCCTATTCACGCTGCGGCCATGTTGAAACCAGACTGAGGGCACTTACGCGTCTGCCAGGCGCCGCTGTATGAAAAGTCATGTGAATACTTTATTGTCGACCAAAACCTCTCGAAATCACTCAAATTTGAGGGTCTTCATTTTTGAAAGTAACATATTCATCTTTGCATACCTGTTTTCTATCTATTGGCCAATTTTCACGAAGATTGGGTGACCCTTGCATGGTGATTTTTCCCATTCTTTAACCACAATGTGACTGTCAACTTCAAGTCTGCCTAGTTATGGTGGTATCATGTAATGCAGCACTGTCAGCGTAGTTATCTGTGCAACACAGTTAAACAATAGTCTTAGTAATTGCAAATTAATAAAAGCTTTAAAAGGGTTCAAATATATTTGTTTAATATATCTATATTAAGAAAGTTTAATTTTGAATTTAAGAAAAGATTGGCAGTCAAGGTGAGTGACTTTGTTGACATTGCCTACTGAAATGCATCTGATCATCACTCAATCTTTATGAAAATTGACCAATAAATAGAAAAAAGGTAAGCAAAAATGATTATGATAGTTTCAAAAGTTATTAACTTCAAATTTTACTTCTTTAATTTATGTAGTAGTTCATACACATCGGCACACAGCAGTGTCTTATGGCCATTTCCAATACCGACGCTTACTCAGCCTCGTTCTGATGCCTAATTAGGTCGTGCGTGGATAGGGTGAATTGCTTCAAAACTAACCATTTCCCTCAAAACTACTCCGGATTAATGAGTAGGAAGTTATAACGATCAATTTGATATATTTATCTAAAAAATAAAATAAAAATTCAGACGCCATCGAACCGTGCAACTTTAATATGTCACAACTAAAGTTCTTTAATAGGGATTTCGCAAATGACGTCACACGTTGGCATGACTACTTAAATGGGCAATCGTCGAGCAAATAAACTTAAAATCTATATTTAGCACTATTGACCGAGCTCACATTTGAGGGGGGGGGGGGGGGCGCCACTCTCGGGTGCATGTAGCCAGAGAGCGTGTATATAAACAGTTTATATACACGCTCTCTGATGTAGCCTCGCTTTCCAATGCAAATAAGGTCAGTGCTGAGAGATCTGCGATTAGTATCTACACTAAATGATTAGTGAATCACTGAAGTTGCAGTTTCCCAGACAGTGCTGTGAGATCTGTGATTGTTCCACGTGCCTACTAAAGAATCGGTGAAGAAATTACATGTAATTTTAGCCATCCATGTGCGGAATATTTCTTTGTATGCTCACTGGGAAATCACCGACAAAATATTAGAATACCACTTTTACTAGATCTACCTGATCTGATTTTACACAACAGTAGATCTAAACCCCGACACTGTTGCTTCGTTTAATCACCGGGGTCTTGTGGAGGCAGGGGTCTAGCTTGGGATGTTCAGATGGTACACAACTTTTTCGGTGATCAAATACAACGCTATTGGAATAAAACATGCTGGAACATACTATATTTTAATTTGAAAAGATTTAAATCTCAGGTGGTACGCATCTGCGTATATCAATATACTAATTCTAATCTCAATTTTTGTCAGACCTTACAAATAAATATTTGTTGAGCAATTTGACATCAAACATGGCAAATCGTATGATTTTCACTAACAGTCCTTGATCAAATCTTTAGAAAATTAATGTCTGGTTCGATTTGAGATATTGACTTGGTTTTTGTATCAAAATGATCAGAATGCAAATATTTATAATGTGATTACATTGTCTTTAAGCTATATCCACATGTACAAAATCTCACAAATTTTATTGCTCTAATTAGCATACACATTCTATGGTCAAGGCCAAACTGCTGAGAGTGACTGCTAAATGGTGGTTAACAATCGACAAAGATTCGTAAAGAAAGATATTTTCTATGTAAAATTATATTTTCCAGAACAAATATTTGGTAAAATCATGCTTTATGATCGTTCCAAAGTTTTCAAACCTCAATTTTTTTAATTGTTTACCACCCCGAAGTCAGTCATAATGGTTACAAAACTAAAGCTAGTGATCTCTACTTTACTGTAGCTCTAGCTCTCTAGCTCTGATGCACTCACTCGCAGCAGACAACGTTCAAGGGGGGGTAGTGTGCTGAGAGCAAGTCTCCTATTTTTCCCAATGGCCAATCAGCATCAGCAACCAGATTTGTTGCCGCTACGTCGTGATACGTCGTTATGCATTAGGCGTGCATTGGGTCGACATACAGCGGCATGCGTAAGGGGGTCGGAAAAGTTTTGTGCATGCACAAAACTTTCTACGTACGGCAATGCATGGGTGCTTACGTTACGCGTATGTCGAAATACGTTAGACGCACGTTGGAGGAACGTTGTTCTTAAGTTGTCCTATGTTGACTTTTCTCTGACGGGAGAGCGTTCAGTCCGCGTGTTGGCTACGTAACGCCAACTTTTGACGACTTTGCTCTAACGTATGCATAACGTATGGCTGAAGTGCGCTGATGTCCAACTTTCCCCCCCATGCTGAAAGGTTTGACCCATCTCGACGTAAAAAAGTGATTTTACGCGTTGGCAGCGTGCTTGCAAGATGCGTTATAATGTGACAGGGATTTTTTAGTTAACATGTGTAGGCCTACTTTCCGCTTCTATGTGGTTTAAGCCATTATTCATATATGATTAATTTCACCCGTGAACTCACTTTGTTTATGGATTTGTGCTAAGTTCATGACGAGGCTATCATTTATATACATAGTGTAAAGATGTCCGGAGCACAATATATAATTAATGGCCCAGATCATATACAATATCTTAAAATTGTATAGTCCAATGGTTTTCAGTTACTGCCATATTTCCCCTCTTTTTTAAAGGTAAATATATTAGGTCGATCATTATAATCTACGTTATTTTAGTTTTGAAATAACTTAAAATTTTATAAGGTAAATCTTAATGTATATAGTGTATTGGAAAATGCTCATTTCTTGATATATTTTCAGAGCCGAGGCACTGGTCTTCGGGCCATATTATGTTGCATTCAGTCACGTATATAATATAGTCTAAAATAAGCAAAGGTTTGCATATCAACTAGGATATTTGTGCGGAAATGTTCAGAGCAAATTATGACTATTCTCCATTCACCTAGCTCTGTAAAAACGATCAGAGTTAATATGAATGAATGAGGTGTTTGTGGCTGCGCACAGCATCGTGTTGTGAATAGAATCATTATGCTGTCTTTTATGAGGCGTGAGCTCTGATTTGCTTACGCACTCTACCTTATACTTATAGAGATATACGTACTGCGCGTATATATTTATACGCATCAATGCGTTTGCTAGTTGTTCATAAGAAATTCTATGAGTCATCCATTAAAAAAAGAAAGAAATAGAACTGATAATTGGGAGAGGCCACATGACCACGCAATAGTCGGGGTAGGAGGTGGGGGGGGGGGGGCAACCTCGCACACACCCTCCCCCTGAAACCAGACAAATCCCGCCCCCAAGACATATGTAGGTAAAAACATCACGGACACTACTAATTCAGAAAGCAAATACTGCACAAAGAGACTCCAAATGTCACTCGGTGTAGAAAAGAAAGCAAACAACAAGTTATGAAATAGGGCGCATACGTGTTCTCGATGCACAAATAAAAAGAAAAAGGGTGAGTGGGTGGGAAGTATACATATAACGTGGAAAAGTTACAAGGCAAGTGTTCAACTATGGAAGCACAGGAAACCCCAGACCATGTGCATTTTCCGTCTCCTAGTATTACAGGGCACAGTGAGCTACTTTAGTTCTTGCCACCTCCATCAGAGGGCAGTATCTTATAAGACCTTTTCTACAGATAGGTAACACAGTGAGCTGTTAATCACAATATTAATTCTTCCACTGACGTCAGAGGGCGGGGTTGGTGCTGGAAATTGTGTATTATTTGTTCGTTTGTTGCTGTTTTACGTCCTAGCAACATCTAAGGGTATATCAGGATGGGTACCGACTTGTGACAGTGCGCACTCATGGTGACTTTATAGTGCTGCCCCACTGGGAAATCAGGCCGCCAGCACCATGACCCGATGTCCCACTCAGTCACATTATCCTGACACTGAGCTAACCAGTCCTTGCCCTATCCTATTAATGCCGAGTGCCAGGCTAGGAAGCGACAAGTACCAATTTTAAAGTCATTGGTTTGACTCGACCAGGAAACGAACTCCCGACCTTCCACACGCGAGGCCCACGATCTACCAATTAGGCCATGACCTATGGCATACCTAGGGCATGGCAGGTAAGGCCATATATGACCTGGGCGCCAATTGAATTAGGGGGGGGGGGGGGGCACTGAGCAGTTTCTATTTAAAGTCAAAGCAAGGAAGGTGCAATTGTAATTTTCATGTACTGCCATACTTTGTTTGTTAATTTTAAAGATAAACAAGCTTGACTTGTATATTTTATTTGATATTATGGTAACGTTATGTAATAGATGGATGTCAGATGTCTGGACAAGGGTGCAATTCTAATGCTTGCCACATGGGCACCTTTTCCGTTGACATTCAGGAATGTTGACCAATCACTAATCATAGTCAAATATCAACAAGTAGAGATGTTTGAATTTCCTTGTAGGAACATGAACTATGTTTTGATAGTAATACTAATAGGTGACAGGGGTGTATGTGATTATTTCTGCTTGTTCCTGCTTGCGAACAATGACCCAGTATATCTTAATATAGTTGTGAGATTATTATTACAATAAAACATTATTGATATCTCGAACTAGGCTTATGATAATAGAAACACCTCGATAATGAGTGTATCTCTATTTTGCTATGTCAAATTAGCAATAACATTTGAGATGTAGGCCATGTTCTGTCGAATGAATTAAATAAGTCGGCCTGTATGAAGAATGTATCTCTCTACACAGAAGTTAGTGTGGTTATTTTTAATTAAGATGTCTACACTATGCGCTGACAAGAGCTACTTGCACCAAGAGAGCGTCGCCCATAAACTGTGAGCCAATGACAATCAAAATCCCAGACGGGATGGCCAAATGAGTTAGAGCGTCCGTCTCCCGTGTGGTAGATCGTGGGGTCGAATCCTGGTCGAGTCAAACCAATGACTTAAAAATTGATACTTGTCGCTTCCTAGCCAGGCGCTCGGCATTATTAGGATAGGGCAAGGAGCAGTGGAATGAGGAAGACCAATCGCCTGCGACTGAAATTTCCCCTGCTTAAACAACTAATGTAACCAAAAAAAATAAAAAATTGCTGGACGTGGTTTATGTTTGACCAGCCCTAGGAGGAACTGAGAAACGATTTATGGAGGGTGTGGAGTTGGTAAATGTGTATTCGTGTGCGCTCAGTATGTATACTGATGTGGGGGTGGGGGTTGGGGTCGACGGTGGAGGAGTGGGGGGGGGGGGGAGCGGGGGGGGGGGGGTCTAGAGGTCTGGGAAAGTATTCTGTCGCTGACACGGTGTCTGAGGTCAGGTATGTGTTTGCGAAGGAGCTGGGGTGTCCTTGAGTCACCATAAAACAGAAAACACACACACCACACACCACACACACAACCACACACACACACACATGCACTTCACCAAGTCGATTTCTTGTCGTGCTGTGGGTGTGTATTTTTATCGGAGCTTCTTTGTCCCGCGTGCGATGTTATCTATCCCTGTTAGCAATGCGCTTCATATGTCGGCACTTGGACACGCTGGATCACTGCTGGGTCACGTGATGTGCGTCTCTCCACTATTGTTGTGCGTCACGAACAGCTCGGCGTGTTGGTGACAGCGCTTCAGGGACGCGACACTTGAGATAGTCATCTAAATCGAGTCGAAATAAAATAAGGATGTCAACGTAGTGGACATGGGGAGGTGGGAGGGAGGTGAAATGTAGGTCCTCTCGCGGCTCAGTCAGTGCGGGAGATGGTTGTCTTGACGCAGCCTCGCTGAACTATTCTATTCAGTTTGTTCAACAGCAGAGAGTACATGGCGTTCAAGGGTTGTGGAGCTGGGGAGAATTTGGGGCGGGGATGGAGGGGGGGGAGAGGGCTTGCCACTGGATTGCCACTCTTATATTTCCATATTTAAATGATACACAGTGTCTTAAAGTTGCATAGTCCGATGGTTTGGGGTTTCTACTATTTTTCTGAGATAAATATATTACATTGATTGTTATAATCTACCTTACATTAGCTTAAGGTATTGTTTATTTTAAGTTTTGCTATATTTGAAATGCAGACATGTAGAATTAGTTTTGACAAGCATGCCAAAACTCTGACATCATAGGCTTTAGCAGTAACACGTTCTACTAAATTGCTTCACTATATTCCCTTATATGTGCTTAATAAGTGCATCAGTATCAAAGTTAGATATGTAGAATCAATCCTAGATAATTGGTTTGGTTTTGACAATCTGATGCTTCATCAGACTATGCAGCTTTAATTACACTCCGAGTCAGGGGTTGTTTCGTCAGACCGCATTGGTTTAAGAGCCGGCCGGCATTAAACAGTATCGTCGATAAATTGTTTGGTCATTTTTCTAAATATTCTGTACTTTAAAAGGGCTGGTGAAATATCAGGTTACTTTTCTTTAGGGTGGTGGGGGTTGGGGGTGGCGGAGGTCTGGGAGGGACTCGTTATAGTAGTGAAAATGGGAGGGGCATACACTCAAAATCCTGCACACCACCTAATATTTATCGTAGTTCTCCAAAAGCATAAATAGAACACTCATAAATAAACCATGGAGGGTTTTATTGGTACATATATTTGTGTCTCGACTATGGTCAACTCGACTAACGCGCACCAACTAGGGTTGGTGCGTGTTAGTTTGTGTACTGTGTTGCCTTAGAAGTGCATGTACTGTGTTCAAACAAGCAGCCTAGACATGTGACTGGTACCGGCCAGCTGGGTGATCGATCAGCCTGTTCACAGGCGGGGCGATATTAGGGCGGGTAACGTAGTCGATCATGATATTCACAGCTAAGGTATCGTGGTAATTGACAGCTGGAACCTGAGGAGATGGTTGCTAGGGCTGGCGTCGGTTCTCATTGGAGCCGGATGGCCGCCTAGCAGATTGAGAAGTCCCTATTACTCCGGAAGTCCCCATCATTCATTCCTCTTGAGTTCTGGACCATAGGAACCTCGACACGTTCCTTCGCCACCTACCACTCCCCTCCTTCCTCTTCCTCATCTACCACCACCACCACCTCTTACTCGTCTAACTCATCTTATCCAACTCTTCAATCTCCTATCTCTAATTCCACCTCTTTCCCATCTAATTCTCCTAGTTCCCAACTTCCCAATCTCGTCGTGTGTAAATCTGTACATATGTAATTCCCTATCTTCCTTCTTCGCCCATCCCCTGTTTTTCATGCTGCTTTTGTGTAATATTCAACTTAGAATCTTGAAAATATAAGTTAATTTCAATCATTCGCTTTAGAATTACGTGCAAATCTGTCGTCGATAGCATCGATTCAGTAAGCTGGTAAGAAAGAGCCGACACTCGTCTAACTTCTAAACTTCAAGCTCATTTTCTATTCCATCCATGTATGGCGTCAAACTGTTAGTGTGGCGACACCACGTTTCCTGCTAATGTATTTAAACTCCCTCACTATCAACCAAAGGCTGTATTACATAGTCTATATGTTTATCAAACCTGTAGATAGTACTGAACGCCTTTGTATTGCCCTACAATGTTGACTCGGTGGGTGACAGGTTTTCCGTAAAGCCTCGCTCTGCACACCCTGAGGGGCCGCTTCTCCGCTCTTTGATCCCAGGGTGCCTTCTACCCCTTGACCCCTGCCCAGGGGGGTCATGACCCCCCAGTGCCCCCAACCTCCGGGTCACGTGTAAGAGGTAAATTAGCTGCTGGCAGTACTGGATCTGTGGGTGAGTAATGTAGGAGTGAGGGAGCCATTGTTCGCTGCCATTGCCCGTACAGTGTATGGTGGTGAGGGAATGGAAAGGGCCGGGGGGGGGGGGGAGCGGCAGGTTCAAATTATAGTGAAAGTGTGAACCTGGTGACTTTATTATGAATAGGAGGGCACGCGTTCACGTCACTTTACGCGGTGAAAACAAACCTTGGTGACAGCAGTGCTTTTTGTTTTATTTACATTTGCAATAATGCTGAATTTCACTGACTGAGTAAGTTATGCTCCTAAATAACATTATTTCAACCCCAGAATGAATATTGATGCTTTTAAATAACAGAATTAGATCGTAGCTGTGAATTGATTTGTGCTTTTTGTTTTATTTACATTTGCAATAACGCCACCGATGCGGCGGCGGCGGCGTTCATATCGCTCGGATTTTGGGTTTAATTTGAGCCGAATTTCACTAATTGAGTAAGATGTTCCTAATTAACATTTCAACCCCCGGGGTGAATATCCATGCTTCTAAATAACAGAATTAGATCGAAGCAGTGAATAGATTTGTGCTTTTTGTTTTATTTACATTCGCTTCAATGCTGTGAATGCCATTGTTTTCACCACCTCGAACAGTTGCTAGGGCGCGATGCGCTAAGTGGCCGGATGTCCGCGCCCTCCTATGGGTCTACTATGGTACAAAGGATTCTAATTACTTTAAGAGGGTATGCCCTGTTATAAAGACTTTTTTTCTTGAAGATTTATACTGCCTGTCATGCATAAGTTTAAATAGACTTGTTTTCACCATTAAGCTAAGATTCCTTACACGTGGTATGCGGCATGCGGATGCGAATAAAAATGGAAAAGCATGTAAATGAATAGTGGTGCTTCCATACGTCCGAATGTGCGAATGCGGATGCGAATGCGGCAAATGGATCGACCCATGGACCGATCGGTGCGGCATGCGAATGCTGCTGCGTTTGCCACAGAAACCAATACACACCTTCACAAATTTGGAGGAAAAACCCCAACAAATGTTGGGGGTTGGCATATATCTACGCCGCATATACGACATTCGCATGCCGCAGTTTGTCGATAGAAAGCCTGAGCCTACACATTTTCCGACCCAAGGGATTTTTAACCTCCCACACCACATAGACATGGTAGTGGAGCAACTGGCCTTTGGTGATGCTGTAAGTTATTCACAGCGGTGGAAATTCAAATTGGCCGAGGTGGGGGGCACATGGAATTGAACCACCAACCTTTAGACTAGGAGTCTGACCTAGAAAAAAGTCAGACACTCTAACCACTCCGCTACAGAGAAAACCACTGCATGTATTGTTGCTAATTTTACAGATTTCATTAAAGTGGATATGGTCTTTATTGTAAATGTGCATGCCTTATTATAAAGATAGTTGTCAGTGATAAAGCTTGTAAAAGCATGGTATACCCGGTGTGTATTTAATTAAAATTACAACGACTTATAACTAACTAAATGTGTTGCCGACTCTGTCTGATTCAGCGATTGTAGTGAATAACACTTTCCGTTACAACCAGTATGTATGACTGAACTGAACCGCAAATATCTACACCGCTGTCTTGTCACACACATCAAGTGTGTTGATAGTTTTCGGGGTTGTTGAGCTTGTCCCTCCCCTTCTAAGTTCGATGTTCGCTGTGCCCGGCGTTTTCACAGGGCATTGTGCTGGGCAAAAATACAAGGTATCGGGTGGTCAGTCTGTTGTCACAGGCTGGTGCTTGTCTTCCCAGCCTGCTCAGCTGATAGCCACACCTCGGGTTACAGGTCAAGGACTGACCTGACCCGTGACCTGTTGTTATGAGGACACTGGTGGTCACGTGACTGGCGGGTGGGTCATGTGCCTGGTCGCGGTGAGGCATTAAGTCTAGGCTAGGACTTCCGGTCAAGCTGGGAACGCCGAGGACCGACCGCAAGCCCCCCCCCCCCCCCCCCCCCCCCCCGCATCATAGTTCTGCTTTACTAGCACTCGCAAATGATATATCCTGCCTCCGATCAAACCAAAACAAACCAGGATGGCTTATTTGCGAAGTGAACAAAATCTGACTTAAAACCCACCCTCTCTTGCTAGCAAGGATAGGATGGTTGATAGAGAATAAAACTGGCCCTAATAGACTACATCACGGTTCCAGCGGCGCGGTGCATTGTGGGATGCATCAGATCAAAACAAAGCCGCGAGAAGCACATGGCACATGCTAATACACTGGGTGCAGCTATGAAATGTGTTAGTTTCAGCTCATCTCAGCTCTTGTTTGAAACATAGAATACCAACTAAAAAATAAAAAATAAAAAAAAGATATTAATCTTTTATCCAGCATTGCATTTACATCAATATAACCAGCACATCTTATTCCATGTGCATTTAGATTTAGACAAATCTAGGCACTCAGACTAGTGTTAGAGCCAGAGCCAGAGTCAGTTTTATTTATTTTATTCATGTTTTTATTTATATTCTATGGTTAATGACATATGTAGAAATAGAAAATGATTAGGGTTAATCAGATATTGGTTATATATTTCTTTGAAACAAGTTTTTGTTGACACATTTGACAATTTAATGTTTAGAACAAGAATTACTTATGGCTAATCAATTCAATGGTGATGTAAACATCATCCTATAAATTGACTGAAATTGTATGTTTCTTAGCTCAAAATACTTAATTATAGAGAGTTGTGTCTTAAAATTATTCATTATATTATTATATTGCATCCGTCGTCCATGTTTATGCCAAATTGTTATGCATTTCTATTTATTTTGAATAAAATGCCAGTTTTGCCCTACGCGTATCGGTAAACTCAATGGCCGTATGCCTTTGCTTTGCTCCCAACGCCGTTTTCAGCGCATGCACAGTCGGAACCGTCATGTAGTCTATTTGGGTGCAGACAAAAATATCAATTTGTTTGTTATGCGCACACGTACATCACACACACATATATAATAATATATATATATATGTTATATATGGGAGTATAAACAAGGAAGGCCACCTTGCAGTTACTCCCTCGCTGAGCAATATGCACGTGAGCAATATGCACGGTGAGGTTTAGTTCCTGATTTCGCCGCTGGCGCCATCAGCGCGCGGCCAAGCTGCAGCGCATAGTACTAGGCGTCTATGTTTGTTTGTTTGTTGTTGTTTTACGTCCTGGCAACATCTAAGGTCATATGGCCCAGGCGTCTACATATATACATACATACATACACACACACATACACACGTACACACATACATACATACATGCATGCATGCATGCATACATGCACACATGCATACATGCATATATGCATGCATGGATGCATACATGCATGCATGCATGCATACATACATACATACATACATGCATACATGCATGCATACATACATGCATACATACATACATACATACATACATACATACATACATACATACATACATACATACATGCATACATACATACATACATACATACATACATACATGCATGCATGCATACTCTGAAGTGAAACAACGTAATTGATATGTGTGTATTCCTGTGCAGTGAGTGTGCTTCCCATTTCATCTAAGCACACTACGTTCTCTTCTTGCAGCACGGATGGCACCCATTACACATTGCCGCCTGGAACGGCTACACAGACGTCGCCGCTGTGCTCATCGAACAGGACTGTCACGTCAACTTCCCTGGCCTGGGCAATTCCACCCCGCTCACCCTGGCCGCCCAAAAGGGCCACGTCCCGCTCGTGCGCCTGTTGGTGGCGGCTGGGTGCGACGTACAACGCAGCGCCACCTTGGGGGATTCTATGGATGTGACGGCGCTGCACCTGGCGGCTCAAAACGGACACACAGACATCGTGGGACACCTAGTGGCTGCCGGCGCAATTGTGAACGCACAAATGTCAGTTCGCGGAATAAAGGGTGTCACACCGCTTCACCTGGCGGTGGAAGGGGAACATTTAGAAGTCATGAACATACTCATACTGGCCGGGTGTGATGTACAAAGCACAACACAGCCGGGCACTGAAACGCCGTGCTGATTTAGGAATGACAGACGACATTTTTATCCCGAAAACAGCTGATGCCAACGTTGCAAACACTGATAAATGCTCAGTTTCCTGAAGGTATATAGACATAGCCACAGAAAATTCGCTATTTTTTTTGGTTAAATACTGTCCTTTCTCCTTAAAGGCGTGCCTTCGTTATCAATTTGGATTTTGCAGACCTGTATGCGTGACAAGTCACTAAGCGAGTAGGCATACTCGGCAACATTGGCGATATAGTTGTGTATTTTTAGATAATTTATTATGGAATTTGTTGATTTTTTTTGCATGCACTAGGCAAATTAACAGCGGCTCGTAGGAATGCCAATGTTAGTATGAACCGATACAACCCACGTGGCTTTAGGTTCTATATTGACAGTGTTATATAGATCTATTCTGCTACCTTGCAGTTGTTAGTCTATGCTTCGGTACAGTGGTGTCGTGCTTAAAAAAGAAGTGATATCACGCAGGTTTGGTTTTATTTTAAATATGAGAGAACGTCGTTCTCCTCCCAAACAAAGTTAGGGAACGCCGTTCCGCGGTGTTCCCACAACATTACACCACTGTTTACAGCTGCATAGTCCGATGAAGGCATCAACATTTCAAATCAAAAAAATGTATCTAAATTTGATTTTACATATTTAACTTAGATACCTGTGCACTTATTAAGCATTTGTTGCTGCATAGGAGAGAATACTAAGTCAGTTTGATAGAACCTGTTACTGCTGAAGCCTATGGCATCAGAGTTTTAGCAAGCTTGCCAACATTATTTTTGCATGTTTGCACTTCAACTATCTAAAAGATTAGCCATTTAATATCAATGTTACTCCAAACAAAAGTAAGAAAAATGATAATGACCAACCTAATATATCTATCTCAGGAAATGGGAAAAATTCAAAACCATCGGACTATGCAACTTCAAGTATTGAACTAGCACAGGGGACTGAACATATTATCACGCATTTTCCTTTACGGACATTGGCATCTGAACAATGTCATAATTCATTGAATGACCCTTGATGTGTGCCTTTTTCCAATGTCTCGGTAAGTATATTGTATAATTGTAATTTGGTTTTTAAATAATCTTAGAACTAAGGTAATATGAGGAAGAACACATGTTTGGTATCTACAAAGAAAAAAAAAAAGACTTAAATCAGCTTGCACTTCGCTCTTGCTTGTGAAAATGAGAAACCTCTCTTAAAATTGACCCACATTTTAGACAACTGTTGATTTCGCCATAATTCATTGAGAAAGACCTTAGACTACTAGCAGTTTTATAAATGTCAACATGGAATCAATCTCTTTGGTAAATGTCTCAAATACATGAATTCCGGAGAGGGTATAATGTAATGTAGCCTACAAGGTTTCACGTTTATTTGAAATAAGGATAGGCATACTTTGTTCCACCTTATTGAAAATACCTCCTGTGGAGGATGGTATGATTTTGAGAAAACAAAATTACTTTGTGTTAGAGAATAGTGAAAGTTAAAATATATAAGTGTAATTGGCCGCATGTGGAGAAACCACAGCTGTGCTGTACTCAGTTGTCCCCACAGAACACAGTATGATTATGTGTGCACAGTGGCGACACTTATGCTGCTACATCATCAATACACCGGTTGTGGGTCAGTGGCTTCTAAAATAAATACGGTACCCACTGGTCGAATTTTAACCGATTTCATTTTTAGTTTTAAAACCCCCACAAAAACCGTAAACAAAAATTCAGCCACATGAAAGAAAACTTAGAATCTATAAATGTATTACAGGACCCTACCTAGCAGGGGATGGTATTACAGGGTCGTAACTGGCGCGGTGGGGTGATATGGAGGGAAGTTTCCCCCGCCACAAAAAAACAGACCCAGGGTGCATATATCCACAGACAGACCCGCATAGTTACTCATGCCTTCAGTACGCACCCCATCCAAGAATTTATCCATCCCCAAAACAAAAATTCCTAGCCACGGCTGTGTGTTACCACCATGGTCTGTAAGAACCACGTCATCGTTTATAGAATATGTATAGGAAATGAAGATTCAGTGATCTTTTACCTGTGGTGTTTGATTCACAACCCGGTACATTGATTGATATTATCGTGTGGGACATCCGCTCATAAGCAGAAATAGGATCATTAGGTGTGCAATGTTTAGCATACAATTTATCTAAAAATGAATGAATCTCATTTTAAGCTTTGAAGTTGATATTACAGATCTCTTTCATTTTGGTGTTGTTAGTTCATGGGATTTTATAGTTAATCGATGCTGCTTTCTTTTTGTTTTTTGTGTACATTAGTTGTTTAAGCAGGGGAAATTTCAGTCGCAGACGACTGGTCTTCCTCATTCCACTGCTCCTTGCCCTATCATAATAATGCTTGTATTTTCTTTTATTTTTGTTTGACAGCGGAAGAAAAAGATGAGGTTGATTGTTAAATCGACACGCACATTAGCGGAGTTAGATTGCAGCGTGTTTGGATCCAGTGCTATTTACACAAGATATACATATTTTACAATATTATTTATATTCGTGAGGTTGGCTGTGCCGATTGGTTACCGCTTAGACATGCTTCGTAGCTATGAATAACAAAAGTAAATTTAACACACAAAAAACACTTTGGTAGTTGGAGTGCTTCGTATTGACATTTATGTAAATTGGTGCATAGCACTTGATACATATTACTTGTAATTATTTATGTAATTCCATACTTTGTCCAAACTGGACATTTGTGTGTAAATAAACGTGTAGGCTGCTTTGTAGAGCAATATGTGTCTATGATAAGCGATTCCGGTAGATTACATGTAATCTAGAAGTAATGAAGCATAAATTGCCATGCCACCTGAGACCTTTGTTTATTGACAGTTTCTGTGCTGACATACCCGGCCTATGAGAGGTGGTGGGGGGTCAGCAGATACATTGGTCCGGGGTATGGAGAGCCAAGAAGGGGCCTGTGAATCTCTGAAGGGCCACTCAGCCTGTTTCCCGGGGTCCCCAGATAAGTCTTGGTTCCACCGTGCAAAATTTCTCGTGAAGGCCCTGCCGACATAAAACCCATTCAGTCAGTTCTGTACTCTACTCACGTATTATTTGGGGGCGGGAGAGAGGGGTTGTAGGGGGGGGGGGTTGTCAGTGGTTAAAACAAAGTTTTGGGGGGGGGAGTAGAACCGGATATTTACTGTGTAAAGTTCCGTACTGGGTTCTTTTTTTAATACTAACATTTCTGAGTGGTACAATTTGAACAGTAGTCTAATGCCTAGTACACACCTCCCATATAGGATTCGCGGACTAAAACTCGCAACTCGACCCGACCCGCTTAAAACTGAAAACGGGCCGATTCGTTTTTCGAATCGCGAATCGCAATCGTAAACGGCCGCTTTTAGCACTAAAAACTGAGTTTTATGCGCGAATCGCAATCGCTAGGTGTGTGCGGGGAGCGCACACCAAGCGATTTTTGTGGGCGAAACGGGCAGTTTTCGATCGTATACGGGAGGTGTGCGCACACAAACGGTAGGTGTGTACCAGGCATTAGAGTCACCCCCCCCCCCCCCCCCGCTGAGCCATAAATCTATTTGTCATGAGTACAGAACTGGTCTCCCTCCGTGTCCTTTCACAAAAAACTTTTAAATAACTTTTCCTGGAAATTGCTGTTTATCAGTGTGCTATCATTTGTACTTCTTTATTCTTCGGACATTCTCTTATGGCCTCGCTGTGCAGCTGTATTTTGTACCTTATGTTCATCAACGGGAGTATGGGACAAGGACATACACAGGGAGAGGAAGGTGTGCTTTTCTTCTTAGTATCAAAAGTGGCCTTTTAGTCAAACGGATTTTTGAAAGAATGTGACGGGAGTGCCCTTTTTTCAGCTGGGCCACTTGCCTCTTAAAGTCTGTGCACGTAGGTAGGGACAACCATCGGGCTGAGCACCAGAATTCAATTTTGGAGTTGGTCTTGTGCATCTCCTGAGCTTCAAGATGATAAATACAAACAGAAAATGACTGCGATTTAGAATCAAGCCTTAGCGAGTAGGCTTTCCAACTGGAAAGGTGATTTCTGAACATTTAATCGAACCGACGATGATAATGATCATAATGTCCAAAGAGAAAGAAAGAGAAAGAAAAATGTATATTATGTATGTTCATTCATCACAGGTATTACAAATATATAAGATGTTCCTGAATACTCAAATTTACAAATACATATCTACTCTTGGCAGCCATTATGTGTATGCGCGCGTGCATGGGCGTGTAACTCTGTAAGACAGGATGTTTGTGAACCACATTAAATTGTTTGCTAGTTAGAGGTGTGGAGGTATTCAGGCACTAATACCATGGTCAATACTGTACGCATTCAAGTGTTTACATGTAGCTGCAAACAGTGCTTCAGCGAATTTTGTGTATTTCCGTTGGACGTCAAAAACACAGCCAAGTTGTACAGTTTTCTGGTGGTTGTTTTTTTTGTAAGTATATAATAAAAGAAGTTTATAAATGAATTCATTGTCTTTTTTGGTGGCTCAGTCTGTATAGGCAAGATAACTAGATGTAACAACTATGCTACTGCACTAGTATGGTAGTATCTTTGGTTGTAGCCAAAAGTAGTCCGCAAAGAGAGAACTTATCATTGCAAATGCCTCTTTTTAAAGGAACACAATTCGTTCTGTTGTGTCTACAACAGCAACTACAAATAGAAATAAACTTTCTTAGGTTCCAAACAAAGTACGGACTGTTCCCAACAATTTGTTTAAAAACTAGTTTATCGCGAGACAAGTTCTTTTGAATCCTGGACTCCCGACTATAAGGATGCCCCGCCCCACATACACCCCCCCCCCCCCCCCCCCCCCGTGGTCTTTCAAACCATACTAGTCTGTGCCATAGTGATTACTGTTAGTCATTATATCAACTCACCCTCTTCAGTTTGTCAGTTATAACCACTCTCCCTTCAGTCTATGTAGATGAGCGCCACGTGGTCACAAATTACACGGTGCAACCCCATGTCACCTCAAGTGAACCAATTCAGAATAACTAGAGGCTGGATTTAAATTCGTAGCAGACTGGTGAGTGGTCTTTGCTTACCTCCTAGTAGCATCAATGTCATACCAGGACGGGTACCGACTTGTGACAGCGCACTCATGGCCACTTTATAGTGCTGCCACAATTGGAGAAAAGGCTGCTGGTGCCGTCACCTGATATCGCAGTCACATTATCCCTATATTATTAATGCAGAGTGCTAGGATAGGTAGTGATAAGTATTAATTCTGTAAGTCATTGGTTTGACTCTGACGCCCTACCTCTGTATTAGTTCAAAACAATTGATTCCCTGATGGTCATGAATGCAAACAGTATTGCCGTGTAGTCTATATTCTGATTAAAGAACAAAAAGTAGCAACACTTCCATTCAAGTCCGTATAGCCAGCCACCAGAGGGAAAGATGTCAGTCAACTAAGTCATGTATGTTTACAGGGTTTGTACAGCTTGTGCTGCTGGGATTTCTACAAGCTAAAAAAACTAAGAAAAGAAACCCCATCAAACCCAATAACCATTTTTCAAACCAACTCAATAATTAAGATATGAGATTTCTTTCAGGAATGTTTATTGTAATACGAAGATAAGTGCATGCTGTAAGAATGAATGTCCCTTTGAAAGTATTGAGTTTAGTGTAGATGTCATTTGCAATGTTTTTCAAATAACTTATGCAGTACGAACAACTACTGGGTTAAACTAAAAATCGATAATACCTTCTTTCATTTGCACAGTTTTCTTTCATTTTGTAATCTCCCTTTACTTTGTTGTAGAAGTATGCACTATATTTCCAAATAAGCCAATCTCACAGGAATCTAGTGCCTCATGCCTTTTTGTGACATTTCTTTTGACATTCTAAATTAATCAATTAGGACTTATTGATACGAGCTTGTGGGAACAAACAGAAGCTCTCCTATTGAGACGACATCCAGTTTGTGTCAATCCGTTTCAATGATTTCCAAATGTTAATAAATTTACAAATAAACACCATACACTTTGATTCCTGTGAAAACCAGAATTGCATTCTACCTCCGCCAACTACCTCGCATCACTAAAAAAACACACAAAAACCAACTTATTTACACAAGCTAGAGCATATTAATGATTTTGTCCATTGCCTTGCTATTGACCTAGAAATTGTTCAATCTATACATCGTAATTGGCGCTTTGGCTCCTTACTATTCAAAACCCTTGCTGATGATTGCGTTTATTTGTTGTGGTTTTATGTCATAGCAACCTCAAAGGTCATATCAGGACACATTCATGGCGAATTTATAGTGCTATCTCATTGGGAGACTGAGCCACTAGCACTATGACCCGATATTCCACTCAGTCAGATTATCCTGATACTGAGCTAACCAGTTCTTGCCCTATCCTATTTATGCTGAGCACCAGGTGAGGTAGCAACAAGTATCAATTCAGTAAGCCAATGGTTTAACTCGGCCAGGATTCGAAAGCCCGATCTTCCACATGGGAAGCCGACGCTCTTACTGATTCGGCCACCGCTTTCCCTGATGATTGTAGAATTATTGATTGTTACCAAGTTGTGTGGTCTCCTAAAATTGACATACGAGTGCTATTTGTGTAGTGGGAGGAAGCAATGTTCTTATTGATCGGTTCGAGTTAATAAGTTTCCCGCTGCCACAAAATTCTGATAGGATATTTGAATTATTACCCACACAAACCTCCTATCAATTTGATGATCAAATTCGATGCTGAGGTCTAAACTCTAAACCTACTGAGGAGCATGTCATGATGTACTATTCTTATAACCGTTTCCCTATTAAATGAAGCTATCATTGACAAAGTCGCTTACATAACACACCTCATATTACCTCAGACTAGAGAATAGCCTCGAGATTAAAGCTGCATAGTCTGATGAAGTATCACATTTTCAATATCAAAATAATTATATAGATTTAACTCAACATCTCTAACTTAGATATGGATACACTTATTAAGTATATATTGCCTAATAGAAGGGCACACTGAGTCAATTTAATAGAACATGTTACTGCTGAAGCCTAGGGTGTCAGGGTTTTGGCGTGTTTGAAAATACTAATTTGACATGTTTCCACTTCAAATATCTCAAAGGTTACCCATTTAAATTCAAAATTACTTCAAATTAAACTAATGTAGATAATAACAATCAATTTAATAGATTTATCTCAGAAAAATGAGCGAAAGTCAACCATCGGACTGTGCAACTTTAAATAGATCATCACTCCAATATTAGCCACAGAACAACTGAAACGCGGGCCTTGATATAAAGACCCTGAAAGTCTGGTCCCCTGGCCTCTGTTTCAAAAGCAGTCAATATTTGCAGCAATGAGGAAGGCCCAACCAGTGCACACGAGAAGGGTCCACAGCAAGGAAAGGAGGAAAATCGGGTGACCACTGTCCCATATCGAGCATACCCTTGCAGGATGAGTTTCCCATTCTTTAAGTAGGGCCTACTGATATTGTATGATTTAAACAGTGGTTGATGTAGATAAATTTCAAATATACTTCAAACACTTAAATCTGTGCAAAAGATACATAAATGTGTGACAATGTCTGAACAAGAAACTACTAAAAAAATAATGGATGACCTTTCCATAATTTGAGCCAATCAGAGCTGTTCTTTTCTATTCCAAATGGCTGCCCCTTTGCAATAAAAAAGAATGGCTCTGATTGGCTGACACTGAGAGCTGTTCTCAGCCAATCAGAGCTGTTTTTTTATTGCAAATGGCGGCCACCATAGGGGGCAGCCATTTGCAATTGAAAAGATTGATTGATTGATTGGTGGTTGCTTTATGCCATGTCGGCAGCATAAGCCATATTCATGGCGAGAAATGTTTTTTTTTTTTCAAACCATCGCTTTTACATGTAAAAGCAGAGAATCAATTATGTGCCAATAGACACTCATTAAATTAGAAAGCTCACAATCATATATTTGTGGGCAAGGGAAACAAATTACCATAGAAAAAGAAAAGTTTGATTAATATATGATAGAATCTATTTAGTAAACTATGAGGTAGTACAGTCCAGCTGCCCCCAAAAAACCTAAAATGTTTTCCTGTTTTACCTTAGTAAAAAGGTCATGCATACTGACTGCAGTGTAGAACTGTTGGCGCAGGGCCAAAAAATCAACGCAACTTAGTCAAATGTGTTTGAGTGTCAGCGGGTACTGACACCCAATACATTCAGGGGGAGGTTCCCCTTGAGCAGAAAAGCATGTGTAAGCCACGAGTGGCCAATACGGCAGTGGCTCAGGAGCACTTGGTCCCGCCGACCTCCCGCATGAGTCTGTGGTGGTTTTCCCACAGATGGTTCAATTTCTTTGAGTTTATTAATGTTTTCATTCCATTTAAGTTGCCATTTGGATTTTATGTGGGTGGCTATTAGTGGTTTCAGATCAGAGTGAGGGATCAGACACGGTTCAAGATCACAGTTCAGGGCCTTCTTCACAGCCCGATCAGCTCGTTCATTTCCTTGTATGCCGGCATGGCCAGGCACCCAGCACAGGTGGGTGTCATGCCCATCCGTTGTCAGTTGGTTCATTTTATAAATGACCGTTGCTAGAATAGGGTGATTCGTTTTCAGTCCAGCAACAGCCAGGAGGCAAGAGAACGAATCACTGTATATAACATAGTTAGTGTGATTGGATACCTCGATACACTCCAATGCAAGAAGGAGTGCTCGGGCTTCTGCAGTGAAAATCGAGCTCTGATCGGGCAAGCGTACGCCAAATTTTCCCCGTCAGCAGACTGCCACAGCAGCTACCCAGGTTTGGTCTTTCGAACCATCAGTGTATATGGAGAGGTGGTCTGCAAACTGGCCTTGAATATCTGCATGCAGTCCTTGGTACTCGAGTGGATGTGTCCCAGACTTCCTTAGTTCCGTGAGTCGGAGGATAACCAATGACTTCCTCAACGACCACAGGGGATGTTCTGGGACTTTGGCATCCTCCAACACGTCCAAATCCATGACCAAGGCCTCCAAATGAGGTTTCATTCGGAGCCTCAGTGGCCGAATGTAATTCGGCCTGGCTTCATACCTGGATTCGTCATGTTGCTCGAATAGACAATTGTGTGCAGGATTCAATGCATTAGTTTTTATCTTGACTATATATTGCATGGCCAGTTTGATTCTCCTGTTGTTAAGTGATGGTTCATTGGCTTCGACGTAGAGGCTCTGAACCGGCGAGGTGCGGAAGGCCCCAAGGGCCAGGCACAGTCCCTGGTGGTGGATCGTGTCTAGCAGCCCAATATATGATTTCCTTGTGGAACCGTATAATATGCTGCCGTAATCCACTCGTGACCAAACCAAGGTTCTGTACACGGAGAGCAGAACATCTCTGTCCGCTCCCCACTCTGACTCAGCACCCTCAGAATATCTAGCGCTTTCAGGCATCTTGTTTTCAGGTACTTTATATGTGGCACGAAAGACAGTTTTGCATCGAGAATGAGGCCCAGAAATTTGGTTTTCTCAACGACTTTAATGGGATCCCCCTCCAATCGAAAACGGGCTCAGACAAGCATAAGCATATTCAGCGCTGAACAGAGAGGGACAACCAGCCACGGTTTAACTAGTCTGAGCCCGTTTGAACTTGCAGGAAATGGATTTTCCTCTTCTCGTTCTCACAAGAACTCAGTGTCAGCCAATCAGAGCTGTTCTTTTCTATTGCAAATGGCTCCCTCCATGGGGGCAGACATTTGCAATAAATAAGAACAACTCTCAGTGTCAGCCAATCAGAGCTGTTATTTTTTATTGCAAATGGCGCCCCCCCATAAGGGGTGGCGATTTGCAATCGAAAAGAACAGCCCTGATTGGCTCAAATTATGGAAAGATCTCATTATCTTATTACTAGTTTCTTGTTCAGACATAGTTACACATATATATGTATCTTTTGCACAGATTAAAGTGCTTGAAGTATATTTTAAATTTATCTACATCGACTTCCATTTAAATCACACAATATCAGGACTTAAAGAATGGGAAACTATTCCTGCAAGGGTATGCTCAATATGGGACAGTGGTCACCCGTTTTTCCTCCTTTCCTCGCTGTGGACCCTTCTCCATACGAGTTCAACCGTGGCTGGTTGTTCCTCTCCTTTCAGCGCTGAATATGCTTATGGTGCACGCTTGTTTAGTCCGCACTTGCCAGCTCAACTCGCCATGTTTATGGCCTTTGTTGCCGACATAGCACTCAGCAACCACCACTAACTGTAGTGTTAGGGTCAACCGAGTGAGCACAACTTTCGGAAACAACCCAGTGAGTACTTTTCAGTATGAATCGGATGTAATAGTAGTAGTTTCGTAAAATCACAAATTTGAATTGATTATAGTGAAATATGCTAGAAATTTACTATACTTCCGCCTATGTTTAAAACACCACATCAGTAGTGTAAAGAATGGGAGAATTACTGTGAACATGTGTGTTGAATCAACCCAGTAAGAGCTGGTTGGGTCTCCTCCTTTTGTCGCTGTTTACTCTTCTCGCCATTGCGGTCATTGTGGCCGCAATCGATTAACACGACCCGCTGTTGCGGTTTCCTAGGGACACCAGTTTGCCAGGGACACACTGCTTCTGCGCATGGGTCAAAATCGAACAGCATCGTCACTAACCTTATAAATTTAATATGTTTTTGGTAAAGATGTTTTCTATATGTGTAGCAAACGATTTGTTTCTAGGTGGTGTCGTTTTAGAGATATTTAACTTTTCCTGTATTTTCTGTAGGAAGATTGCTCACGGCCATTGACAATGCCTTGAGTTGGACGGTACGCGCAGTGAAAAACATTAGCTTAATTAATAGAAATCAAGAACCCTAACCTTATCAATTTAATATAATCTTAATGGTAAAGATGTTTTCTATATGTGTACGAAGCAATTTGTTTCTAGGTGGTGTAATTTTAGAGATATTTGATCTTTTCTGTATGAAGATTTGCTCACGGCCGTTGACAATGCATTTGAATGGAAGTGTCCCTGGCAAACTGGTGTCCCTCAGAATCCGCAACACCGGGCGACTTGGTTCACCCGAGTCGTCTGAATTTCAAATAGAACACCGCGAGTGGAGTAGACAAATACACGTGCCGTGTGCAAAACGTCCCGACCCCAGTAACCCACCTCTTGGCTGGGGTTTGCCAGGAGCGATGACATCACATCTGTGCTGGTACCTGTAGGATAACGGCTACCAGTACAACTCCTACGTGTTGTTTTAATGCTTTTTTTTTAATAACCCAGATTGTCAGCTTCTACAATCATAAAATACTTTAAATCCGAGTCTGTAGGATGTGCGCATGCGCCAAAAAGTGGCTCGGGTGACCGAAGTTGATTAATCGATTACGCCCCGTGGGTGCGCTGGAGTCGACGTACAGCAGTGTGTGCATATGCGCCTTAGTTCCTCACGTATCTTTAGCCTCCATGCCATGGATACGCATACGCGAGCAACTGCCCTAACTATCACAGTAATTTGTGCTTTTTGGTGCTTTGAAAGCAAATTTCTCTTATTCTATTAAATAGGTCAGATCTTTCTCTACAATTTCACATTCACCTTTTTTTTATCAGCCAATTGGAAGATCTTGAATCTATTTTGCAAATATACTTTTTGAGGCCGTGATTCGGTACGGCTACCACTGACAACTCAGAATATCCCAACTTTCACTATTATCTCTGCTTTTTAATCCTTTCTGAGAAAATTGCTGTTAAGTTAAATTAAAAACTTCACATCTTCCTCTTCAATGACGCATTAAGATCTATTTAATCGACCCAATGAAGTCCTTAAATTAAATGTTCTGCATAGACATAGCATTGCTGCAGCACAAATTACTGCCGCACGTCCGCATTGCTCAACGTCAACAGTGTAACTGTAGTTAAATTAAATACTTCAGATCTTCCTCTTCAATCGCGCATTAAGGTCTTTTTAATCGCCCCAATGAAAACTTTTAGATTTATTTTACAACAAAAAAAAGCTTCGCATAGACATAACATTGCTGCAGCACAAATTACTGCTGTACGTCCGCATTGCTCAACGTCAACAGTGAGTGGCAAATTTCAAAAGGATGCACCACATTTCACGAAACGCATGCGCGCGCATCCTCACGTACGCCTAGACCGCCAGGTGTTGCAGTTTCCGCGATACGCCAGTTTGCGAGGGACACATCACTTCTGCGCATGTGTCAAAATCGAACAGCATCATTACTAACCTTATAAATTTAATATAATGTTTTCGTTAAAGATGCTTTCTATATGTGTACCAAGCGATTTGTTTCTAGGTGGTGTGGTTTTAGAGATATTTCACTTTTTCTGTATTTTCTGTATGAAGATTGCTCACGACCATTGACAATGCCTTGAGTTTGACAGTACGCACAGTGCAAAACATTAGTTTTATTCAAAATTAATAGAAATCAAGAACCCTAACCTTATAAATTTAATATAATCTGTTTGTTGAATAGTTTGTTGTTGTTTTACGTCCTAGCAACATCTAAGGTAATATCAGGACAGGGCTGTTTGTTGAATATGTTTTCTGTATGTGTGCCAAGCGGTTTGTTTCTAGGTGGTGTAATTTGAGAGATATTTGACTTTTTCTGTACGAAGATTTGCTCACGGCCATTGACAATGCATTTGAATGGATGTGTCCCTGGCAAACTGGCATACCGCGGAAACTGCAACACCGGCTACGCATACGGCTCACGTACGCGTAGACACTACGGTCAATAATAGGTCGCCAGTGCTAGTCATCGTCGTGCTGATAGCACTTTACAGGGAACTGGCATATCCCAGAATGACTGGAGTTGTACTCTAACAAATGCTGTCCAAGCACACCGTTGCTTAGATTTTCAGCTTATGCAACCGAATATTTGGGAGGAGAGTGCTCAGTTTGGTTGCTCCTGCTGTTTTGTAGTTAGTCCAGCAGCACTGACATGGTCGCGAGACAACCCTACAGCAAAACTGTCAGAATTAGTAATTTAAAGGGCTAAATATTTAGTTCAAATACTTAGTTATCATAGCCAGCTATTTTTGTAGATGAATAATATACTTTAAAAGTGGGATCGAGAGCTTTCTATGACCACCATCTTGGTTCCCCAGGGTTCCACCTGGGGAATTCCTCTAGGTCATGAGATGAGGGAATCCCTCTTGTGATGCCATTCATATATTACATACCTCAGCACTCTCCCCACACATATTTGGTTGAATAAACTGAAAAACTAAGCAAAGGTGTGCTTGGAGGGAATTTTGTTCAGCTGTGGCACAAATTAGAACTATTTTGACTTTGTTTCTCAGTGAGTGATACCGGGCGAACTGAAAGTTATTAGAATCACACACACAAAGATAAATTGCCCAAATCATTTCCTCTGGGCTCGATGTAATGGCCCTGTTACATTACAATGTATTATGCAAGCACGTGGCCAACTGCTAAAATCACTTTCAAATGTCGAGATGCGTCAAACTTTTCGGCGCGGGGGGCAAAGTTGGACATATACATACCGTATACGCAACATAGCAAAGCGTATGGCCAATGTGCCTCCCGCCAACAAATGCTCGCAATACGCTTATGGTACGCCTGCAGAGCGCCGGTGAACGTTATATACGTAATTCGATTGCCAGAAGTACGCCTTATACGTTACATACATCAAGACATGGTGGAGAAATGCAAAACATATTTTAGACGTATGTTATCCATACGTTGTCAATACTCGGGCTGTACATTTCCACTGGCTCTCCGTCCGACTGAAGTAGGTCAACATAGTGCTACATAGTGAATAACGTTCGTCTAATGTAGTCTAATGTACATCAACGTATGTCTAATGTATACATAACATTCGCCTGATGTAAAAGCCACACGTTGTTGAATGTTGAAAGTTTCGTGACCCCTTAACAAGCAACGCCATATAATGCCGAACATCGACGTATGCATAACAAACGCATAACGTTTGAGTAACACAGATCGACATACACTGATGTATTGGCGCAAAATCACCTACGTCGCCGCATGCTTGCGCGATGCGTCATAGTGTGACAGGGCTAATAAGCCTGCCATGCCGCCTACTATTGCTGATTGACTTTGATATACACTGGTTTGGGAACCCCCCTCCCCCAAAAAGCGGTTTCAAGCTGCACAAAAGAGAATGAGGTAGACTTTGATTCTAATAGTAGTTCCCTCATTTGAAGCTAATTCCATTAGCGGTCATTAGCTAAAGATGTAGAAATGCTCATTATAGCTGCAAGCACACCTAGGATCTGGTAGGAACTAAATGTTCCGTTCTCACTAGTTCATGATTTACTTAAAGTCCACCTAAACCAAACCAAACAGCAACACCTAAATATGTGCAAGGCGTACTCAGCTTTCTGACCAAAAGCTGTATATACTTCCATTTGTCAATCCTCCTTTGCAGGCATGTCCTATATCCTAGTTGTGCAGGGTCTACACATATCATAACTCACTTCATACCATGCTATCACATAGTTAAGCCAGCTGTCCCAAAATTCTATGGTAGAGTTAAAGCTGCATAGTCCGATAAAAGCATCCACTTTTCAAAAGCAAAACACATGCCTAGATTTGAACCTACATATTCAACTTAGATACGGGTACACTTTTGAGGCATTTGATATGTTACATGGAAAGGCATGCTAATACATTTAACAGAACCTGTTACTGTTGAAGCCTATTGGATCAGTTTTGACAAGCACACCAACATTAATTTCGCATGTTTATACTTCAAATATATCATAAGTTAAGTCATTTTAAAGCAAAGTTACTTTAAGCTAAACTAAGGTAGATAATAACGATCAACCTTAAAGTATTTACCTCAGAAAATGACAGACACTCAAAACCGTCGGACTATGCAACTTTAAGCCCGCTAGGCATGTATTTAAATTTATTAGAAAGGCGACGCCAAGAGACCAATCATGAACAGTTAAATATAATAAATAGAACTCAAGAATTCAAAAGGCTTTCACCGGTAAGTTTTCTAGCTGACAGTGTCTACACCAAATCGACGCTGTTTACAAGTGCTTGGAAACTACCGAGAACGGGTGTATGGGTCGACACCGTTATGCTCAAATTATGGTACACCTCATTTGACAGACACACGATACATAGATAATCATAGCTCCACATAATGTCGCATTATAGGATTTAATAGTTGGACTTTAACCACATCTGGTAAGCTACAACTGCCCAGTGGGTGTGGTTACCTGGTTACCTGAGTCAGACATCCAACGTAGGTTCCCGTAGCTGTCAGGAAGACCACACATAAATGATCCCAGGCAGAATCGCACGTATGAGTACCGGGTGACTGAATGATGAGATCCTTCATACTTATAAACTATGCACTCACACCCATTTACATGTAAACAATAAGTGTGGGGAGGGGAAGGGTAAGGGAGAAGAGAAGAGGGAAGGAGAAGGGGGGGGGGGGGGTAAGAGAGGGCGAGGACGGGAGAGGATGGCAGGTAGGAGAGTGTGGGAATGGGGGTGGGGGGAGGAGACGAAGGGGTGGGTGTGTAGGGTAGAGGGAACGGGATGGGGGAGGAGAGGGGGAGCGGAGGAGGGTAGGGCAGAGAAGGGTAGGGCAGGGGAGCTTGAGGAGAGGGTAGGGAAGAGGAGGGGAGGCGATGTGAGGGGAGGAGAGGGGGGAGGGGCTTAGATAGATTGATTTATGACTGACCATTTTGACTTATCTATTTGCTTCAGCTGCAAAGCTTAATCTGAATTGAAATCAAGCAGCGTTCTTATATTAGTTATAAGGCATAATAATGACCTTTGTTTATTGCCTTTGGAAGCATACCCAGTCTTTCCAGGAAGAGGGATTCTTGCCGCCTCTTCTATGCAATAGATGCATATATATCGATGCAATCTCCTTGTAATTATGAGAGGCATTGCCACACACACTAAAGCCCCGTTTACACGGGCGATTTAAAACATTTCATATGAACCCACTTGCCTAGATCGACTCACATTTGGCGTGTAGACGCGGTTCTGTGGCGTTTTAGGGCTGAATCGCTTCATATGAAACGCCTCATCTATACCACCTCGGGAGGTGGTTTATTTGAAGCGATTCAGCTTGTTCCCGGGCGGCGATAGTATAAAATAGTAGTGCGTGCCGGGAACAGGGGGAGCAGTAACTAATCGCTGGTGCCCGGCAGTGTTAGGGCCCGATTACGCCAAAATCTAGTGAATGCGATCATATTTAACAGAATTACAGACTCAAATAATGAAATTTAATTAAATTAACCTTAAATTCCAAGCGATATTAACGTAGCAGCTACATCGGAGTCGAATCGACGTGTGTAAACTAAACAAATAGCAGTGCTTGCCGGCTACAGGCGCCTGCTTGTTCCCGGCGCCGACACACTTTCAAACTCCGCCATGTAAACATGCTTCTAAAACGCTTCATATGAATCGCTTTGTCTACATCGTTTCACAATTCCCCGTGTAAACACGGCTTTAGAGTTTCTCTTTTTATTCCTAGTATGCTCTCTGATTCATTTAGCACATTCCCACGTAGCTGTGGATTAGGGTTGTTTTAGCCGTTCCATCTGTCGATGCTTTCGTCAGCGTTTTCGACATACATTTCGCTGATGAGTCAGGTGATCAGTTCGCCTCTGATTCTTCACCACTATTGTCTTTCTCTTTCGCAGCCAATATTTTCCACTGCTTCAGGTTTTCCCTGAAATCATGTCAAATATGTTGAACTTTATATTTATTATTATTTTTTAATAATATAGCAACGAGCAACATCTAGGAAATAAACCGGTAGACTGAGTTGTGCACCGCCCTATAATGTAGAAGCATGAATAGCATTTTAAGATAAAAACAAAACATCAAAGTGTGACGTTGGTTCCTAGACCAACAAACCAAGCAGGTGCCAGATACAGCAGTGACTTATTCAAGAGTTAAAATGTAGACTTTTCGAGATCTAAAATGAACGGGTGCCAAATGTGTTGAAGAACTTGGTACAAAGTCATTGATTAATTAAGGTGGCATTGAGAAGACAATGTTGCCATTTGCAATGTAAACAAAATCTTCACATTGATTTAAATATCTTATTTTGTCTTAGTAGTTCTACTCTAGCTTAGTGTAGTCTTCTGCTTTAAAAAAAACAACCAATACTGACAACAAAACTCATAATATAGTAATATGAAACGCGCCGTGTCGATTTATAACTGAATATCCATACTGTCTGATTGCAAAGCCAATTGAAAAACTCTAGCACTGTTAGATAACTAAGAAATGTTGATACCTTTGGAAACAAAGTATGAGGTTTTCACAAAGTTAAAAAGAGCCCAAAATGACACCACCCCAAACCATCCATGTCAACTCCAGCAGTTCTTTCTAGGACCGTCCTGTGCGTAGAAAGAGATTTTGAAAGAAAGAATTATTTCTACGCAGGCATTCACATCTCAAGTGATATAAGTCATTACAACTCACTGTGATCCAGCCAGCATGGGTTTGGTCTCTGGTAGGATAGCTGCTAGCAGCTCATAGCAGGGAAGGCAGATGCCGACCAAGAATCCCACCTGTAATATATGAAAGGATAGCATGTAATCTAATCTACTCCGCAAACTAAAAGTTTGTTGTTCAATTACCTTGACATGCACACTTACCATAGGGACAGCTGAAGGATAACTTGTTTTAGTGAAGGCTGTACATTGAAACCAGTGAACTAACATACTATGTGTAGAGGTGTATGTCTGTTTTATTACAGAAGACACCTGAGTATTCAACAGCCTTACCTGTAGTAGGCTGTTCTATGCATAATGTGCCGGACCACACATAAATGATCCCAGGCAGAATCGCACGTATGAGTTCCGAGTGAGTGAATGATTAGATCCTTCATACTTATAAACTGTGCACTCACACCCATACTACATGTAGACTTGTAGGGAATAGGGCTTCGTCTAACTGGACATTTGGTAGCCGAGCAGGCTATAGTCTGAACTAATATATATATATATGTTACCTCGGCACTATGCCTTTGCCTACTCATAGTCCAGGGAGAAGGAAGCACATCCAGTAATTAACATAATCAACTCACAACAGGAGGACTTTTGTGAGCAGCTCCGGCAGTTTTCTACATTAACTACAAAACCAACAAGGTTACGTTGGTTTAGTTCATTTTAGTCACGTACAAAGTTTTAAAAACTTTTCCATAAATTTATTACTGGTTTACAGCTTAATTACGATCGTATTAAGGATCGTTAGAACAATACAACCATTGTTTGGTTACTTATAAGCCGCCTGTTGCCGAACAGAGAGATGTTTGGCAGGAGCCATTTACATCGCTAGGATTTATTCTTGGGTTTCTTTAAGATTCCCCAATTAAGTATTTCGATAAGGCGTACCTCCGAGTCCTATAGTATTTTCTTCAACTTGTTGGCGAAGAAAGCCACAGGAGGGAGAAGTTTATAGGATGGAGAGTGTGGGAGGGACCACTACACTGGTCCCTACTCCTCATTTGGATCGGTTGGTTTCCCATACCGTCATCCTATGACTATCTATTAACCACACACCTGTGTTAAAAACGGTTTAAATACGGTTTTAACGCCATGATACACACCTAGTATAATTAGACTCTAATTATCTGTGTGATATTCAGCTTGAAAAAAAAAGCCTAACCATTGGTCTCTTTGGTTTTACTCATAGACTCCAAGCCATGGCTACGAAGCAGAGTAAGGCAGAGGCACCTTGAGCACTCAGTGAAGATGAAGAACCTTCACCGCCGGCACAGGTTCAAAGGTCGTCAGAACAAAGAGATTCAAATGAGGCGGGGGTGGGTCCGAGGCCAGGCCCGGCCCAGCTGACCTAGATGAAAGATGCTTCCCTCCAGAGTGACAACCAGGAAAGGGAAGACCACCAGTGTTGCAGGATTCAGACGAATCCGACTAGGAGGATCTTTCGGAAGATCAGGCCTTGTCTGACGATGAGTCAGAGGAGGAGGTTGTTGTGGCTGTGCGCAAACGCAAACACAAACACAAGAAAAAGGCACACTCATCAGATGGGGATGAGTACACGAGGGAGTGTAAACAGAAGCCACACATGAAGAAGAGCAAGAAGACCAAGAAGAGGAAGAAGAACAAATCCTCTTCTTCTGACTCTTCATCAGACTCGTCTTTGACAAGTTCTGACTCAGACACTAAACGCGCGGGGAAATACGCAGAGTTGAGTGGCAATGTGATAAAGAAGTGCAAGGTTCTTCGGCATAAAAAGATCCATATTACTACGATGATGAGGAAAACAATTCAGGGGCACTTCCACACCTTTAAGCCGGCTGAGGTCATTATGAAGTTGGCCGAGAAATTCACGGGGATCAACGGGATCCCGGAATCTGCCATCAAAGAGATGGATTCAGATGTCAGACATAGTGAGGACCACAACAAGTTTGAAACGGTTTTACACACAGTACACAAAGGGGTACTCTCGACACTCTCAGCCATTGCACCTATAGCCAACAGGATGATGGCTGAGATTAAAATTCTCATCGCTGTGCGAGGAGATGAATGGGGGAATTGTGCTGCTGACAGCGACAAGCAATTTCCTGTCCTACAGATGTTTCGAAAACGTCTTCAAGGAGGTCTGGACGGATGCAGGCAAGGAGGTAGCCAGATCAAAGGAGGTCTTGGACAATGACGGGAAGGAATACACATTATTCCTTGCCCCCAAGCCCATTAAGGGAAAACCACTGGACAAGACTAAGATGTTCGGTGGACATCTCCAGCACTTGTTCAAACAAGTGGAGACTGGTTCCAAGTGTGGGAAACATGAAAACAAACAAAAAGACACAATTCCCACCCACTTCAAGAAGACGAGGCAGGATTTTCGAAACCGCCGAACCAGACAATGGGGAGGCTGGTTAGGAACAAACTTCAGCTTCCAAGCCAAGGGAAGGGGGCCAAAGGCAGTCGTTCGGCTGGAACGATGGGAACAGACCCTTCAAGAGGGAGTTCAATGCGCTGAATCCGTTCCCATGCCCAGGGAACAAATAGAAGTGGCAACGCAAATACCAGTAAGCATATTTAAAGCTGGTAACCTCAATAAGTGCCTCCTGGAAAGGAATAACATTACGGAGAATTTAGCTGTCCTTAGTTTAGCAGAAGGAGTAAGAATACCCTTGATTGAGGAACCTATTCAAAATAGCATACCTTTCCCTTACCGATTTCATGGTTCAGTACGCAAGGCGTTAGATAATCAGGTCCTTAAATTCTGTGAAAAAGGCATCATAGAACCAGCACTACATGTTGCTGGGGAATTCAATTCTAATATTTTCACGAGACCCAAACCAAATGGGGATGTAAGACTAATTCTAGATCTAACTTTATTTAACAAACTCATAGAATACAAACATTTCAAAATGTTTTCATTACACACAGCTAGAGACTTAGTAACACAAGACTCCTGTCTAACCAGTGCGAATCTCAGAGATGCATACTATACAGTACCAATCTATAAACTTGATTCTCAGGTGTTGTTGGAACGATGTGACTAGCTTGCACTCCACGCATTTTCACAAGGCTACTTAAACCAATATTTTCCCAGATGGCTAGGGAAAGACATATGTTTCCTTATATCGATGACTCATTTATTGTTGCACAAACACAGCAACAGTGTCAGACAGCAGTAGACATTATGTGAGGCACTTGAGAAATTAGGATTCTACATACTGAAACTAAATCACCAACACCAACAAAGAAGTTAAAGTTTCTGGGATTTTTTATTGACACCACAAAAATGACCATTTCATTAATGGAACAAAAAGTTAATAAATTTACAACAGCAAACCAATTATTACAATTGAACAAACCAAAGATAAGACAAGTCGCAATACTGATAGGAATTATGATAGCATATGCACTGGCTATTCTGTATGGAAAGGCTCATATTAAATCGCTAGAAATAGATAAGAACTTGGCGTTGGCTCGCACAAAAGGAAACTTTGAATGGCCCATGACGATCTCACCAGATGGTCAAAAAGATATTATGTGGTGGCTGTCACACATCAACAATTCACCCAACCCCATTAGAATGGGAGAGCCCAACACTACAGTTACAACAGACGCTTCACTAGAAGGATGGGGGCTCACAGAGACCAACAGGGAACAGGGCCCGTATGCATGGGTTGGTGCTATGCGTAGCCGGTGCTAGACGCTAGCTCTGGGGTAGCTGTCCGACTCTAGGATGGGGTCGATGAAGTAGGTCAAACAGTATGCACTGATCTCCAAACTGGGGCGGATAGCTAACCGTGTACTCTCTGAGCCTGTTACCGGCGAGCACTGGTTGGGCCTAATATATTGCCTTCTCCACCTCCCGGGAACCAGCGCGCTTGTTACGGGTGAGCCTGTTGCCGGCGAGCACTGGTTGGGCCTAATATATTGCCTTCTCCACCTCCCGGGAACCAGCACGCTTGTTACGGGTGAGCCTGTTCCCGGTGAGCGGTGATTTGTGTTTAGTTTACATTCGTCGATTCGACAATATTAATATCGCCGCCGATGCGGCGGCGGCGTTAATATCGGTTCGAATTTAGGGTTAAATTGATCAAATTTCACTTATTGCGTATGTAATTCTGTTAAATATGATAGCATTGAATAGATTTGGGCCTAATATATTGAGAATTTGTATGGAAAATGGCAGACAGATTTGTGACATTGCATATACGGACTGAAAAAATATGGTGCAGCTCATTAAATGTCACACATCAGACTATCCAGAGATACCTGATTAATTTATCAGATATAGTGTTTTCATGATGTTGATAAAATATTTGATCTAAAAATGACAAGTAGAAAATATGTGGAAATTACCAACTTCATCACAAACATCACGCATCGTTTCCAAATTTATCTGCCACTTGTTTACATCTTGAACAACGACAGTAACAGCTGGATAGAACTATTTTTACTGGTGAACATTCATCACACTATGTACGTATCGCATAGTAAAAGCACCTTAAAGTGAATCCAGCATTTAAAAGCTTAATTTTGCGTCACAAAAATATTTTGAATTGTTGTTTCCAGTTGATGATGTGATGTTGCAATTTCCGATTTGCCAATTTTCCATAATATTATATAAAAGTAAGAACTATTTTGGCCCGGATTAAGTCGCCCTCACTGGCGGAAGGATATCAGTGCATACATTTCTGGGCACGTGATCGTATTTGGCGCGTAACGACGAATTCATTCATTCGTTTCCAACCGGAGGTATTTGTGACGCTGGTGATGTCAAAGCAAAACAACACACCCTACTGCTCTAAAGGTAAGCTTTTAGCTGGAAATTGTTGTCTAATATGTACTTCTATGTGACAGAACGTTTTCCATGATGCTTTTCTCTAGGTTTAACCTGCTATTAGTATTTTCTTTATGTATGTGCCCAGACAAGCACGTTTACAATCATGCCTTTCCATGTTCTGGGTTTCGTGGTACATTTTTTATTTGCCCTGAAATTTGATTTCTTACCTTCACATAGTTTTTAATCAAGTAGAAACTTACCCTCTGACTTTGTTTATGATACATGAGTGTGGTATTTCCACCCTCAAGAGAGATATATCATTTTTATTTCATTCAAGAGGGAAAACATTGCCTTGCCATATCAATCGTAACAAGGAAGTTGAGATGTTGACTTCTTTGTTACGTAGTTGATCTGGAATTTTTTCTTTACACTGAAATTTGTTGCAATGATTTCCTTCATTGGTGTTAATCCAGTCAGAGAACATACTTGGTGAGGTCTTTATTTTTATATTATCACAAGTGAGTTAAATGTAACACTATTTGATTTAAGAGAGAAAACATGCCCTAGTTATAGCCTTCGTCATGTGGAAGTCGAAAATGTTGGTTTCTTTGTGACGTTTTGATATGGATTTGTTTTCCTTCAAACTGAAAATCTCATTAATGCTAACTCATATGGCTGATCCGATGAGAACACACTTTATAATGTAAGGGAGTTTAGTGTACTCATGAAAAAACGATTGAGATGTGATAGTATTTATTTAAAAGGAAACACAGAAAAGCCAATGAATACCAGGGCAGCTAAGGAGGAACAACAGGCAAAATGGATGAAGCAGAAGCAAGAGTGGTGGGGAAACAAAACAGAAAGTCAAAAGAAACAGAAAAGACGGAGAATCAATGAGGCACGTCGTATAAAATATAAAGTGCAGAAATTAGCAGCGACAAATAAATAAAAAAAGTCAAGTCCACTTATGGTAACACCTCGGTCACATGATGTGGATATGTTTGATATCAAGGATTCCAGAACTCCTGCTGCAAGAAGAAAAGCTGTGTCAAGAACTAGATGTATCCTGCGATCCAGCCCTAGAAGATTTGCGTGGAAACTGAGTGACTTGCTGTTGTCAGCAACTCCAAGGAAGAAAGCACTTTTCAGCTTCAAACTAAAGACTGCTGAGAATTCTCTGGAAGAAAAAATAGGGAAACAAGTGCTGGAAAACTTAAGAAGCTTGTCCAAAGTGCGCTCAAAAGCCACTCGAGCCAGACGTAATGTATTGATGTCAGTCTGCCTCAAATACCGTTCTCTTCAGAAAAACAGCAGTCTTTTTGGAGTACACAGAAAGACTGTCAAAAATGATAAATTCAAATATCCTGTCACCCAAGCTGGAAAGGAAAACAAGGAAACTGCAAAAAGAAGTAGCTACCTTTTTTTATTCGGTTTCAAATCCTTTACCAGAAAAGAAGCTGGTTTCCAAGAAGACTGGGAAGTGTGCATCTACTTTGTCCATACCACTGACAGAATTGCATGCAACGTTTCTTGAGTAGAGTGGCAAGAAGATCAGCTTTTCACACTTTGCTAAGTGTTGTCCATCCAATGTTAAGCTCATGCAGCAGTGTACATTGAGGCAATGTTTATGTGAATACTGTGCAAATTTTAACCTCAAGCTTCGGGCTATCAATGGGATCGCTGCTAGAGTGAACAACATTTGCCGCATTAAGCATCTCTCTCATGCTGTGGACATTATTACATGCGTCAGAATACAAGGCGCATAGCAGAAGACATGTGCCTACAGGGAGTGCAACATCTGCAATATCAACAAGCTGGATGACCACCTGCGGCCACTTCTTCAGCACCAGGAACGACTGACATGGACGAAGTGGGAGTTTCAAACCAATACTGTCAAGGGGAAAGGTATTTTTTTGTTTAAAAATCACCACAGCATAAATAAACATCAGCTACTGGGGATAATTCACTGGTTAAATAAATCTGTGTAAAGGATCAATTTATACTGTTAGTTCATACCGTAGAAATATAAATGTATATAAATGAATAATATTCAATGAAATGCATACAAATGATAAAAATTGAAATGTATATAATATTCAATGAAATGCACACCACTGATAAAAATCAAAATATCCATATAATAAAACCATGTAATGTTTTCTGTAAAGGATTAATTTATACTGTTAGTTCATATATTTGAAATATAATGCATATAAATGTATAATATTCAATGAAATGCATACCACTGATAGAAATTAAAATGTATATAATATTCATTGAAATGCATACCACTGATAAAAATCAAAATATCCATATAATAAAACCATGTAATGTTTTCTGTTGTTTCAGTTCACCCGAAAGATGTTGGCGCGGAAGCGTGGGACGATAGCAGAACTGATGACAGAGCTGAGAGCAGAAGTCTCCTTCCTTGCTGGGCATCTATTCAGCGCTGACTGGCAGCATCGCCAGTTCGAAGCAATGAGGAAGAGAAGACCCTTTCCACAAGCCACAGTCAGCATGGTGCTTGACTTTGCTGAAAACTTTACTTGCTCAAACCAGGATGAGGTCCAGGCAGCACACTGGTACCATGAGCAAGTAACAGTTCATCCCATAGTCTCGTACTATGCCTGCCCATTCTGCGAGGATACTGTGTCGGAGTCACTGGTGTTCATCAGTGATGACAGACACCATGACTTCAATACTGTCTTCCACTTCACCAAAGTCACCATAGACCATCTAAGGAACACCCGGGGATTACAGCTGGACCACATCATCCAATGGCTGTGCAAGTTAGTATAAGTCCAAGGTTCCGTTTTCAGACATCTTCTGTGCTCTCACAGACTTCGGGTGTACCCTTGAGAGAAACTATTTTGGATCACTTCATGGCAAAGGGCCATCTGATGGTGAGAGTGCTGTAGTCAAGCATCACGCAACCACCGCTATCAAGGCAGGTTCCAGCAGCATCATCAATGCTATTTGATTATTGCCTAGCAAGTTCTTTGAACAAACAGCCAGAAGATGACTGTAAGCATTTTTTTTAGATCTTTCTTTTGGGTACCAAGTAGTGATATCCGGAGGGACCAGAACAGGCCAGTCAAAACACTGAAAGGGACCCGTTCCCTCCATTGGGTAAAGTGTGTAGAACAGAATGTCATAATGACACGCCAACTGTCCTGCTTCTTCAACCCATGGCTGTCTGGGTTGGGACACTGCATAACCATGTCGATTGTTGGACTATGTGAAAGACAATTGTTGCAGACTGCAACACCTATCAGAGCTCCCCATCAATCTGCAGCATCCATTAGAGATGAGCCTGTACCAGTCGACACTGCATCCTAAAATGGACTGAACCGGAAAAACCTGTGCTTTAGTTTTAAGTCTGTTTTTGCTAAATTTAGTTATTTTCTACCAAATACCATTAATTTGGCTCCTTTTTGTTATTGAGCATTTGATCAAGACATGGAGGGACAGAGAGGACGTTTTGCTTGCATTCGTCATTGGTTTCCTAGCATGAACTTAACTGGAGAACCTGTGCTTTAGTTTTAAATCTGTTTTTGCAAAGTTTTATTATTTTATGTCAAATGTTCTATTATTTTATGTCAAATGCTATTAATCTTTTGTCTTCTTTTGCTGAGCATTTTATCAAGACATGAATATAGAGGACTTCTTGCATTGTTCATTGTGTCTGTGTTGCTATGAGTGTTCTGTGAGTAATGTAATAGATTTATTTCTGGTGTTTCTAGGGTACATTTCATGGTTGCTTGACATCAGTGATCACAATACATGATTCTGGAATAATTTTGTTTTATGTGTCACAATTCATTATAGTCTGATCATGTGTGTTGCCCAACAAGTATATATGAATATTATAATCAAAACAAGATAAAATATTTGCTCATTGTGAACAGAGTTCAGCTTGTTTCTGTCAACCATGATCTCCTCTCTGGTTCGTTTAGAGTTGGATTGGTACAGCACCTCCGTCTTCTTGATGTTAATCTTCAGGCCGAATTTCTTTGATGCATCGGAGAAAGCGTCCACTATTTTCTGGATCTCTTCAGCAGAGTGGGCAACCAGTGCACTGTCATCTGCGAATAGCACTCTCTCACCAGTATCTGAGTAGTCTTGGTCTTCGCTCTGAAGTGTGCGACATTGAATAGGTCAGCGCTCTGTCTGGACTGTATATAGGTGCCATCCCCCATGTCTCGGAAAGCCTCGTCAAGCATTGCTGATAGGAAGATGGAGAAGAGTGTGGGGGCCAGTACACAACCTTGTTTGACCCCATTGGTAACCCCAAACGATTCCGAGACTTCCCCTCCAACACTAACGTTCGCCATCATTCCTGTATGTAGAGCCTCGATCATAGTTGTGAACTTCTCTGGGCATCCATACATCCTCAGTAGCTGCCATACCCCGGTCCTCCCGACTGTATCAAACGCCTTAGTGAAATAGACAAATACCATGTACAGTGGTCGGTCCTGTTCAATGCACTTTTCTTGTAGCTGTCGGAGACAAAATATCATATCCACGGTGCTCCGGTTACCTCTGAAGCCACACTGTGACTCTGGAACTACATCAGGTGTTATGTGAATATACTGTTGAGGAGGATCCTGGCAAAGATTTGCCTGTTATGGAAAGAAGAGAGATTCCTCTATAGTTCCCACAGTCTGTTCGATCACCTTTCTTGTAGATGGTTACAATGCTGGCATCCTTCCATGCTTGGGGTACAGAACCCTCCTCGCAGGCATTGGTGATTAGTTTGTGCAGTCTGTTGAACAGATGGTGTCCTCCGTGCTTCCATACTTCAGAAGGAATTCCATCACACCCAGGTGCTTTGCCATCTTTCAGGCTGGCGATTGCTCTAGCCATCTCATCCATGGTTGGAGTTGTGTTGTGTTGCGTTGTGTTCCTCCTAGCTGATTTTCCGCTGTCGACGGAAGATGAGCTCGAGCAGTGTGGTCCTAGTAACCCGGGCGATGACCGGGCCGGTATGGTGTTTTGTGCGGTTGTACATTTCATGAAAGCTGCCTGCAAAAGTGTTGAAGTGCTGCTGGCTTTTGCAAGTTACCAGCGGCACTCTCTCGGGGAGCAAATAGAGGTTTCGCACCGGCAAGAACATGTCAAGACAGGCGCAAAAACTATTTGTCCCTGCAGTGGCTGGTCGGGAGATGTTGGGAGTTCCATACATCAACCGCCCTTAATGCTGCCACAGTGACATGGTTTTCTGTTTAGGGTTTGCTCCCTTAGCCTTCGGTTCTGTCAAGAACCTGTACCACAAGGCAGTGGTTTACAACTCTGCAGGGCAGGGGCGTCAAACTCCCTGAGGTATTGCTATACCTGCATACCATGTTATGCGAGTGATATTGTGCAGACATTATATTTACCCCCCTATAACTTGGAAGGTTTCAAGGTTATTATTGCTGGAAGTGATAGTGAGGATAAGCTCTCACTACCTATAAAGTACTTTCTCATGGCATGCGTATCAAATAGCCTCTGATAACCAAGTCCAACTCCCGGCCTTCACAAGGTGAAACTGTTCCTACTGACAGGAGAAGGGGCAAAGGCGGATCTCTGGCGCCTCAAAACCAGATGCTTAGGGCAGGTGGGGCTCGTCAATCTTGGCTGACTGATCATCTAGGAGAAGATAAACTCTGATTTATAACCCCCGCTGCTGTACGGCTAGTCCCATTTATGGGAAGGCCAGGAGTTGGTAGTGCACACCAGCGGCCATACCGACTCAACTGTCAGCCTAAACTAAGTGCGGCGCACATCAACTTTGTTGGTGTGGTCAAGGGATATCACCCCTTCAATTGCATGAAGACTGGAGCAGCAGATGAGTTAGAAGATCAATAGCTTTGAAGGTGTAACAGCAAGATGATGTGGCTCATCAGGGCACACTCTGACAAAGATGAGTAAGTGGCCAGTCACCTTGGAAAGGAAGGGGAACCTACCAAGTATTTACCCATAGTAAGCAATGGTAATTAATGGAATCAAATTTAGAGATGGAGACAACTCTGGTCCCTTTGCGGGGAAGCCTTCTAATAGCTACATACAAGGAAGCGTATTCTTCAGTGTTATGTGTGGTCTACTCTAATGTATGGGGCTGAGACATGGACAATCTCTAAGAAAATGTACAAACGTTTAGCAGCATTTGAGATGTGGACTTATCGAAGGATGATGAAAATATCATGGACAAAGAAGATCACCAACAAAGAACTTCTCAGAAAAATTAAAAATAAGAAACGCTTGATTGCCACTATACAGACAAAAGAAACTTATTTATTTTGGCCACATCATTCATCAGAGTTCAATATACCATACATTGTTGGAAGGGAAGGTGAATGGCAGCAGAGGGAGAGGGAGACCAAGAACATCATGGTTTACAAATATTTCACAGTGGACAGGCTTGAATTATTCACAGTCTATCAGAACAGCACACCATCGGGACAAGTGGAGAACAATTACATCCAACCCTCAACTAGAGGACGGAACTATTGATTGATTGATAACTTGGAAATTTGAAGTTTGAATATCTTTTCTTTTAAATTACCACAAACAGCACATATTAATCTTCACACATGTATGCAATTTGTATGTTTATAACAATTTTGAATGTTGAGACCCTATGTCACACTTTTGGTACACAGCTGTAGAGAATGACCCAGATACATTTTCTCTAATTTGGAATAATAAATTCTATTACATATTTCCACCATTCATCATTATCAGCAGAGTGGCCAGGAAGATCAAGATGGATCACTCACATGCAGTACCAACAGTACCAGCATGGGACACACAACCATGGCTAGCGGCAATAACATTAGAAGCAAAAGACATGCTCAGGTTCCCACGAGAAAGGAACAACCTACAACATCAAGGACCACTAACAGTCCACTGAGACATGTAAACAACACTTTTGGCATTCCTTTTTTAAGAAAACGTTTAGAACAATATGGTTTAGACAAAATTACGCAAGAAAGACTCATTTCACAAGCCTGGAGGAAAGGAACGGTGAAATTATACACAAGTTATTTAAAGAAATGGGGACTTCATTGTCTTCTTGAAGGAGTCAAACCATTAAAACCTACAATAGCCCAAATATTAAGATTTCTAAGAATATTAGAAGATGAAGGGTTAGGATTTGGTGCATTTAATGAAACAAGATGTGCACTTTCAATTATTCTACGAAGAATAGATGGACAAACGATTGGAAAGCATCAGTTAGTACACTGGTTCATTAGATCGGTGTATGAAAGAAACCCACCCAAACCCAAATATAATAGGTTTTGGGATGTATCTATAGTATTTAAGTTATTCAAGTCATGGCCTAGTAATATACATTATCAATGAAGGAACTAGGATTTAAGTTAGCAGTGCTATTACTGCTAGTGACGGGACACAGAGGCCAAACGATTATGGCACTCTCACGAGATGGACTTGAGATATACAAGATGAGGCAACATTTGATTTAGAGACATTACTAAAGATGAATCACACAGGGGACCCACTGTCCACAGTTCATGTAAATAGTTTTCCGGAAGATAAACGGATATGTGTAGTTTCAGCCATTAGGGCTTATATATCCATGTCACCTGGAATAAGGAATTACAGACAGCTGCTGATCAGCTTTATTAAACCACATAAAGCTATCTTGAGAGACACACTTGCAAGATGGACCATCAAGGTGCTTAAACAGGCAGGCGTCAATACTGGATACTATGCATCACTCAATGCATGGAGCCATGGTCTCCAAGGCAAGAGAGTTAGGAATCTCAGTTAAGAGAATCCTTGCACATGCAGGGTGGAAGACGGCTAGATCATTTGCAAAACATTACAACAAACTACTAGAAAAGCCAAGCGGCCTAACGACTCGCCTACTCACCGACTAAAGATGGGTGAGAAGCAAAAAATTACTATTTCACTAAAAATATTATAGTTTGTTTACAATATTAAGTATAAAAGGATAATAAAATGAGATTACGTAAAATTCTCCCTGGACTATGAGTAGCCAGAGGCATAGTACTCGAGGTAAAGTAGTATAGTTATATGAATCTTACCTGGGTACAGATAATGGATAACTGGTGTTTTCCCGAGGTACTAGCCTCAGATAGTTATGGGTCAGGGCCCGCCCACCCTACCCTACCACGACTATCACAGTTCGCTGGTGACAAAACGAAAACACTAGACTGTGAAGATCATTTTTTATCCTATAAAGTACGTAAAAGATTGCTGGACCCGGATGTGCTTCCTTCTCCCTGACCTACGACTATCCGAGGCTAGTACCTCGGGAAAACACCAGTTATCCATCATCTGTACCCAGGTAAGATTCATATAACTATACTAATATATATATATTCAGCCAATGACATCAACTACACACTTCCAATATGTTCTAATTAAGAGAAATATATACAACAAATTGGTTATCGCATTTCCTCCCTAGAAAAGAAAGATTATAACAATTACTCCAAGCACCCGTTGGGCTAGATAATTTATAATCAGTCAAGCCTGCTTTAATACCAAGGATACTACATGACCACATGACCACATGACATGACCACCTATATGGGCACATGTCCAAAGACAAGTAAGTGACTACAGTACCTCAAGGAAGGGAAGTTCGTTCTTTCGCTCTCTATCCATCATGGCCGGTGGCAATTGTCCGCTTGCCTTTTCCTCATCACCCTACATTAAAAATACAAAACACAGGACGTGTGCTACAGAGGTTTTGGTCAGGTTTCCTACATCTAGGATGTTGGGGAGTGCCACCAGTAGCAGTACCACCACCATCACCATCATCATGACCACCTCACCGTAACGTTTTTATCTGTACCGTAACGTATTTATCCATACCGTAACTTATTTATCCGTACCAAAACCTGGCATACCTTAACGTATTTCAACGTAGTTTAACATACTTACACCACGTTTGACCCACATTAGCCTCCACTATGTTCACCTACGTTCAACTATGTTCACTAACGTGTATGTGACCGGGGCATAATGTAGACGACCTACCTGTATCCAGAACTCCTCCATGATTACATCTACGAGCTTAATTTGGACATCCCACGCCTTGTACATTGAGCAGAGATCGGCTGCTGTCATACAGATGGCCATCAGCAGTATCCTAAGATAGAGACCAACACACATAGCATCATAAACAGTGTACACACGCGCATCAGCCACAATCGTGACAATGTGATGTTGTACGTGGGTGAAGTCTGCGCAGTGCAGACTGCGAGCCAACATGCTGGGTCACAGCTCCAGTCCATCCTTTAATAAAGTGGCCTTGTATACCTCGTGGCGAAGGGAACCGTACTCCGACAAATGCTCTCCAAGCACAACTCCTGCTTAGTTTTTATGTTTATATAACCAGATATGTGGCTGGGGGGAGAGTGCTGAGGCTGGGTGAGAAGTGAGTCAGTGCTGAGGCTGGGCCTGTAGCTGGCAGCTGTTTTTTGAAAATGGATGGGTGAGTGGAGAGAAGGGAGAGTACAACTGATGTATTTTCAATTTTCTTTAGAGTAGTTCAAATAGGAAATATATTTGCTTTAGTGTGAAATATATGTTAGTCCAATTACATTGCATAATTCAATCAGAAACACATATAGAAGGAAAAACATTTTTTGTTGTTGAATTTAAAAAGCAGTGAAACACATGGGGGTTTGAACCAACAACACCAAACAACTTCAGATTGCAAGTTCAACACCTGAACCACTAGGCCACAGAAACCACACATAGTTGTTTGTCTCAGTTCAGATGTCATATATACAAGGTGTGTGATTGTGTATGTGTGTGTGTGTGTGTGTGTATATATATAATATGTGTATTATTACCAGTCATGTGTCGCGAGGGCATCTTAATGTAAAATTTCAGTAACTATGAGCAGCAATATGCAAATTCTAATATTAATCAGAAGTAATGGTGGACATATAACTAGTATATGAAGGGAACACCCAGCAGTCAGGCTAGAAGGGAATACATGTAGGAACACATGGGTGAAACAGACTGGGTGTTATTTGGCCACAGGCTGAGGGTGATAATTGGTGGTAAACCACTGTGAAGTTAACTTGAACGGAAATAAAGCTGTGACACTGTTCTATATATATATATATATATATATATATATATATATATATATATATATATATATACATACATATATATATATATATATATGTATATATATATATATATATATATATATATATATATATATATATATATATATATATAGATTAGTTAGACGAATCTTACCTTGGTATAGATGATGGATAACTGTTGTTTTACCGAGGTATAAGCCTCGGATAGACGTGGGCTAGGGAGAGGGAAGCACATCCGGTCCAGCAATCTTTACCTACTTATTCAGGATAAATGATCCAAATAAAACAAACAATATCTAAGAATGACAATGGTATTAAACTGTGAAGTTTCCTTGGTATAAGCAAACGAATAGACGCGGAAGGGTGTGGTGGGCGGGCCCTAGCCCACGTCTATCCGAGGCTTATACCTCGGTAAAACAACAGTTATCCATCATCTATACCAAGGTAATATTCGTCTAACTAATCTATTTTACCTCGGTATACAGCCTCAGGCTAGCCTCAGGCTAAGGAGACGTTTACGTAAAATCCTTTATCCTGTATATCATGTTAACCATTTAATAACAACTTAACGTACATTTATCAATAATCGACACGATAAGTGGCGAAAGCAAAGTGTATTCTCACCTCTTGTAGATCTAATCTTTCAGTAGTCGTCGGGCCAATGTGCTCGACTTTTCCAATCGTTTGTTATAGCGTGTTGCAAACGATCGTGCAGTTTTCCATCCCGCATGGGCTAGGATCCGTTTCACGGAAATGCCTAGCAGTCGTGCTTTGGAAACCATAGCACCTCGTGTTGAGTGTGACGCATATTTGTCCGTATCTATACCTGCCAACTTCAACATTGTAATTGTCCACCGTGCAAGCGTATCTCGCGAAATGCCCTTGTGTGGCCGAATAAAGCTTACTAAAAGCTGTCTTGACGTTCTTAAGTCCTTGGTCTTGGATATATACGCCCTAATGGCTGAAACTACACAAAGCTTTGGGTCTTCTGTGAAACTTGTAACATTAATTGTAGAAAATGGGTCTCCTAATCTATTTGATTTTAACAGTTTTGATAAATCAAATGTGGCCTCTTTCTTATCAATTTCTAGGCCATCTAATGACAGGGCGACAATAGTCTGTCCTCTATGTCCTGTCACCAATAATAAAAGCAACGCTACCTTAAAACCTAACTTTCTAAGATCTAAATGCCTATTATGAGGCCATTGTTTAAGGAGATCAAAGACAACCGACACATCCCAAAACCGACTATACTTTGGTTTGGGTGGATTCCTCTCATAAATCGATCTAAGAATCCAATGAATGACATGATGTTTCCCTACAGTTTCATTATTTATCCGTGGAAGGATAACAGACAAAGCACACCTAGCAGCATTAATTGCTCCAAACCCTAAACCTTCGTCTTCCAACATGCGCAAAAATCTGCCGACCTGGGAAATGGTCGGCTTCATGGGTTTAACTTTCTTAATTAGGCAATGAACGCCCCACTTTTTTAAATACGTAGTGTACATTTTAACAGTGCCTTTACGCCATGCATGCGAAACTATTCTCTGCTGTGTAATTTTGTCTAAACCAAATTGTTCTAAATATTTATTTTAAAAAGGAATGCCAGCAACGGCGTCGTGGACACGTCCCCGCGTTGTTTTAGGGGGCTTGGTGTGTCAGATTCCCTGGCGATCTTCGGAATCGGAGGCAATCTGTGGCTGTTGTCACTATGCCCGGAAGCCAAGGCTGTGTGTCCCAGTCGGGAACGATTAATATTGCGTGTGCTTTCTCCATCTTTATCTTTCGGGTTACTCGGCTGATCATGCTGAATGGAGGGAAAATATAGTAAAACTTATTTCCCCATGCTAGAGAAAAGGCATCTATCTGCCAGGCATCTGGCTCTGGATGCCATGAAACATATTTGTCAATTTTAAAATTATTACGGGAAGCAAATAAGTCAACTTCAGGTTGGCCCCATTTTTGACACACTGTGTTAAATATTCATGGACTGAGGGCCCATTCTAAATGGTCATGGAAATTCCTGCTTTTCTGGCAGCTAGTGTATTCTGACTGCCTGGGATATATGCAACAGTTAACCAAACTTTATGTAGTTGCACCCAATCCCAAATTTGTCTTGCTATTTCATTGCATGGTTTGGACTTTGTCCCTCCCATATTCCGTACATACGCCATTGCGGTCGTATTGTCCGTCAGAATCCGAACGTGTTTACCTTAACGTGGTACCTTAACAAGGCTTGGAAGACCTAAATAAATGGCCCTCAATTCCAACACATTAATATGGTCTGAACTTTCATTTTGCAACCATCTTCCCCCTGTTGCCACTGTATTACAATGCGCTCCCCAACCTTCTAGTGAGGCGTCGGTAGTAACCACTGTGTTGGGTTCACTCATCCGTATAGGGTTAGGAGAATTTTGAATATTATTAAACCACCAGTTAATATCATTCATTCCATCTTCCGAAATAAACATTTTTCTTTCGAAATTACCTTTTGTGCGAGCCAACCCTAAGTTCTTATCTATCTCCAAAGATTTTATATGTGCTTTGCCATATAGAATAGCCGGGGCATATGCTATCAGTATGCCAACTAGCACGGCGACCTGTCTTATCTTTGGCCTATTTAACGCCACCAAGCGGGTCGCTGTATCGTGAAACTTTACAAGTTTGTTATCACGGAGTGAAACAGTTATTAAGCGGGTGTTAATAATAAACCCCAAACATTTAAGTTTGGTTGTCGGCAAGAAAACCGACTTTTTACGATTTAAATAAAATCCCAGCCTTGTTAAAAGGAAACATAGGTCATCGATAGCTTGCTGACAGTCATCAAACGATTGTGAAACAATAAAAGAATCGTCAATATATGGGAACATAGTGTGACCCTTTCTAGCCATAGCCGAAAATATCGGCTTCAACAGTTTAGTAAATAGACGTGGAGCACACGCTAAACCATTTGGCATACAAGTGAATTGGAATAGTGTATCATTCCAAATGAACCTTAAGAATTTGCGGTGTCTGTAAAAATCGGAACTGTGTAATAGGCATCTTGTAAATCCACATGGGCCATCCAGACCCCAGGTGTAACTAAATCCCTGGCAGTGTCAAGGGAAAACATTTTAAAATTTTGATATTCTACGAGCTCATTTAACTTTGTTAAATCTAAAATCATTCGAATATCTCCGTTAGGTTTAGGTCTGGAAAAAATATTAGAAATAAATTCTCCTGGAGTGTGAAGCACCTCCTCAATAATGCCTTTTGATTGAAAAAGTGAAACTTGATCAGATAATGCTTGCTTTTCTAAAGCATCAAATTTATACGGGAAAGGTATCCGTTGTTGTACTGGGACCTCAATAAAGGGGATTTTAACACTAGTTACTATCTCTAAAATGTTAACATCATTAGTAATTTCACACCAATTAGAAAAATAGTTAGAAATGTTTCCAGCACAAAAGTTTCTTACATCAGTCTGTGTCGATTCTGCCACCATGTCTGCTATCCCAGCTATTTGGGTTGCTGTATTTACTTGTTGGCAGGGCGCGGGAAGAGTTGCTTTGGGGCAAATTCCTTCCGGAACGGGCGGTTGCCTTCGTTCCAGCTCTGCCTGTCGCCCCGACCTCTGCCTCATGGCAGAAAGCCGTAGGAGGGGTCGGACCTGCCAGCTCTGGTTCCGCGACGGAGACGAAAATCCCCTCGCGGTCTCCGGAAACGGGACATGTTGTCCGATTTCCTGGATGGTTCCAGGTTCCGGCTACTCTTAGTTTCCGCCTCTACTTCTTTGAACAGGTAGGGGAGTTGTCCGCCGAACATCTTTCCCTTATCTAAGGGTTTCCCTTTGATGGGCTTGGGAGGAAGAAAGAGTGTGTACTCCTTGCCATCATTATCCATAACTTTCTTGGATTGAGCAACTTCCTTCCCGGCTTGAGTGGTGACTGCCTTAAAGACATTCTCGTACCTTCTGTAACTGAAGAAATTACTGGCAGCGGTAAGCAAAGCTATGCCTTTGTCCATGCCTCTGGCTAGTGACGAGAACTTGTTCTTGGTTTGCATTCGGTTCGCCCCCGGGGCGACCGTTGCCAGGACTCCCAGAACTGCCTTATGGACTGTGAAGAGAGCAGTTTCAAATCTCTTCTTTTCCTCATTTAGGTGAATGCCGGCATTCATCTCTTTGACAACACTGTCCGGGATACCTTTTACACCGGAAATCTGTTCTGTTATTTTGTTAATAACTTCTGCTGGCTTGAAGGTGTTAAAATGACCCTTAATGGTCTCACGCATCATAGTAGTCGTCTTCACTTTCTTTGCCTTTTCCAGTTGGCAACGTTTGCGGACCTTACCGCCAATCTTGGCATAAAGGCCGGCTCGTTCGGTGTCAGAGTCCGACTCAGTGGATGACGAGTCGGACGAAGAGTCAGAAGACGAGTGCTTCTTCTTCTTCTTACTTTTCTTTTTAGGTTTCTTGACCTTCTTACCCTTTGTGGCCTTGGTGAACTCGTCACCTGACGAACTCACTGGCCGCTTCCGCTTTTTAGTCTTAGGACACGGGATCTCCACTGCCGAATTCGTTTCTTCGAAATCGGAGACGTCCTCCCAATCCGAATCAATCGGTGGGAGGTGTTGAGTTGGGTCTTTACCTTGCATTTCTCACATCTTTTGTTCTACCAAACGGTTCACCTGACGTGTTAGGTCACCCGGGTAAACCGTCCCGTCATCACTCTCCCTGTCTGAGAGTACATCGGCCCCCGGCTGTGGTGACGGGGGAGCTGTCCGATCGGGTGACGTATCATAGCCGGTAGGCACGCGTCCCTCCGCAGCAGCGGGCGGCGGTTTGTTTCGCTTTGTAGCCATCGGTAGTCTGTAACCAAAAAAGGATGCTTATTAAACCGGAATCAACTCAACTGAACACCGAAGTGACGCCAGGTATACCTGGGTTGAGGATCTATATGGTATTGAGTAACGTATTTACACCGTTCTCAGTACAGGCGTGGTAAGCTAAGTATTGTTGTAGGTTTTTAGGTATCGAAACCAACCATACGTGGGGTAGGCTTCTAGAACCTCCCATCTCACTGTCGCGTACACTTCTCCCACCCGTGGCTTCTGCGCCAGCAAGTTGGAGAAAATGCTACAAAACTCGGAGAAACGACTCATTCAAAAGGGGAATCTATAAAAGAAACCCAGGATCATCCCCAACAACACCCTCTATTAGGGTCCGAGAGAATCTCCACAGTTCCAACGCAACGCAACGGAATGGCTGCTGCCGTCATAGCGTTAAGCCCAGAACCTGGCGCATTTGCGATGGATCCCGTCCAAACGATAATGCATGAACAGGACAGTCGTGCCATCATAGCATTAAACATGGAAATCTGCGCATTTGGAGCGGATCCCGTCAAGCCATTAACGCTCAGGTCTGGCTGGATCGTAGAATATGGCTGCTGGCATTATAGTATTAAGCGCATTTGCGATGGATCCCGTCCAAACGATAACGCATAAGCACACTCAGAGAGTTGGCCTGCTGCCCCATCATAGCAATTAAAACCGTGAGGGGAAGTGAGAATAACCTGTGTAATTTGGTGGCGGAATCCCCTGTCAAACATAGTTTTAATGCTCAGGCCACGTGCTTCTGATGGTGGCCAGCTTGTGGAATGGCGCTGCTGATTAGTTAATAGTAATACAACATTCAGATGCTGAAAAGCTCTCAAAAACATTCAACTTTACATTCAAATTAAAAAAAAAAGTTTTCCTTTATATAGTGTAACTGACAAATTTTCCAACCGAACAGATTGCGCGCCAAAACATACACCCCACACACCCACAGACACAACCTTGTATATATGAGCATTCTAGACAGAAAATAGCCTGCACTCGAGACCATGTAAACTATCTCGTGGGCTTCATGTGGGCGCTAGTGGTTAATTGGTGTTTGTGTTGGAACTTCCTGGTAATATGAAGTTGCTTTTTGGTCTTGGCTTTTGTGGGTTCTTTCCAACCCCATCCAAGTCCAAAAAAACCTTTCTTACATTTAACATCAATAAATTAAACGTTTTGCTTTTCAGATTTACGTGTTTCTCATTGAATTATGCAAATGTAATTTTGTTTACTCGCCATATCAATTCTTCTTGTAAGCAAATATTATTTCATATAAAGAAAATTGAAAATACATCAGTTTTTACCCTGCCCTTCTCTTCATCTCACCCGCAATTTTTCACAACAGCTTGTCCACATGCCGCAATGTTAATTGTTAGGTCAGCGTCTACACCACCAAGTGGAGGGAAAAGTTCTATGTAACTTAAGCATGCAGCCACCCCTTGTTGGTCCAGAAATATTAAAACTATTTCAAGTTTTGTTGTCCCGGCTGATTTGGCCACTTGGAATGGCTGCTGATTAGTTAATAGTAACAAAAGATTCTGAAAGGCAAAACATTCGGATTACATTCAAGGAATACCCAAAGTATTGCTTTACAGTAGTGGAATCTTGACAAATTCAATCAGATGCTCGCAAAACATACACCCACTGACAGCCTCAGGCTGCAAGCCTTGTATATTGACATTCTATACAGAATAGCCTGCACTGAGGACATGTAACTACTGTGGCTTCTGTGGCCAGTGGCTAAGGTGTTGAACTTGTAATATGAAGTCGCTTGGTCTTTTGGGTTCAAACCCCATACAGTCCAAGACCCTTCTTACATTTAACAAAAGGTGTACTTTTTCTTCACGTGTTATCTCCTTGAATTAGCATGTAATGTGTCTGACCTATATATCTAAGCAAATAAATTTCATATAAGACAATTGAAAATACATTCCAGTTTTACCCTCCCCTTCTCTCAACTCACCCAGCAATTTTCCACAAACAGCTGTCCACATGACCAATGTAGGTCCACGCTACAACCACCAAGGAGGGGGGTTGGAAAAAAGAAAAGTTCAGTACTAAGCATGCAGCACCCTGTGGCAGAAATTTAAACTATTCAAAGTTTGTTTGTTTTCCCGGCAAGGTATACCAGCTGACGTTAAGGCAACAGCGGATCTAGGAATACCCATATTGCTACAGTATGGACTCTTGACTTAATAGTGCTACACCACTGACATTCAGGTGCAAAGCCTATTATTACACTTACATAACTTCACGAGGCAACTAGAGCTTCACTAAGAAAATACATCACTTTTTTTTAACATAAGAAGATAAACAAAAGGTGGTACATTTTCATCTTCTATCTCCTGAGCTTTGTGTCTTACCGGTGCTCTTTTTGATCCCAGGAGAAGATTTTTTTGTCAAAGATATCCTTTAGGCGGGCTCGATTTCCGAAGAACAAGGCCAGATCAGTGGCCAGAATGCATTGTTTGATGTCTCCAAGCACCTATGGAAATGGCAAATAGAAATTGGCATAACAGAGTAACTCACAAATCTTACAAGCAAAAGAATCCTTGACTCGAATGTTCATGATAGATAGATAGTAACTAATCAACAATTGTGACTGCATGAGATCAGACTATCCTCAATAGATATCAGGTTATTGATTAATCGGTTACGCTAACGGCATGAATAATTAATATTATAACCCATAATATCATATTTCAGGATGGCGTTGCCTCAGCTTACCTCGAGCCAATACTCACTCTAAAGGCTCCATTAAGGCCGGACTCTCAGTGGCAGGAGGGACTGGTCGGTTGTCAATTAAGATCCTCTGCCCATCCCCACTCCTACTTCAAGAGGCCACATAATGCTGCCTCCAATGTACTAACATTGGGGGGGGGGGTGCCATTGCCATGATATGCTGACTGACTTGTCAATCACAAGGTCAAACCGACTCGACTCTTTAGATTTAAATTGTATAAAACAATGATTTATAACGATGAGACAACACATTCTCCTCAATATAACCATTTGTATGCACTGTATATACATAACACATGGGTATCGGTGAATAGCTAGCCAGTTCTAGGGCGATCTTTCACATTGGGAAAAGTAGCCGAGGCCAATACCATTGGAAGGTGAAGTGGGGTAGGGTTGTAGGAGCGTCGGCTCTTTATATAGTTAGGACCCGGCCTTCTCCTTATAAACAGTTTCGGTTCGGCCATTACATAGTGGAGAAACTGTAGGGAGGGCCATGCAGATACGGCTAGTCTCCTCCTTGATGTACATGGATCAAGTCTTTATTTGGGGTAGTTGCAGATTGGTGACAGTATATTGCAACTATATAATGATGTATGATTTTGTGCTGGAGTGAAAATTTACACATTGACACCATGCATTTAGCTGAACTTTTATTTTTGTAAGACATAACCTTGTTTGGTTAACTGTAATCAATCAAATCTTGTTAGACTTGTTTGTGTATGCTAAAATGATATTCTGGATGTGTCTTTCATTTTCATGTTACACAAGTGATATTAACCTAGTGCTCAATTTGTGTAATATCTAAATAAAAAAGTGAAATGTTTTTTTTCTTCAACTCCGACATATACACAACATGCAAACCTTCGTAGAAACATGGATTGTGCTATTATTTAGAATGTTTTTTTGCTATTATTTGGAAGGTTTTCGCATTTGGTTTCCATGTGACACTTTAGTACCCAGTTTTAGAGAATCACCCATATATATATATTATATGGGTCGTTGTCAGAAGTTCTGTACCAATACTGTGACATCAGTACCACAAAATCAAAATGCTATCAAAGTCCTAAATACAAGCTTCCTCAATGTGTATGTCCTTTTGCATCTGAATAATTGAAAATAAACATATTCTGACATTTTTAAGTAGGTCAAATGATACTCACACCCAGTAAATAGCAGTATAGCATGGAAAACAATCTGACTCCAAAATCAAATATTTTCCACACAAAGCTTGACATCTTTAGGACATTTCACATGCCACTTGCTTTATAAACAATAGTAATAATAATTTGAAACCTCATTGCTATGTTTTTGTCATATTTGTGATGATTAAAGAGAAAAGCAGAAACATATTAGCAAGGTAACAGTCCAAGTGGAATCAACAATTTTACACAAATGGTCGGCTAAAATTTCAATGTTTAGGAGCAATTTCAGGATTGATCTTTTACTATACCATAATTGGGTCCACGCATAGAGTGTCAAGTGATGAAAACAGTTTCTGTACTGTATCTGTACTCAGTGTTTAATACAGAGTTTCATAGAACTTGCAAGTGCAAACAAAATATTACGATGAAAAGGTTAACTATCTCATAATTCTTTTGATTTTTTAAAGAAATAAATGTCTTCAACTTAATGAAGACATTGTATATGACCATTTGAAGTGAAATATGCTGTTGTTCAGAGGTTTTCATTAAGTTTGTGACACTTTATTTTCAATGCCATTGACAATGTCATAAATTAGTGATGTAATTTTCTATTTATTTAGCTATGTCCATCCCAATAAGATTTACTTTTGATCTAAAATATCTCCCACATTATTGGGCTAAATATTAAATCTAAATATTGACACTCCAATAATGGGTTTCTTTGAAATATGCATTTCAAGTCGACTACCTCAAGTGGTACACAGTTTCTGAGAACGACCCATATATATGTATATATATATATATATGTATATACATATATATAGGATAAGTTAGACGAAACTTACCTGGGTATAGTTGAATGATAACTTCTGTTTTACCGAGGGCTTTACCCCTTGGTAGTCGCAGTACAGGGAGATGAAGCAGTTCCGGTCTCATGTCAATCTTTACCTAATTACTTTAGGAGGGTTAAATGCGATCCAACTATCTATTTAGCTTCTATCATTTTAACTATTATTTCATTTGAAAATATTTTAAATTAAGATTCGTTAACTTTAAGATTTTTCTTCTGTGTCGCAAGGAGCGGGCTGGGTGGGCCCTGTACTGCGACTACCAAGGGGCAAAGCATTTGGTAAAACAGAAGTTATCCTTCAACTATACCCAGGTAAGTTTCGTCTAACTTATCCTATTTTACCTCAGGCTGTTGCCACCATGGCATTCATAGCCCAGGGAGATCTTTACATACTGAGTATTTACCCAACTTCCTCCTTACTTATATACCTTATTCAATAAATGATGATATTAACATAGCTTGTGCTTAGCCTTTCTTTATTTTCTTATAACTCATGTCAATCTGGCCAACCTCTACAAATTTCTTCATGTGTTACGTCCTATTTTATACCATTAGCCTCCGTTTACTTTACCGAGATTAAACTCTCCTGTTTCTTGAGTTGTCTAACAACTTCTTGGCTACTTTGTTATTTCTTTCGACTTTTTTTGAGTAATGATGTGCAAAGGACCTGGCTGTTTTCCAGCCTGCATGTTTTAGTATCGCGTTAACTGAGATGCCTAATGTTCTAGCCTATGCTGCTGCACTCCAAGTAGAGTGTGCCACATACACTGTGGTATTTACACCTGCCTTATCAAGCAACTGAACAGTCCATTGTGCGAAAGTGTCTCTCGAAATTGGCGCATGAGGGCGTATGAAGCTAACCAATAGCTACTTCCTTATCCTAATGTCTTTTGTACGCACTAAGCAAGATTTAAGCACTCTAACTACACATATACGAGGACACTCATCATATGCATAAAATGATAACGATGACAGTGTGTCACCAAGCCTGTTTGACGTAAGCAACTTTTTCAGATGGAAGGTTACTTCCTTTTCCTGTTCATCCATCCCCTCAATAGAGAGAGCAACAATGGTTTGGCCCCTATGAGTAACAAAATGACTAACTTCAGTGTAAGTTCCCTGAGATTCAAGTTCTTGTTTCCTGGCCAGTCTTGTAGTGTGTCAAGCACTTTATTGACATCCCAAAACCTGGAGGTTTTTTGTGTTTTTTTGTGCATAAACTGATCGCATCAACCAATGGACTAATTGATGTTTCCCTATTGTTTGTCCGTCCACTCTGGGTAGCACCACTAACAACACACACCTTGCAGTATTAATTGCACCAAAACCCAGACCTTTGTCAGCGAGGGTCCTAAGAAACCTGCATACTTGTGCCAGCGAGGGTGCAAATGGTTTCACACCCTTTGTTATGCAAAACACTCCCAACTTCCTTAGAGCATTTGCATATAGTGTCACTGTCCCGTCACACAAAGAGGATTCAAAAACGGACTACTCCCGGTTGTAGATACGTCTCCCCTTTCCTCTAGTGGTCCCTGTGGGATTAGATTGTCATGTGCTCGTGGTAGGAATTGCTGTTCCCAACTCCAATTGTTGAGAGCAGCAAACCATGGTTGTCTGGGCCAATGTGGCATTACCAAGATGGCATTGGCTTCCTCTATCCATAGTTTCTGGATGAATGGTGGGAAGACATAGAAAAATAAATTAAATGTGAATGCATCTACCTTCCAACAGTCTGGCTCTGGCTGCCAAGGGGGGATTTACTATTTTTGAAGTTCTTCCGAAACAAGTCCACGTGCGGTTTTCCCCAGAAACCACACATTTTCTTGAAGATTTTTGGAGGAACGGCCCATTCAAGATGATCCTTGAATTCCCTGCATTATTTATCTGCCAATACTTTTACTGAACCTGGGATATATGCCAAAGTGAGCCAATTCTGTCTCACCTCCGCCCATTGCCAAATGTTTTGAGCTATTGCATTACAGGGTAGCGATTTGGTGCCTCCCATTCTGTTAATATATGCAACGTAGTCGTGTTGTCCGTATAAACCTGTATATGTACTCCTATTTCTGTTACTAAACTTCTCAATCCCAGCCATACGACTCTCAATTTCAACACATTTATTTGTGCACTTGACTCCTCTTGTAAAAATCTGCCTCCTGTGGCTGTGTCGCCCCTGTGAGCTCCCCAGCCTTGGAGTGATGTGTCCGTTGTTATATCAATAGACAGGTTATCTAATCTAATAGGGGTTGGGGAAGATCGCACTGCTTCCTCCCTCCAAAGGATGTCCTTCCATCACTCAGCTGATATGTTCATGACTTTCTCAAGATTTTCCTTGTTTAATTTTAACGCCCTATTTTGATTAATTTCAAGTCCCTTGACATGTGCAAGCCCATACAGCACCTCTGGCGTGTAAGCCATCATGAGTCACAGCATAGCTGCTACTTGTCTAATTGTTATTTTCTTACCTTCGCCCAAGTTATCAACGAAAGTGTGAAATTTTTGTATTTTATCCGGTGTTAATGAGACCTGCAATTTAAGCGTGTCTAGTTGCCTTGCAGAGTTGTAAACCACTGCCTCGAGGTACAGGTTCTCGACAGAACCGAAGGCTAAGGGAGCAAACCCTGAACAGAAAACCATGTCACTGTGGCAGCATTAAGGGCGGTTGACGTATGGAACTCCCACCATCTCCCGACCAGCCACTGCAGGGACAAATAGTTTTGCGCCTGTCTTGACATGTTCTTGCCGGTGTGAAACCTCTATTTGCTCCCCGAGAGAGTGCCGCTGGTAACGTGCAAAAGCCAGCATCACTTCAACACTTTTGCAGGCAGCTTTCATGAAATGCAACCGGAGCACCGTGGATATGATATTTTGTCTCCGACAGCTACAAGAAAAGTGCATTGAGCAGGACCGACCACTGTACATGGTATTTGTCGATTTCACTAAGGCATTTGATACAGTCGGGAGGACAGGGCTATGGCAGCTACTAAGGAAGTATGGATGCCCAGAGAAGTTCACACCTATGATCGAGGCTCTACATACAGGAATGATGGCGAACGTTAGTGTTGGAGGGGAAGTCTCGGAATCGTTCGGGGTTACCAATGGGGTCAAGCAAGGTTGTGTATTGGCCCCCACGCTCTTCTCCATCTTCCTATCAGCAATGCTCGACGAGGCTTTCCGAGACATGGGGGATGGCATCTATATACAGTCCAGACAGCGCTGACCTATTCAATGTCGCACACTTCAGAGCGAAGACCAAGACTACTTGGATACTGGTGAGAGAGCTACTCTTCACAGATGACAGTGCACTGGTTGCCCACTCTGCTGAAGACATCCAGAAAATAGTCTACGCTTTCTCCGATGCATCAAAGAAGTTCGGCTTGAAGATTAACATCAAGAAGACGGAGGTGCTGTACCAACCCAACTCTACAAGAACCCGAGAGGAGGAGATCATGGTTGATGGAAACAAGCTGAACTCTGTTCCAGAATTCACCTACCTCGGAAGCACTATATCAAGTGATGGACGCATTGATGCTGAAATACAGAGGAGGATGGCCAAGGCTAGTGCATCTTTCGGCCGACTACGCCAGAGACTCTGGAACAACCACCATGTGTCCATTCGGGTCAAAGCCAAGATCTACCATGCAATCGTGCTATCCACCCTACTATACGGAGCCGAGGCCTGGACAGTGTACAGACGACAGGTGAAAAAGCTGCATGCCTTCATGATGCGACATCTGCGTTCAATCATGAGGCTAACCTGGAAGGACAAAGTGACAAATAAGGAAATACTCGAACGGACGGGGCTGCCCTCTATGGAAGATCTTCTGATCAAAAAGAATCTCCGGTGGACTGGACACCTCATGAGGATGTCATCAGACAGGCTACTAAAGCAGATCCTCTATTCTCAACTGTCTTCTGGTTACAGAAAGAGAGGGCGCCCTCGTCTCCGGTTCAAGGATACCATCAAGAGAAACCTGAAGCTGAGAGACATTAAGACCGACTCATGGACGCAACTCTCACGGCAGAGAGCTAAATGGAGAGTGGCAGTCAAGTAATGAAACCAGTCTTTGTCACATCGCGACTGACAGCATGATGATGAGTTGGAAACCTAGAAACTTAATCTTTCGAGTAGGTGTAGTCACTGATTTTTTCTCGTGTATGTAAAACCCCACATTAGTCAAAATGTTGCACAGACCAGCAACAGCTTTTTGCCATTTTTCAAAACTGTCAGCAATGATGAAAGAATCATCTATGTAAGGGAAAATAATATGGCCCTTGTTTGCTAATTCAGCAAATATAGGCTTAATAATATGTGTAAACATACGTGGCACTGGTGATAATCCATTGGGGCAGGCAAGTATATTCAAGCAATCCCCCTGCCACATGAACCCCAGGAATTTCCAATGTTCTTTTGCTCTTGGTAGAGTGTAATACGCATCTTTAAGGGCCACACTGGCCATAAAAGCTCCTGGCGTAATTAAGTCAATAGCTGTATTTAATGAAAACATTTAGAAATGTTGGTATTGTACCGATTTGTTTAAGATCGTTAAGTCCAAAATAATTCTGAAAGCCCCATCAGGCTTGGGTCTGAGAAAAACATTTGAAATGTACTGTGTGTGTGTGGCGATAACTATAACCCCTTTATTACACAATTTTAGACCTCGTTCGTAAGTAACTGCCTCTCCTCTTCATTAAATCTGAAGGGATGTGGAACCCTAGTTTGTACTGGGATCTCCACAAAGGAATATGCACGCCTTGTACTGCTGATAAGACCCAAGGACAATTTGTTAATTTTTTCCAAACAGTTGTATGATTCATTACATTGCCTGCAATATTTGTCATAGTTACCCTTTCCTGTGTTGAGGGGGAAGTTTGAACAGATGAAGTTAGGCTAACTACTTCATTCCCCCCTGGGGAAACCCTGATGCTTTAGTCCATTGGGTGTCTGTTGGTGGTTCACTGGGGTTCGACTGTATTCGTTCCAGTTTGTTGTGGCTCTGCATACTCCCTGTCCTCTGAAGGTGGGAGAGAAGTGCCTGGACCCTCTGAAGGCCTGTCTCTTCCTGAAATCATTCTTCCCTCTCTTGCCACGTCCTAGTGCTTTCCCTCTGCGCGTTGTGGGTGCCATCTGCCATCCGCATTTGCTGACTGATTCTACTCTTTTCAGGAGCTGTGGAATCTGGCCCTCAAACATCTTTATCGGGGACCTTGCCCTTGATTGGCTTTGGAGCAAGAAAGAGTGTAAACTCTTTGCCATTCTTGTCCTTCACCTTTTTTGACCGGGTGATCTTCTTACCCGCGTCTGTAGTTACTGCTTTGTAGACATTTTGATACCTTCTCTAAGTCAGGAAGGTACTAGCTGCTGCCAGCAATTCAATCGCCTTATTGAGATCTGAGGCCAAAGAGGTGAAGACTTTTTCCTTCAGCATGCGGTTCGCCACTGGGAGAATGGAATTAAGAGCTGTCGATACAGCTCTCTGACTCGTGTACATCACATTTCCCATTTTCTTCTTCTCTTCTGACATGGAGACTTCCTCATCCATTTCTTTAGTGGATGAAGCTTCAATACCCTTAACCCCTGTGAACTTTTCCGCTCCCCTGAGGATCACCTCCGCTGGTTTGAAGGTATGGAAGTGACCTTCCAACGCCCTCCTCATCAGCATACAGAGTCTAACTTTTTTGTCAGGTTTAGTCGGCCTGTTCTTGGCTGTCAATTCCCTTGCCCAACGCTCCTCTGTGTCAGAGTAGTCTTCCGAAGACGAGGAGCTGGAGCTCGAAGAAGAGGACGAAGAGGCGTGTTTCCTCTTCTTCTTGCCCTTTTTTTACTTCTTATGCTTGTGTTTGCCCGCATTGGCCTTCTTCCTTCCCTTGTTGTACTCATCTCCTTCTGACACCTCAGAATCCCCTTTTACCACAGAGTTAGCACGCCTACTTCCTATGTGAGAAGAATTCGTGCCTGGTGATAGCTGATCCTGCCACATAGACTTGTCTTCCGACTGTGTGTCGTGCAAATCTGTCTGATTCGCCCAAGTTGTTGGTGGTTCAGCCAGCCTCTTCTCCAACAGGGACGTAAGTCTGTCCAGACTGGCTAGCTGAGCTATATCCACAAACTGGCTCCCTGGTTGCACCTGGGTCAGCTGCAACTGAGCCATGGACTGGGGGGTCAGAGGTTCAATCGGGCCCGGCGCCGAACCAACATTGGCTTCCCCATTGACCATTTGGCTTGGCCCCGCCTCCGTGGCGCAAGCAACTTGTTGCGCTCTATGCAGACTCTGTCTCGCGGCCATCTGTAAAATATAAGCGTAGAACTAAATCAGCTTTGCAGTGGTATTGGCATCTGTAACCCTACATGTTACCGTGCCGTGTGACACGGTATGTGAGACACTTATCGAGACTTCAGTGGTTTTAAAGTTTTTGGGTAAATAGTTTCCTATAAACCACCCAAACTGCCAAATCGAACAACACATCGACAGTGGGAGTCGAGACAACTCGATACCGTAGCTTGGTGGCAACTAATGGGTTGCCCAACCTCTTTTCCGTGAACTTTCATAGTCGGACTTTGGGAGTATAGGTGTAACCAAAGCTAAGTTCATTGAGAACTTTAACACCGCTACACAATTTAAGCCATACGTATATAATACGAACGAACTCAATTGGCGGCCATTGTAAACAACACACGACGAACATGCCATCACCAACCCGAAAGTGATAAATACGGGTAACTAGGTCATGATGCTAACGTCTTACTGGTGCATAGCGATAAATCCTCCGGCGATAAAAAGTGTTATAGACACCCGAATATCACTCCGAATCAATATTAATCTTAGATAAACACTATTCCAAAATGTTCTATAGACCTTTATACATAAATGTGACAATTATTTGGGATTTAAGAATTGCCTTAAATTCCCTAACAAGATAAACACGTACCTTGAAACAACTCGCGTGTGCCTGAGCTTTGTTGGAAATATGCTAATTGACTTGAGACCAGAACTGCTTCATCTCCCTGGGCTGTGAATGCCATGGTGGCAACAGCCCAAGGTAAAAAAGAAAAAAAAATTTATATATATATATACGCATCGCATATTATATATACATAATATGCGATGTGTGTGATCCAGATATGCAATACTTACTTGTTTGTACTCTTCTGATGAGAGATGACTAAAGATGTTGTGTCCGTCGTGCTGCAAATGAATAAGCATTCACTTTGATTTCGAAAAGGTGTGGGGAATGGGGTAGAAATAAAAAATATATTTTTGATTGGTTTGTGTGTGATATTTAGTCAAAGGAATCGATAGAGAAGACCATACATTTATTCAGGTTTTTTAAATCCAAATCTTGTATTATATAAATAAATAAATAAATAGCTAATACTGTTACAAATTAGGCCCGTTGAAATACGAGCCCCAATACTAAGCATAGGCTTAGAAAGTTCTACCAATTATAGAAGTAGTCTAAAAGGATTCCTATTTCCATTACTCATCTTTTACTAAAAGTTGAACTAAAACTTGTGAAACCGGATCCGATGTATTTGGTCCATGCACACTAGAATCATGAGCAGACTGACACTCAAAAAATTACTTGACTTTTTTGTTTAGACTCAGAAACCTCAAACGGTTCGAGGACAGATGAAGAATCAATCTGGTTAGTAATTCTCGAGCAAGGGTCGAAATAAAGAAGTATTCTTTCAAAGGGCTTAAATTCTAGTCTTAGGACTAGAATATTTTCCCTTCATTAAGGGGTCTAAATGCATACAGAAACAACATAGGTAAAAAGGGACCTAAAATTGAAATAAACCTAAATATAGCAAAACCCCCAAGCAAAGCCCAAACGAGACAACCAACCTCTCGCTTCCTGTGTAGGTGGTTATGGAATCAGTGTCCTGATTAATTAAACCAAATTGATACATTTTGCTTCCTTGCCTGGTGCTCGGTATTATTAGGATATGGCAAGGACTAGTTTGCTCAATATTGAAATAATGTGACTGAGTAGGATATCAAGTTCTGCTTCAAGCGGAGCGGTGTCAATAGGGAAAAACTGTAAATTTACCATAATTGTGTACTGTCACAAATTGGTACCTGCCATGGCATAACTTTAGATAGTGCCAGAATGTAAAGCTTCAAAAGAACAAGCATAAACAAAGAAAGTGACATGTCTAAATAGCCATAACACTATTTGCCCAAATAATAAATACCTGCGTCCAACTCTCACATAATGAATCGGAAACAAGTTGTGCTGAACATATTAACATATACACCGTTCTACGTATCATTCATCAAATTGATGAATAGAAGCAATGACCAGCAAGAAACACGATTTCTAAGCAGTGAAAAAGCTAACATGGCCATAGCTCCTGATCATAAAGTTTTCTAACCCTGAGTTACCTACCGAAACAGTTAATATAGAGAACATGCTCAGCAACGGCTTTGAAAAAAAATACACACAACTTAGCACACCAGCCCAAATCTCCAGATGGTTTAAACGTATTGTCTTTTGTAAGACAAGATAGATGAATTACTTTAAAAACTGCCAAACCTCAACTTGGAAAGAGATTACATCATAGCAGGAAGGACTTAGGCACTCTACAGATGACACAAAACTATATAAAACACAGAAGATAGGAGTAGCTCGTTATTACCTGTGAAACAATACAGAATCGCTTAGTCATTTTTTAATTCTGAAAAGAACACGAAGAGATCAAGCATCGTGAGATTCTGGTAGCTAAGAAAAAAGGTAGTACTTACAGATGATCTGGCCTATTGGGGATTTGTACATGACGTCACAGATCGACGTGGTTTTTGTTTAGGGATCCATCTTGGACAGCATGCTAATGGTTGCAGTTTTAATGGAAACTGACACTCGGAAATCTTACCTCTACAAGGTCAGCTAGATTTTAAATAGAGATGTATAATGGTAATTGTTTCACGATAATCAAAGTTACCCAGTTACCTTGCAAGTCTAACTACACGTGGATGGGTTGTCCCAGGAAATGGGAAAATCCGTCGAGGCTTTTAAGAACTGACTGGCAATATGACAAATATTAAATTATTTTGTTTGTTTGTTGGGGGCGTTGCAATCCAGCAAACATCTATGGTCATATTAGGACGGGTACCAACTAGTGACCGTGCACACTCATGGTGCCTTTATAGTTCTGCCCTCTCGGACACTTGGTTGCCAGCAGCATGGCCCGATACCCCACTCAGTCACATCTTGATACTAAACAGGCCAGTCGTTGCCCTATTCTATTAATGTTAAGCACCAGGCTAGGGAATGATAAGTATCAATTTTCAAAGTCATTGGAATAAAGGCTCTGAACTGGCGAGATGCAAAGAGACACCAAGGACCAACTGGAACTCTTGATGGTCCATTGTGTCCAAATATATGAGTCCCTTGTGGAACGGTATATAATTTACAACGTGGACAAAGGGCTATGATATGGAACTTTATTTCAGGAATGACATCAAGGTATAAGGTTAACAGGTTGACAGTTCGGAATCAGTTACTCAGGCGCTTAACCCTATTAATTCAATTGTCAGTTTTTATTGTAGGGTCGGGTGGGCGGCTAAGAAAGCTGGGTGGTAGTCGTTGTTCACCGTCATGTGGTGAAGTGGCTGGTAGTTGTGGTGGCTGGAGGAGGCCGGCATGACATCATGGCTTCTCGTTTGCGCGAGATTGGGGTCGCCCAGGGCCCGGCAGGGGCAAGAGGCGGGGGGAGGTTTGGGAGTCAAACCCAGGAGGCGCCACCGTAGCCCTTTGCCGCGCACAAATTACCCATGTTGTCAACGAACATGCACAATTTACAAAGCGGACAAAGGGCTATGATATGGAACTTTATTTCAGGAATCACATCAAGGTATAAAGTTAGCAGGTTGACAGTTCGGAATCAGTTACTCAGGCGGTGAAGGCCACCCAGGGGACGTAATCATGTATCACCCCAGAGCGCCAGATGCCGAGCTGGTGTACGTCATCAATGGGGGCGCCCCGCACTCGCGCAGCCATGGGCACCACCTCGCCGGATGCTGTGGAGCGTGAAGGAGGTCGGGCTCGGGTGGCTGGTTGATGTGAGGGCCGCATGGAGGGCGGCGGTGAGAGTTACTGCTGAGAGGGGCATACCATCGGGCTTGAGGCACGCGGGTGAGTTGGCTATTGTGGTAGTGGCTGCCTGGTAGCGGCGCCATACACATACCCGGCAGTAGCAGGGGGGACGCAGCTGGTGAAGGCATCGGCTCGTGACTTGACAGTTTTTTAGGACCGGACTCGGACCTGAAGGGCAGTCCCAGTGTCATCCACGTCGTAGCCCTGGACGGTGTGGCCCGGATCGTTACTGCGGCTGGGGATCAGCAGGTTTCCTTGATGGAGTAGGGTGAAGAAACCCATTAGAGTAGCGGTGATCAGGACTAGTGCGTGGGGTCTGGCTGACCGGAAGAAGTGGAGAACATGGTTGAGGAGTTAGATGGTGAGTGGTGGAGCTTGTCGGGGGACGTGTTGTGACGACCTGGCAACGCCCCTCTTGACGACCGGATATCTGCCGGCACCTGTGGAGAGTACACTTTGTGAGACTTCGTTGTCGGTATTGACATGGATGATGAAGTCTTGTGGATTTGGGGGTGATAGGGCATGGACTGCTACGACGAGGTTCATCGCCTCGAGACACTTGATGTGGTGACCGTCCGCGATGTAGTCAGTCGGGTACTCCTCCGAGAAGTATCCTGCCTCGGAGTGTGCTCCGGCTGCGAGGAGTGACAAGTCACACTCGATGACCCAGTAGGTTTTTGCAGGCGGCTGGAGGAGCACGAGGCCATTCGTTGTTTGTGCGTAATCGATGAACCATGAGAGGTTGCATATTAGTTCATCGGTGACAGCGTGTTTTCCCGTTGGCGGAGCCGTGCGGAGCACCGCGAGGATCCAGTTCATAAACCGCCTCGCAGGTGCAACACAGCGAGCCAGAATTGGAGGCGGCCGACAATCCTCTGAAGTTGTTTCTTGGAGATCTTTGTGCTCGTTGTCTAGTTCCCCACTCGGTGGTTATTTCTGTGAGTTTTTCCATCCGGGATGCGCACTGTCATCTCGTTGGTGCAGATCTGGTATCCGAGCCATTCGAGACTGTGAGTGGGAGGGGGGGGGGGGGCATTTGGCAGGGGAGAGGGCCAGGCCCAGCTCGGATGCCACCTGCACCATGTAAGTATATGCGGCGACTGCTTGTTGCTTAGTGACAGCTGCCCCGATGAAGTCGTCGAGGTAGCACAGTGCCCTCGACAATGTAGAATGTAAACAATTGCATTTGTTTGTTTAGAGCTGCTGGTTTTGATACTGGTAGCTGGTACATCCGGGTGTGTGTGGTCAACACGCCGGTCCGGTGGGCCGGCTTGGTGGTGGGGGTGGGGCTTCCTTGCCTCCGGTCGCCACCCCATCGCGTGTGATGGTAGCACTCGCTTCAGGCGTCCCCGGCAGGGGCTTAGGGGAGCCTGGTTGTCGGTTATCCGCTGGAGTTGCTGGTGTCAGGCTGTTATCTTTGAAGCCCTGTGGTGCGGGTGTTGGTGCGGCGGTCAGTGCAGGGGGGCACTCGGTTGTGTGTGCGAGTTCTGAGGCTGGCACATGAGCGGAGGGGATTAGTGTGGCACTGACATCTGAGTGGCGGCGGCCCCCTATCTCATGCGTGTTGTTACAGCCATCACGGTTACTGGCATCCGCCCCTCTGGGGGTGGCGGCGATAGCAGGACCAACTACCAGGGCGGCAGTTGCCATGTTTGTACAAATGTTATGTGTGGTGACATCACAGAGAATACACGAAACAGTAGAATCAGGGTTTCTAATTTGAACATTGTTAAGTTTACCGTGCTCCTCCGGGTATTTGAGGGTGTTTGGCTGTGATTTAACGGCTCTGTCTGAGCCGTTTAAAGAAAACCCTGCTGGTTGTTATCTCCCCCTCTGTTGTTTGATTTTTTCTCCTGTTGAAGTTTTTTATTATTACAGTCCGTTTCTTTATGTGGGTTGGCCCTATGATACTTGTTCACGCACCAGGCACAGACCTGTGCGTGGCGCTCCGATCCCATTCCGTGTGAAGATGTGAATCCACAGTCCTCCCCCGAGTTCCACTAATGACATGGCCATCCGTCGGTATCATGGTTGAACTCGGGGTGCTTGTAAGGTTGATAGTTACTACTCGTGGTAGCATCCTGCCCCGCATAGCCTTCCTCCTCCTCTTGTGGCTGCAGTGTGCGCTGTCGTGGTATTTTTGAGCGCCTTTGTGCCTGGGCACTCATCATGCCTGTGAGGCACGCATCCCGCTGTAGTCTTTAATGGCCCCCGTGTCCTTCCATCCTTTGGGGAGCCTCCCGTCGTCGATCATACCGAATGCGCGCTCCGATCAGGTTAAACAAGTGTCCCAGTCCCAGTCCACCGCCATGTTAACTATGTGCTTGGCATGCTTGCTCATGGGGGCCGTCCGCGATCATGGGAGAGCCAGACAGGCATTCATGCCAGGTGCTTTCACCCAGCGCCACCTTTCCCTTATGATCAGCACGTATCACATAATGGTGCGGAAGAAGTCGTTTCCTACCTCGTGACTTTTTGTGGCCATGCTTGTTGTTGTTGATGATTTCATCGATCACCTCCTGGTGGCGGGAGTCATCCTCAGATGATGAAGAGTTGCGTGGCGGTGCTCCTTCTGCTGCAGTGCTGTTCCTTCTCATCAGCATGGCGGCTGGATTGGTGTTTCCTCCACTTTTTGGCGTGACGTTTTGCGGGCCGACAGTCGGACGATGATGTTGACTGCACGGAGCTCGACCTCCTGCGGTCGCGGGTGCTGCTGCGGCGATCAGATCGGCTGAGTGAAATAGACACCACCGATGGCTCTCTGCTGGGCGAGCGTTTCCTTTTGTGCTTGCCAGCCTCCATGGCGTCCACTCTCGCAAGAATAGTTTTATTTAATTCCACCTGCTGGGCTAGCGTGTCAGCCAGCGACTGTTGGAGCAGTGTAAGTTGGCGTTCTGGTGCATCCGCGTCATGTGTGGCTGTGGCAGCTGCAGCCCGTCTTGGCTGGTTGTGTGCTGGGGTAGTCGCCGGGGCTGGCGCGATGGTTGAGTGCAGGCGTCCACGCGATCGCGTGGCGGCTGCTGCTGGGGCGGCCTCCTGCTCAGAGGAGGGTGTGCGGCGCTGGCATTGAGTGGCATGTGGCATCGTGGAGAACAAGCTGGTAGGCTGAAGCTAAGAAAGCTGGGTGTAAGTGGCTGGTAGCTGCAGTGGCTGGAGGAGACCGGCGTGACATCATGGCGTCTCGTTGGCGCGAGATTGTGGTCGCCCAGGGCCCGGCAGGGACAAGAGGCGGGGGGAGGTTCAGGAGTCAAACCCAGGAGGCGCCACCGTAGCCCTTTGCAGTGCGCAAATTACCCAGGTTGTCAACCAACATGCACAATGTGGATGTAGTCCAATCTTGACCAAACCAAGGTTCATTATAAGATGCGCAAAATGTTTTTATATACTCCCTACTCTGAGCACTAGAACAACTAGTGGTTTCTGGCATTGAGTTTTGAGGTTTGGGGTACTTGATATGAGTTTTCTGAAAATGAGTTCCTGGTAAACAGGTTGGGGAAACACCTGAATTGAGAGTCCGTTGGTACAATCGGGTCCGTTGATGTAATCTAGTATGTTAATTGGTAGGCTTTACTATAGGAAAATGTGTTTTGGGCTATATCCAGTGAACCTGTATTATGGGGTGATAAATATTTATATTAATAGAAAGACCCAAATCTGCTCCACTAATTAAATAAATATTAGCCACATTTGGTGTTTCATTTAAGAGTAATTAAGGATTGAATTTACATTAAAACAGAATGATTTTAATGTATTACTATTACATCTCATATCATGGTGGTTTTATTCAACTGGAAAATAATATTCATATCATTAAAAAAAACATCTGCTGGTTTTATATTTATGTGACCAGTGAGATCGGGTGATCATGTCCTAGCAAAATATGCCTTATATATGGCAGAATGAGTGTGTGCCCTCCCCGTGTCCTCGGTGGGGGGGGGGGGGGGACCACCCATCATGCACAGCACCTCCTCCTGTAACCCGGTATCAAGTGACTGAGTGGGATGTGTGTGTTTGTGTGCATGCACATATGCCAGTATGTGCATGTATGTATCTATGCATCTAGGCCTGTATGTATGCATTTATGGATGTGGATGTGTATTGATGTATGTATGGATGTTTATGCATACACGCATGTATGCAAATATATGTATGCACGTGCATCCCACACCTATCATTCACCAACAAATATTGTAATTAAATAAAATACCACTTCCTACAATGTGTGTTCTTCATCAACTCCCTTATCCTGTGGTAACCTTGGTCACTCACACACTATCTTAATTAGTAACCATGGTAACCCCCACCCACCCCTGTTTACAAGCATCAGGGCCCCCTGCTTCTCCCCAGTGCACCCCACACTGTCCACTGTGTGTCTGTGTTTGAGCGGGTGGGGGAGGGGGGATGTGGGTGGGGGGGTGAGGAAGGCCTGACCATTCCCACCCAATGTTATGAGGCAGCAATAACTATAATTATATATTTAGTTTCTATATATAAAACCAAATATGTGTTTTTACAGGCTTTGGTCAGAGGCCCCCCTCCCCCACCCGTCCAGCCCTCCCCCCTCTCCCATGGCTACATACATACATATGTACATAGATATATACATGCATATATACCTATATATACACAGGGCTACATACATATATACATACATATTTTAATTATGATATTATACATGCATACATACATATATATATACATATATAAATCCAAATTGTAAAGAATCTTAGTAATTTTGTCATTGAAATAAATCCATGAGACTTGGAATTCATCTATAATTCTAGTTGAGAAGTGGGAGCTAGAAACATCAACACTGGAGGAGGACCCAAGGACTGCTTCTGATAACCCTCCCTCTCTACCCCGCCCCCCCCCCCCGCCCCCCACCACACACACACTTTCATCACAGGTGTTCCCTGTCCACAATGTCAAGTCAAGTCTCAGACTGGTGCTCTACTTAGTTCTTCAACCTCCACACACACACAGCCTCCTGCCAGGGTGGGTGTTGGAAAGTTGAGGTCATGCAGGCTTAGATGTAAACACCCGCTAAGAGCGAAAATAAATACATATATACACATATGCATAAATATGGATGTCTGCATGTATGTATGTACATATGTATGTATGTATGTATGTATGTATGTATGTATGTATGTATGTATGTATGTAAGCATGTATGTATGCATGTATGTCCTAACAAATATTTAATAAAATAAAATATAACCACATGAAAGTTTGGTTTAACTGTCCCAGTCAGGCTGCTTCTGATACCCCCCCCCCCCCCCATACACACACACACTGCTCCTACTGATTGTGTGCCAGGGGTGGCCTTCACAAGTGTTCCCTGTGCATTGACCCTCCACACACACTCCTACCAGTACCAGGGTGGGTGTGGGGTAGCTGCAGGCTTGTGGCTAAGATGTTTACACAAGCTATGCACGAAAATACATACATATACATAAATATAGATGTTTACATGTATGTATGTATGTATGTATGTATGTATGTATGTATGTATGTATGTATGTATGTATGTATGTATGTATGTATGTATGCATGTATGTATGCCTCCATCATTCACTAGCAAATTGTCCTAACAAATATTGAAATAAAATAAAATATCACATGTGTGTTCTTCAACCACCTCATCTGTGCTAACTTCGATCACCCACACCCTGTCTTAATTAGTAACCATGGTAGCCCCCTAGGAGAGAGGCGGTGGTGGGGGTGGGGGTGGGGAGAGGAGGATGCACTCCGGACCGGTCCCAGGGCTGACCAAGGAAGGGTTCAGTGACAGACACACAGCACACATTTAATGTAAATTCAATCCTTAGTTACTCTTAAATAAAACACCAAATGTAGCTGATAGTCACTTAATTGGTGAAGCAGGTTTGTCTCTTTCTAGTGATATCAATATTTATTACCCCAACGAATAGGTTCACTGGATATAGGTGATAACACATTTTCCTATAGTAAAGCCTACCAATTAACATACTAGATTACATCAACGGACCCGATTGTACCAACAGACTGTCAAATCAGGTGTTTCCCCAACCTGGTAAAGGGACAAGCCAGTTCTTCATTTATTTCATTGAGTGGTGTGAGAATGATGCTGTTGGGGCTCAAGTGCTGGAATACAGAAGAATCACCACTCCTTCTTTTTTATTCTTCTGATCATTGTCCAGACTTTGCCCAAAGGTGTGCGCATGTTGATGCCACATATAAATCATATTTAGCACTGCCTATGTGCTTCTTTTATCTTCCTGCGGTCATAAGCTCGCAGAATTTGAAGGAACACCAGATTTCTCAAAGTTGGTCTCCTGTGAAATCTGCACTGAGCACTGAGCTTTTCTATAGTCCTTAGCCCTCTTACAGCTGTCGTCGGGCCATGGAGGTGCCAGCGACTTTGGAAGTGTTAGGAACAGTTTCATCTGCAATTGATCTTAGTACTTCCGTGAAGTGACCAATGTCATAGATGGCTGGAGTTAACTCCTCCCCTCCAATGGGTCAGAAGGCAGACCAGTCGACTTGATGCAGCATATATCCCTGCTCCATCTCCACAAATAAGGGTAATTAACGATAATTAAGGATAATCAGAAAATGATTGTTTTCACAGAGATCATCTCAGACCCTCCACAAGAAGTCCAGGACCAGCTTAGTTTAAGTATACTGAAGTCAATAGGCGAGTATGCCGCGTAAACTGAATGCAAATATGTGTATGAACTGTCGTTCAATATACATAGCATATGGCTGCTCGCAAATCCTCTATTATCTTACGTCTAGCATTCCTACTATTCCCTCCCCACAAAAGGTTGTGGCCGTTAAAGTCACCAATAGATAAAAATGGAGACTAACTGGCATGCAAGGGCTTGAAGTTCTTGGAAATAGAGAACGGAGCTTGGGTACTGACAAAGGGTTTCATTTATATACATATTGAAATGATGAAAACATACAGTAACTTAAAATTGTCTTGTCGGTTAAAGCATGCTGTCAAAAATAGCCATGTAAGCAAAAGTCATGCGGTTTTGTGTGATAGCTGCAATCTTGAATTGATACAGAGAGAGCGATAGATTGGTAGCCTTCTGGAGGTGTTCATGAGCAGAACGTCCGATTCTAGTGTGCGTGTACAAACAACACTGGGACCGAATTAGATTGATGTTCACCCAATGGATGCATAGTGAACATGACACTACGGTATGATTCAAGACTGTCTATGCAAATTCATGAACTACCTGGATTCAAGAATATGAAAAACTGGAATGCACTTTATATTATTCTATCTAACATTGGTAGCATTGTTTCACCTCGATCACAGCACAGACAAGTATGAACAGTCTATGTACAGTACAGTAACATGTTATCACAATGTCCTTATAATTATGATAAGTTAAAAAAAGCACGTTCAAACAGTGTTAGGAATTGAATTAGAAAGCACTGTTAGAATACATCATAACAAGCATGCAAGCTTTGCTCCCCTCCCCCCGAAATTATTGCATACTATTCTTGAATAATTATTTTACAGTACTGTTAAGACAGTTTATAACTAATTTGTTTGAGGAAAGCAGCTCCCACATTATTCAGATAGACAAAGGGTATGCATGGTTGTAAATGAGAAAGGAGCTTATATTGAATAAATTCAGAATTCATCCAAGCAAGCTTATTCCCAACAGTTGTTTTTCCCCTACTTAATTAGTATGTTACTGTTAGTTGAAGAAGTGTTTGATGATGGATGTATTTTAGCCGATCGCCACTCACTTCTATTAAAGTGTTAATGTAGGATGAGTATCAGGACATAATATGTGAAGAGTGAATCACATCCCTCAAATGCGCAATCAGGGAATTCGATGTCGAGACTTGTGGTTGTGGAAAGAAAGGTAGGGGTAACATGTGATCTGGGTTAGTTCAATGTCCAGCCGAATGTGGCGCCACTGGAGTTCTCGAGGGTATGGTCAGCTATGCATGCTACAAACTCCATACAAGCCAGTTGACAAATAATATAGCTACGTGACTACACCTATGACTACACCATCTATGGTTGACAATATTAGTTCCGAATTAAAAAGAGAATTGGTCGCTACATGAATTTAGAAGATAACAGGTTGAAACATTTAAAATTATTTTCTTTAAAAAAAAGTCTTAATAATAATAGAGGAAAGGTTTTTCGTGTGTGCTCATTGTGCAATATTTTATTTCATAAGGTGCTTTTTGTTTGCTTTGCTTTAGAGTTTGTCTTGAGGCTTACTTGCAAAATAGTTACGGTGTGGTTAAAGTGGTGGCGTTCCATGGGGGAGGTGGAGTAGATGGCGGCGAGCGGTGACGTGCTCTTCATGATAAAGTCGTTAGTATAGCCACGATGGTCCACGTCATGACACACGCATGCCGCGTACAATGAAACCACCTACAATAGTCACGGTTAACATGCCGTGTTATAGTTACAGGCAGAATATTGTGGCAGCATGGCTTCGGCGCTGACGACTGCCACAATGCACATGCCGTGCTGATAAACTACTAGCCAACTTACTGCTTAACTGCTTCCCATCAAGTGTCACATGTAAAGCACCACCGATTCACAATAGCACAGATATATGGGCCTCATGCTTCGTCTCTCTGAACATGAACTCAGCCAGTGCACCACAAGATGGGTAGCCACTCTGCAAATAAAACCACACCACTTTGCGTGCGAAATCACCGACATTGGAAGTACTGTTTTTGTTCCAGAAATTATCTTGTATGGCTAATAATACAAACTCGGAAACAACTAGATTCTTAATGAAAATCTGGGGGGAAACAACAAAACAATTTTTTTAAACCGCATTGAGTTGGTATAATAAATAAATGTTCTCTAGTACAGCAAACCCTCTCTAACCGACCACCTCCACAGATCGACCACTTCCCTACATCGATCGCTTTATTTGGGTCCCAACAATACCATTGTAACCATATTATAACTCCCTAAACCAACCACATCCCTAAATGGACCACTTAAAGTCAGTCACAAGGTCGGTCGATTTAGAGAGGTTTTACTGTACTTATATGTAAGGAGTGTCAACAGCTATCCGGTAGGATCCCACGAAAATGTTGAAGACAATAAACATCCAAGACCGTGATGGCATGCTGAGAGGGAAATGAAGGATGTTGAAAGATGAAGGATGATCTGTCTCCAGTTCTATTCACTGGCTCAACGACATATGCATAGTAGGATGAGATATATGAGGTAGGCGATTTTGATGGTGGCAGAGTAACTGAAGTATTGTCACTGTCCCAGATAGCACACAGCCGTCGGGCCGACGTCGGCTATTGGTCGCACCATCGCCATCGACTTTCCACCCTCGAGCCACCGTCGGGCCGACGGTGGTAGTCCGACGTTGGTTTTCAATCCCTTTCCACTTTTGAGCCACCGTCGGGCCGACGGTGTTGTTCCGACGTTAGGTTTCAATCCCTTTCCACTGTTGAACCACCGTCGGGCCACCATCGGGCCTACGGCGGTAGCCCGCCGCTGGTTTGCATTCATTTTCCACATTCGAGCCACCGTCGGGTCACCGTCGGGCCGACGGTGGTGTTCCGACATTAGGGTTCAATCCCTTTCCACTTTTGAGCCACCGTCGGGCCACCGTCGGGCCTACGGCGGTAGCCCGCCGGTGGTTTGCATTCATTTTCCACAGTCGAGCCACCGTCGGGCCGACGATGGTGTTCCGACGTTAGGGTTCAATCCCTTTCCACTTTGTTGATCCGCGCATGCGCAGTTCTTTAAATTTCCGGCTCGAGTCGCCAGTGGAACACGTGCGATCGTTGAGCAGTGTTCTTTTTCAACAAATAACTCCAGAAATCGCAGGAATTTTAAGGAATAATTTAACAGGTTTGTTTATTAATATGTTTAGATTATTTTGTAAAAGTTTTGTAATTTATTACGACGTATTAATGGAATTATTCGTGTTAATACAATTTGAATTATCGGGTAGGGTTTGTTGATGGTTCGGCTCGAGTCGCCACCGGAACACGTGCGATCGTTGAGCAGCGTTCTTTTTCTACAAATAACTCCAAAAATCAGAGGAATTTTAAGGAATTATTTAACAGGTTTGTTTATCATTATGTTTAGATTATCTTGTGAAAGTTTTGTAATTTATTACGATGTATTAATGGAATTTTTCATGTTAATACGATTTGAATTACCCGGTACGGAATGTTGACGTAGGACCGCCATCTTGGTTTTTTCCGAGAAGACACGGTCACTATAGTGTCAATACGTACAGGTGAAACATGTTTACCAAAAAGATTATATTAAATCTATAAGGTTTTCGATTTATTTTGAATAAATATATTGTGTCGGGCCTACAGCGGCAGTCGCCGTCGGGCCTACGGCGGCAGCCGCCGTCGAGCCGATGGCGGGAGGTTGGACAAAACAACGTCGGCCCGACGACGATTTCCACCGTTGGCCCGACGGAGAGGCCACCGTCGGGCCGCCGGCTGTGTGCTATCTGGGGTGTGGTTAAAATGGTGATCTTCCGTTCCTGATGTACTACAGATGGGAGCTAAATTGGAGATTCATTCTTCACTAAAAATGCATTAGTCTTACCACTATAGTCTTACCACTATAGTCTTACTACAATATCATACCACAGAGCAGAAACAAACTTACCCAGAGACTACAAGAACCATGTAAAACCAAGGTTAGTGCATGACAGAACTGCACGTGGATATTTGCAGCATCTACAACGGGAACTAGGTCAAGCATAGATATTCAGGGGGTGGAACTGCAAATGAACCTGGTACCTACAAATAGGAACGATAAGGTCAGTGTAGAGATCCAGCAAGATGCATGTCGACTCAGATAGGTATGAGAACATGCATGAAGGGAGATGTATAAAAAAAAGAAAATATCTCATAGAACAAGAAGAATACTAGCCAAATATAGGTTGTGTTCAGAGTTATGGAAGCACGTGTAGTTGAATGGATTTTAATTTATTGATTGGTTGGTGATAGTTTAATGCTGTGTCAGCAGCAAAGGTCATATTTATGATGAAAAGTTAATGGCATTAATTCTGCCACTTTTGTTCCATGAAAAGATGTGTTCATCACATTTATATGTTTACATTTCAATTCACTAAAAGAAATATGATACCTAATGCATCCGGGAGGGGGGAGGACTGGGGGTGTCAGGGGGTATCCCTTTAGTGAAAATGCAGGAGATAGTAGAGATGGCTAAGAGTGGCCAATGTGGTAGCAAGTGAAGAGCACTTTCACCTGCCGACACCCATCACAACTCTGTGCCTGTAATTTAATGAATAGGGTGATGTTATGCAACTTGTTGTTCAGATGCTCGACCCATTCATGTTGCCATTTTGATTTGCTATTCTTGAGAATAAGTAGCCTTAGACCAGAGTGAAGGATTGGACATTGTGCAACAACACTGTTCACAGTCGTTTTCGCAGCTCGATGAGCTTGCTTATTTCATTGAATACGAGTATGGTCAGGCTCTCATGACTGGGCAGACTACTTTAAGATTTCTGATCACCAGGAGACATGAAAAAGTCGCTGTAGACAACAAATGTTGTTTGGGTCACAGTTCTTAATGCACTCTAATGCAAGAAAGAGTGCATGTGTTTCTGCTATGAAAATTGACCTTTGATTAGGAATGCTTATAACCATGGAATACTTCTGTAGTAGGTACTTGGCATTGGTCTTTGGAACCATCTGTGAAAATTGAGAAGTGGTCTGTATACTGGTTACGTACAAGTATAGTTTATGATAGGCAAGTGAGTGTGGCACAGACTTCCTAAGTTCCACTAGCCAGAAAATGATCAGACTTTTTCAATAACCATTGGAGATGTTCTAATACTTGGTTTGGTGCCAAAATATCCAAGTCCACATGTAAAACATCCAAGTGAGGCTGAGAGGCCAATATATGTTTGGCCATGTTTTGTAAATGCCTTCATCTGTGTTTCAATGCGTTTTATATGCAGGATTCACCGGGTTTGTTTTCAGCTTCAAAAGATATAGCAGTGCTAGGTTGATTCCCCAGTTTCTATGTAATGGTTCTTAAGCCTCAATACAAAGGCAATGAACAGGAGACATGGAAAGCATCTAAGGGCAGACACATGCCTTGGTGGTGCACTCTGTCTAGCAGCTGAATATACGAGTCCCTTGAAGACCATATTTTATGTTACCAGTCTAATTTGAACAAAACCAAGGTTTGGTACAGGACCAGAGGAATGTTTGGTATTATTGTCACTTTCTCACTAAGGGACAGGGATGAAGCCTGGTTCCCAGGTGGGAGGTGTTTTAGGAACTGATAATAAATCTTATCAGGACTGACTGCAGTGTTGTCTGAGCTTTTGATAGCGGGGGGAAGGGGGGGGGGCTTAAACTCTCCCATATTAAGTGTGGAATTGTAGTTTTCATTGGCATAAGAGGAAAAGTCCAAGAGCTTTCACTTTTAGTGTAACTCAGTTCTTCACTTATGTTATCAAGTGATGTGAGAATGGTGCCACTGTGTTTCAAATGCTGAACTGTCTCTGTTTCTTTGATCGTTTTGCGAGCAAAAGCTCCCAGAATCATAAAGACTGCCTGGTTTTCTGTAGCCGATCTCCTAACTGGTACCTCATCACTGTGACCTCACAGACCTCACCAATTCCAATGGATTAAAGATCTACCTGTCCCTGTCAGTTTGGAGCAGTGACAGGTGTTCTCCCCCTCACTTTAGGTTCAGGACGGGAAGGAGAGGGGGAAGAGACTTTGACAATGGTTGTCTGCAGTGTCAGCCATTTCAAAATCAGCCAGTGCCCGATATCGATATATACATATTCTCGCAGGTTAACGCCCATGTGTGGGGTAATGCCCACCTCCCACTTGGCTAATATTTCGTAAATGCCCACCCCTTAAACGCCAGTTATTTGCCAATTTAAACGCCCAGGGCATTAACCCATGATAATACGGTGGATATGTTTTTGGGGATTGATTAACCTTGGAGAATAAAGTTCCAAGGGGGTCATCAATAAAAAATATAAAAAATTGTCTTTTTGGGTACAAATGATGTAAAAGTCATAATCAGGATCTTGGGCTTCTTTCCAATCAACCACCTCAATTTAATTGGATTTCAATTGTCTTACTCGAAGGCTTTGCTATGGCAGCATATCTCTTGGTGGCTGAGGGAGTAGTCCTTTCCACAAACCTCCCAGCCTCTGGGTAGCTCAGCCAGTTTATGTTCTTTTCCTTGCTATCCAGGCAATTGGCACATTTCTCCTGGTTCTTAGTCTATGCTATCATGACCCTTTTGACTGCATAGAAAACACATCATTTCATTATGACAGAAATCTTTACCATGACCAAATCTCTGGCAGTGGAAACAGCGGAGTGGATTAGGAATAAACAAACCCACTGTGACAAATGTTTTGGTGGAACAGGAGTGTTCCCAGATAGCACACAGCCGTCGAGCCGACGTTGGCTATTGGTCGCACCGTCGCCACATATTTGCCACCGTCAGCCCATCGTCGGGCCGACGGTGGTGGCCCGCCGCTGGTTTTCAATCATTTTGCACATTTGGGCCACCATCGAGCCAACGTCAGGCCGACGGTGATGTCCCGCCGCTGGGTTTCAATCTTTTGCACATTTGGGCCACCATCGAGCCAACGTCGGGCCGACGGTGGTGGGCTGCCGCTGGTTTCCATTCATTTTCCACATTTGGGCCATCTCTCTTAATTACAATGATATGCACTTTCAACACTCCTTGGGGTCGTAATTCATATCAACGTCATCCCAATTTCCAGGGATAAAAGAACAGTATGCTCAAGCAATAGAGCTAAAATGCTAAACATTACTAGATTGATTCTAGAAAAAATTCTAGAAGCAGTAAATAATTATGAATGTGGAATGATCTAGACATTAGAATCAATACTTTTGTTCTTCAGAGTATCCCAGTGCTTGGCATGACCAGTTGAGTGATTGGACCCGGCCTGTCTAACCTCTCATATAGATGATATCAGGGTCAAAGTGCAGTGTCGGATTGACCAGGAGCCTCAGCTCCTTGCTGTCCTCATACACCAGGATCCCTTCCTCCATCGACATCATCCATGACTCATGGTGAATGAATCGCCCCATTTGTCACATTTTCCTATCTGCAATGAGGTTCCCCTCAGGGCAATGAATCACGAAGGAAACTGAACATTATTGTGTAGTAAAAGAAACTTATTCGTGAAGGGATAAAACACACATCAGCCAATATGTTAGTTTTATTTGTTTTTTGCCTGAGTGATGTCATAGAGTTCTGGAGAGGTATACCCACTCAACACGTGAGGTCACAACAGTATCACAGTGATGTCACATACATCTCACACTATGATGCCCTCACTGTGATATCACATCGATATCATAATGACCTCACACTGTTAGGCATCACACAGTAATAAGGGGTGGCTTGAGCGGCGTCTACCGGGATTGGGTGATCAGCGGCCCTGGGGGTGCGGGTAGGGGGTGGAGGGTGCCATGGGGGAACGGGAGTGGTGGTGCATGGCGACATCTGAGGGCATGGCGGCATCTGAGGGCGCGGCGAGATGAGGGCCCATGGGGGTGACGTAACCATGGGCGGGCCAGTGGCTGCCGTCATCACAGGTGGCATACGGAGTGGTGACAGGGGGGGGGGGGGGTGCGGTTAAGGCCCGGATGGGTGGGCTTGCCATCGGCATGGATGAAGGCGCCCCGGGGGGTGCTGGTGGGTGAGCTGCTCCAACGGCCGGCCACATCTGAGCCGGTGCTGAGAGAGTGTCAGCTTCGGGTGGGCCTCTAATCATTCGCTTTACCAGATGAAACTGCAACTATGAGCGCCAGCTATCCTGAGGGAAACTTCGGAGGGAACCAGCTATTAGATGTTAGTTTTTCGCCCCTATACCCAAGTTCGACCATCGATTTGCACGTCAGAATCGCTACAGACCTCCATCAGGGTTTCCCCTGCCTTCGCCCTACTCAGGCATAGTTCACCATCTTTTGGGTCCCAACGTGTATGCTCCTACTCCGCCTCACTGATGTGGCGATCGAGACGCACTGGCAGTGCGCCATGCGCCCTGCCTACCTGACCGTTTTGATGTAGCCGGGAGGGTAACGTCGTGCGCAGATCCTGCCTCGGATGCTCCGAGCACGCCATTCACTTTCATTGCGCCTCTGGGTTTCGTAGAGCCCAATGACTCATGCACATGTTAGACTCCTTGGTCCATGATGTGTGAGGTTATTGTGAGGTTATTGTGATGTCACCGGTGGAGAATTGTATGAGCTTGTGATGTCACAGTTTTTTTTTGTTTTTTTTTATTTATATTTTTTTATTGAGGCTGTATTTATACTGTCCATAGCATATAAGCCTGGGTATTCAGGCTTGTTTTCAATGCTGGCCAGCTGTAGTGTTGGTGTTGTCTTATCACACAGTAGCTGCTGATAAGGTATTTGATTGCCTGTATTTCAGTAGCAGATAGATAGTTGGTTGGTCTGGTTAGTACTATAGTAGTCTATGTTAATTTTTTTGGATTTTCTTGGCATATATGTGCTTATTTTTTCTACTCTTTCTACTCTTATTTCTAGACTAGCCTACTCCTATTTACATGTGAGAATTGTGTGAGGTTATTGTGATGTCACAGTGTGAGAATTGTGTGAAGTTATTGTGATGTCACAGTGTGAGGTCACTGTGAGGTCAAGGTGATGTCTCAATTTGAGGTCACTGTGACCTCACACTGTGTCCTCACCATTAGGTTTGTGTGATATCACTGTGATGTCATGGTGACCTCAAATTGTTGACTTGGTATGGCAATTGGTTCTATTACCATCTAACTTTCTTAATATAAAAAAAACAGATGAAAAGGGATGTACACAGAAAGTAACATGTGCATCAGCCATCAGAGTTAAATTTGCATTAAAGGGAAAAGGTATAGGTGGTCGGGAAAGCAAACAAACTAGGACTAGTTCTAATTTGTGCCACAGTGTGGTGCATGCTTAGTCCTGAACTTTTCCACTTGGTGGTGTAGAGTGACCTAGATTGGTCATGTGACAGCTGTTGTTGTGAAGATGGCTTGGTGAGTGGAGAGATGGGAGAGTAAAACTGAGGTATTTTCAATTTTCTTTAGAGTAGTTCAAACAGACTTTTATATTTGCTTTAATGTAAAATATGTCAGTACAATTACATTGCATAATTCAATCAGAAACACATAGAAGGAAAACGTTTTTTTGTTGTTGAATGTAAAAAGGTTTTGGACTGTATGGGGTTTGAAAGTGAATAGAATAGCCTGAACTGACCCAGATAGCACACAGCCGTCGGGCCAACGTTGGCTATTGGTCGCACCGTCGCCACATATTTGCCACCGTCGGGCCACCATCGAGCCGACGGCGGTGGCCCGCCGCTAGGTTTCAATCATTTTGCACATTTGGGCAACCGTCGAGCCACCGTCGGGCCGACGGTGATGGACCGCCGCTGGTTTTCAATCGGTTTGCACCTTTGGGCCACCGTCGTGCTGACGGTGGTGTTCTGCCGCTGGGTTTCAATCTTTTGCACCTTTGGGCCACCGTCGAGCCAACGTCGTGCTGACGGTGGTGTTCCGCCGCTGGGTTTCAATCTTTTGCACATTTGGGACACCGTCGAGCCAACGTCGGGCCGACGGTGGTGGTCTGCCACTGGGTTTCAATCTTTGGCACATTTGGGCCACCATCGAGCCAACGTCGGGCCGACGGTGGTGTCCCGCCACTGGTTTTCACTCATTTTGCACATTTGGGCCACCGTCGAGCCAACGTCGGGCCGACGGTGGTGTTCCGCGCATGAGCAGTTCTTTAAATTTGGTGTCCGGTTCGAGTCGCCAGAGGAGCACGTGCGATCGTTGAGCAGCGTTCTTTTTCTACAAATAACTCCAGAAATCGCAGGAATTTTAAGGAATTATTTAACACGTTTGATTACTAATATGTTTTGATTATTTTGTAAAAGTTTTGTAATTTATTACGACGTATTAATGGAATTATTCGTGTTAATACGATTTGAATCGTATTATCCGGTACGGGATGCTAACGGTTCGAGTTGCCAGCGGAGGACGTGCGATCGTTCAGCAGTGTTCTTTTTCTACAAATAACTCCAGAAATCGCAGGAATTTTAAGGAATCATTTAACATGTTTGTTTATTAATATGTTTAGATTATTTTGTAAAAGTTTAGTAATTTATTACGACGTATTAATGGAATTATTCGTGTTAATACGATTTGAATCGTATTATCCGGTACGGAATGTTGATGAAGCACCGCCATCTTGTTTTTTCCAAAAACATTAGTTTTATTCAAAATTAATAGAAACCAGAAACCCTAACCTTATAAATTATATATAATCTTTTTGGTGAAGATGTTTTCTATATGTGTACCAAGCGATTTTTTAATAGGTGGTGTGGTTTTAGAGATATTTCACTTTTTCTGTATTTAATTGAGTTAAACCCTAACCATACCCCTACCCTAAACCTAACCATAACCATAATCCATACAGAAAAAGTGAAATATCTCTAAAACCACACCAAATCGTTTGGTACACATATAGAAAACATGTTTACCAAAAGATTATATTAAATTTATGAGGTTTTCTATTAATTTTGAATAAATATATTGTGTCGGGCCGACGGCGTTTGCCGCCGTTGTTTTGTTCTAGCTCCCGGCGTCGGCTCGACGACGGCTGTCGCCGTTAGCTCAACGGCGGCTATCGCCGTTGGCTCAACGGCGGCTGTCGCGATCGGGCCGACGGCGGTGGCCGGCGTCGAGCCGACGGCGGGAGCTTAGACAAAACAACATCAGCCCGACGCCGGTTTCCACCATTGGGCCGACGTTGGCCCAATGGCTGTGTGCTATCTGGAAAGACAGCCAATTGTATGTGGCCTAGCGGTTAGGGTGTTGAACTTGTTATCTGAAGTTGTTTGGTGTTGTGTGTTCAAACCCCATACAGTCCAAAACCTTTTTACATTCAACAACAAAAACATGTTTTCTTTCTATATGTGTTTCTGATTTAGTTATGCATTGTAATTGTACTAACATATATTTTACATTAAAGCAAATATATTTCCTGTTTGAACTACTCTAAAGAAAATTGAAAATAGCCCTTCTCTTCACTCACCCATCCATTTTCAAAACAACAGCTGCCAGCTACAGGCCCAGCCTCAGACCCCCTCCCCACCCCACCCTCACCCTGATCTCAGCATTGACCCACTTCTCACCCAGCCTCAGCACCCCCCACCCCCCACTGACCTCAGTACTCTCCCTGACCCAGTTCAGTGCAGTGAGTCTTCAACTCTCCCCCCACATGTCTGGTTATATAAACATAAAAACTAAGCAGAGTATTGCTTGGAGAGCATTTGTCGGAGTACCGTTCCCGTCGCCACGAGGTATAACGGGAGACTTTATTAACAGAGAACTACGATGGCTACCATTCAAGTAAGTGTTTTGTCATAGTAAGTAGTTTACTAGCCGAGGCCTTGGGCGGGTAGTATAGATGCTAGAAAGTCTGGACCTGAAATACTATTGTACCAATGTGTGCCACAATCGTTTGGATTTAACAAGATATTACTAGTTACTGGTTATATACAACTTCAATATAATTAGTTTTTAGTTAATTAAAAGTATTCACGCAGCTTTACAAGAAGCACCAGTCAATTAGGTGTTATTATACTATCAGTGTGGAATAACTTCTTGTGCATGTATTGGAATCTTTAATGGGGAAATGGTGAGCAAACATCCACTAGTATAGTATTTATAATTACCTACTCGAAATAATAGATTTTGTACAAAAATAAAATAAATAAAATAAAACAATTCCAGGAACCCCCTTCCCCCAGATAGGATCATTTTCTAGACAAAACAGACACCAACTTAGCAACTATGATTTTCAAGAATGGACACGGAGTAGTGCTTCTTGCAAGTGCTATTTTTAAGCCAAGATGACTCTTTTAAAATTGCACACTATTTACATAAAGGTGTGTTTACACGACGATAGTAAATACAGTTGTTCACCCTAGCATCTAGCAAATTGATTGTTCAATCTAAATTATTATACCTAGGTAATATTAGAAGAACCCCATTTAGTGGAACATAGTATCAAACATCTTGTTACACCACAACTATTAACAGTGAATTCGCCACATCAACTGATTGTCAATAACAAATGCTATACGCACCAAAGAAATTTGACAAATCATGCTAGTGAGGGATTGATTTGATTGGTGCTGGCTTAACGCCATTTAGGCAGCAAAGACCACTTTCCCATTGAATCCAGTGCGGAATAACCATATCATTTATGTGATCAATTGGTGCCAAAGACTGAGGTATCCTTTAATCAGGGGCATATTTTAAGGAACAAACAATTTGACTGGGTGCACAGATGTAAGAAACACCCACATTTGCTGTCGTGTAAAACTTAACACTGGTAACGAAGACCATCCCAGTGAATGCACCTCCATGTATTTTAGCATCTCTGTTATTAAAAATGGTAGTGGGAAAAGGAATACACATAACATACGTAACACATATTATTTCTCATTTAATAACATTTGTAGACGGGAATGGAAGTTCCTTACACGAGTTAAGAAACAACTTCGTAGTTAATTAACATGTGTAAGGTGCTTAGTTTTATTATCCATGTTAAGAGCAAGTGTTCGTGTAAAGTGTTGAACAGTGGGTTGCAATGTGGGTTGCTAGTACCTGCAAAACGCGGACAGTGTGGTTAAAGTGGTGGTGTTCCATGGTGGAGGTGGAGTAGATGGAGGCGAGCGGTGAAGCGCTCTTCACCATGAATTCATTTGTCTTACCGCGATGATCAATATCATGACACAACGAGGTCATATACAACACTACGATCTGCAAAGCACATCTCGAGGGTTCATTCATACAGCTATTCAGCAACCACATTTAAGGCCTTTTTAGCGCCTGTTCCGGTAAGAAATTCAATTTTTAAGGCAGAAGAAAATTGACATTGTAATGATTATATACATTCCAACTCTTTATGGTCTTACATCACTAGGTTTCTGTATGCTATTGCTATCAAGCAAAAGAAGCAACTAGGGAATTAACATCTTTATTATACTTAATAATTGTCCTGGATTAGTTAATAAGCCACACACCTAGCCATGCAAAAGACTGTTGACAATCAAATGTGTCCTTTCTCCTCCCCGAAAATAAAAAGAAATCAAGGGTTTTTGGTGTTTGGGGGGGGGGGGGGGGCATGGGGTCAATCGTCAAGGACTTTTCAAGGTATTTTCAATTAAAGGCCTTTTCAAGAGACCCCTTCAAATTCAAGGGTTTTTCAAGATTGTGCGAACCCTGCTCTCGATTCAGAGCTTTAAATTACCCAATAACGCATCTACATCTCCAAGTATGGCAGCCTATTATATCCAGATTATACATGGCTAGTTAATTCTGAACAGTAGCTATTCAATTACTTAGCAGGTGAGTTCAGGAAATTGTGTGATAATATGTGGTAAGATTGGTGGTTAAATAATTTTTGACTAAAAGTTTTAGTAAAACATAGGTATATTTCTTACCATTGAAACAATATGGATTTGTGCTCAGGAACATTATATACCGAAACATATTTTGAAGCTTCTGTTTTTATTTTATAGCAAACTTATTTGCACAGGAGGGTTATCTGCATTTAATTTTCGTCCGGGTAATATAATTTCATTCGTTGAATGAGACGTTTTGTCAGCATCAGGCACTGGTCTTTCAACAAATTAGTAGAAATGTGATCGGGACTATTTATTTCAGACAGAACATAACTTAGCTAAACTGTAGTGCTGAAATATATAATAGTCAATGGTGAATATACAGCAGACTTTGTTGTTGAGATAATAGTATTAATCTTAATAAAGGTAACAGATCAATTCAAAAAGAAGAAAACATGTAGGCACATCGGCTAAGAGAATAAATTAAAATGTCATACGTCATGCATTTATTGCTACCTACAATATCTAAATAATATGTAGTATACCACATACTAATTAAATATGACAGGAATATATATAATTGCAGTATTATCATATGAATCAGTAACAATTGGATAATAAATAACGAAAATAGTACATCTGGAACTAATACAATGGAATCAACATTTTCAACGTCCATTACAATCAACTGGAACACATTAAATACTTAGATATAAAACCATACGAAATGTTTCTAAAGTAAATTAACTTTTGGCGGAAATTAGGTTGAATGTGCGGTGGCACTTATTCACTGTCGTTGTTGGGCACAGAAAAAGTATCTCTTGGCTAACCACAATATTCATCAAGTGCTATTCCCCCCTTCAATCACATGCCACCCACTCTTTCACTCCACATAATAAGACAACCGTAAGCAAGACCACCGGATCTAATGCCTGCAGGGTCCGTACACATGTGAAGATATGGAATTCAAGGCTATTTCAAAAGCTTTTCAGGCCTGTTTTTGATAGGAATTCCAGACTGTTTTCATTTGAATATCAGGAAGAAAAAAAACAATTGTGAATGGCGATTTCGGACTAATTTAGATAAAAGCACAATTGCGAATGAGAAATATTCCTTGAAATGGGGCAAATGAAGTTCAAGACTCAAGACGTTCCAGGCCCTGTACGGACCCTGTGACTGAGAAGGCTGGGTGGTTGTTTGCGAGTACAAGGCCTTCTGTGGGCACAATTGGTCTAGCAAGGCCTTGCAAAAGGTTGATATCTTCGAGCAGTCACCTAGCATAGACCGAACTAATTCAAACAGGTTGCCAGGAAAATTGGTGGCAGACCTCCATAGACTTACGACTGTATCACTGGTTCAGTCATGGTGATCTAGAGAGTTTTCCCTAACATCGTTGAATCCAGCAGGACACATAGATATCTGCTGAAGGCAGGGATGAAAGTGGTCTCCGGGAAAAAAAGCGGAAATGCTGATATTCACCCATAGGTTTAGCATTGTCAGGGAATCGCGGAAAATTCCCGGAAGTTGGGTTTCATATATATTGGTATAAGCTGATATTGCTGCACCATTTGAAGCAAGTATTATTAGTAGTGCACGCTGATAGTGCTGGGGCCTTTGGAGCATTTATTAGTAGTATACGCTGATAGTGCTGCGGAGTCTGCACCACATATTAGTGTACGCTGATGATGCTGCGGTATTGAAAATTCCCGGAAATCCGCGGAATCGCGGAGATCTTTCATCCCTGTGAAGGGTATGAATCCTGTGACTGTTCGTTGTTTGCTTGTTTGTTGGGGTTTTACATCCTAGCAACATCTATTGTCATATAACAACGGGTACCGACTTGTGAGACCATGGCGACTTTATAGTGCTTCCATACAGGGAGATCAGACAACCGGCACCATCACCCAATATCCCAGTCAGTCACATTATCCTGATACTAAGCAAACTTGTCCTTGCCATTACCCTAGTAATGTCGTGCGCCAGGATAGGTAGCAACAAGTATCAATTTTGTAAGTCATTGGTTTGACTCGGCCGGGATGAGAACTCCCGATCTTCTACAAGGGAAGCCTTAGCCTGGTCCCCTGGCTTTTGTTTCAACAGAGGTCGCCACTGTGCTCGTTTCAAAGGCCAGGCACAGAGGTGCCTTAGTTTTCTGCTATTATCACCCACTTTTTTTGGCGCCAATCAAAACAATGTCATTAGCAAAATGCACATGTCAGTGCCTTCTTTAAGCATTGCATGCACAGAGAAAGTAACTTATGATGCAATATATATTACTTGATTATGTTGCAAATATGTCAATGAATTATCGTGGATTCTGATTTCATTCAGAATATATTGTGAAAGCGATATTTAATGGGATGATCTGAGTCCAAATTGTATAATTTGATTTCTTCTTGGAAAAGATTCACTCCACTTCACATAGTGTCATCTTGTATTACAAATCATATACATTATTTAAAGTTGCATAGTCCGATGGTTTTGAATTTCTGGTGTTTTTTTTTATAGATAAATATATTAGATCGATTACTAGTATGATCTACTTAATTTACATTAGTTCAAAGTTACTTTTATTTTAAATGGTAAACTTTTGAGATATTTTGAGTGCAACCATGGACAATTAGTTTTGGCAAGCTTGCCAAAACTCTGACACCATAGACTTCTGCAGTAACAGGTTCTGTTAAATTGACTCAGTATTGCCTTCTACGCAGAAACAAATGCTTAATAAGTGCATCAGTATCTAAGTTAGATATGTCAAATCAAATCTAGATAATTGATTTGATTTTGAAAATTTGATATTTCATCAGACTATGCAGCATTAAACAATGGTATAGACACTCTAATATGTTGGCATCTTATTTTCTTAATGACGTTGGATGACATATTGTGTGAAGTGAGTTTATGTTAGTTTTAGGAATATATCAAGGAGTGATATTAGAAGTATTTCTCATAGGCATAACGCCAGTGGCTTATGTTGTTACTCCCACAACACTGTCTCGAGGACAGGTTCCTAAGCAACCCATTAGAACAAGTGTTGGGAAGCTGGGTATATATATATATATATATATATATATATATATATATATATATATATATATATATGTATATATATATATGTATATATATATACGTACATACGTACATACATACATACATACATATATATATATATATATATTTTTTTTTGGTCCATTAGTTGTTTAAGCAGGGGAAATTTCAGTCATAGACGACTGGTCTTCCTCATTCCACTGCTGGTCGATAGAAAGCCCGAGCCTACACTTTTACCGACCCAAGGGATTTTTAACCTCCCACACCACATAGACATGGTATGAGAGCAACTGGCCTTTGATGACGCTGTAAGTTATACACAGCAGTGGAAATCCAAATTGGCAGAGCTGGGGGAACTGGGAATCGAACCGCCGACCCTCAGATTAGGAGTCTGACATAGAAAGATGTCAGACACTCTAACCACTCCGCCACAGAAAACGCCACATCATTTTGCCATCTAATGTCATAAATATATAACATAAGATGATAATTATAAATGCTCATCTACCATAGCTCCTAATTTCAAAATCTCTGTGTGCAGCAGGGATAGAGAGTCCTAAAAATGTTGTTTTTGAAACCTTTTGAACACTACTCCTTTTACAAAAGTATTAGTTCAGCAATTTGCCACTAGGTGCCTCCAGCGACCTCTGTGTAGGACCCATGTCGATGCACTCAGGCGGCACCTAGCGGAAACCATGGGTACTGGAACCCGACTAGGGAAGCCTGCGCTTCCGATTTGGCCTGTGACTGTAGCGAAGGAGCTGATCGGGAAGTATGGTATCTTCAGTGCCAAGTGCATCTTCAAATATGAAAATCCCAACTACTGCGTGTGTCCAGATCGAGGTGGAGAGACATATAACACAGGGTGACAAGTACCAGAAACTCCGGGTTGAGGGGCAATGGAAGTTCCAGCTGCCTGTTGTGGCAAATGCCCAAAATGCAAGCATTACCCCAGATAGCACAGAGCCGTTGGCCCGACGGTCGCCGCGCCGCCGGCCAACGGTGGCAAACCGCGGTCGGGATGACGTTGTTTTGTCCACTGACCCGATGTCGGGCCAACGGTGGCAAGCCACCCATACCAGCATATGCCACTGGTGGCCCGAAGGCGTTTCCCACCCAAAGCAGCATACACCACTGTTGGCCCAACGGTGGCCCAATGGTGGCCGTGCCGTCGGGCCAAAGGTGGCCGTGCCGTCGGGCTAAGTTTGTCGACTGACCCGCTGTCTAGCCAACGGTGGCAGGCCACCCATACCAGCATAAGCCACCGTTGGCCCAACGGTGGTATGCCACCATTGGCCCAATGGTGGCCCGATGGCGTTTGCCACCCATAGCAGCATACAACACTGGTGACCCAACAGTGGCTCAACGGTGGCCCAACGGTGGCCCAATGGTGGCCGCACTGTCAGATAACACAGAGCCCATATAGGGTCCATATGGGTTACATTCTGGGCCCCAAACAGGAATCTCTGGATACTACATGGAGAAGATATGTCTCCTGTGTCACAAAGCAGTTACCACAGATGGCACTTGAGGAGTAAACTCCAATTAAAAAAAAATCAGTTTAATATCATAGAGGTGAATGCACCTCATATTAGATATTAAGATGATAAGACACTAATCTTGGCCAAAAAGCTAAGCTAAGAAGTGATGACTGCTAAACAAAACCCAGCACTCCTCACTAAAACACTTTTGCAATGAAACTGGTGTTTCATGAGGACTGGCAGGCATTTGTAACTTCAAACTCTCTACTGACCTGACCTGACCGAAAGCAACCGTATTACACCTCACCTATGGTTGTTAGTTAGGCACATTTTAACATCCTTCTCAACCATATCTTTTTACCGCTTGATGGATGGGGGAGGCTCTGTAGTTGCCTGTCCGTTGCCATGTCATAACGCCCGTGGCTCAACGGCAACCAGTGGCGGACCAACACCTGTCGTACCGACGGTGGTGGCCCGACGGTGGCAAATATCTGGAAAATTAACGGCAACCAGCGGCGGACCACCACCGTCGCCCCGACGGTGGCAAATATGTAAAAAGAATGGCAAAGAGTGGCGGACAACCACCGACGGCCAGACGGTGGCAAATATGTACCAAATGAATGGCAAAAAGTGGCGGACCACCACCATCGGCCCGATGGTGGCCCGACGGTGGCAAATATGTAAAAAGAATGGCAAAGAGCGGCGGACCACCACTGGCGGCCCGACAGTGGCAAATGTGTACAAAAAGAATGACAAAAATCGGCGGACCACCACCTGTCGGTGGCCCGATGGTGGCACGACGGTGGCAAATATATAAAAAGAATGGCAACCAGCGGCGGACCAATACCTGTCGTACCGACGGTGGTGGCCCGACGGTGGCAAATATGTGGAAAATGAACGGCAACCAGCGGCGGACCACCAGCATCGGCCTGACGGTGGCCCGACGGTGGCAAATATGTAAAAAGAATGGCAAAGAGTGGCGGACAACCACCGACGGCCAGACCGTGGCAAATATGTACCAAAAGAATGGCAAAAAGCGGCGGACCACCACCGTCGGCCCAATGGTGGCCCGACGGTGGCAAATATGTAAAAAGAATGGCAAAGAGCGGCGGACCACCACCATCGGCCCGACGGTGGCAAATGTGTACAAAAAGAATGACAACAAGCGGTGGACCACCACCATCGGCCCGACGGTGGCCAATATATAAAAAGAATGGCAAAGACCGGCGGACCACCACCGACCGCCCGACGGTGGCCCAACGGTGGAAAATGTGTGCAAAAAGAATGGCAAAAATCGGCGGACCACCACCATCGGCCCGACGGTGGTCCGACGGTAGCAAATATATCAAAAGAATGGCAAAGACCCGCGGACCACCACCGACGACCCGACTGTGGCTCGACGGTGGCAAATGTGTGCAAAAAGCATGGCAAAAAGCATGGCAAAAAGCGGCAGACCACCACTGTCGGCCCGACGGTGATCCGACGGTGGCAAATATCTAAAAAGAATGGCAAAGACCGGCAGACCACCACCGATGGCCCGAGGGTGTCCCGACGTGTGCAAAAAGAATAGCAAAAAGCGGCGGACCACCACCGTCGGCCCGACGGTGGCAAACGTGTGCAAAAAGAATGGCAAAGAGCGGCGGGCCACCACCGTCGGTACGACGGTGGCCGACAGTGGCCAATATGTGCAAAATGAAGGGCAAAAAGCAGCGGACCACCACCGTCGGCCCGACGGTGGCCCGACGGTGAAAAATGTGTGGCGACCGTGCGACCAATAGCCAACGTCGGCCCGACGGCTCTGTGCTATCTGGGACACAACACAATGTAAGTCAACTTACTGAATATGTGGTCAGTGCAGCAAGTTAGGCCACAAGGCAAAGGAGTGTCTACCAGTAACAAACGCATCACCCTTCATTTGTATAGGCCCAACAAAGCCTGGACCTAGGAAAGCCGGTGCTATAGGAAGGTGTGAGTTTGTCTCGATTCTTAGAGAAACTAAAGAAGTTCACTACCAAGGATTCGCACCACCCATATAACTTCCCTCCCTTTCTGCAAAGGTCATCACATGGCTTGTTGGCTGTATATTTAAAAATTGAGGATCGAAGATACAGCTTAGTAGTAATTTGATCTATCAATAGGACAAACAAGAAATAACACAATGACAATGAATTTGGTTGATATGATTCAAGTCGGACATATTCTAGCAACAATGTTTTGTTACTATTGTCTTTTAATGTGTTTAATAAAATGCGTTATTTCGGAACCTCTGCTTGAGACTTCTGTGCCCATCAACAATGATGAAATTAATGTAATTTAACAGTTGAATGACGAATAGTACGCCCACCCCTTCTGTTAGATCACAACAATCAACATATACAACGTATAGATTTAAAGCACATAATAGATAATACACATGACATATGTTTTGAGTTCCGCTGGTCCCTTAGGAACGACTGAAGTTGCAACCCAGTATGCCAGGTCGCAGCTTCAGCTTAAAAGCCAGGGCCGCGTTAAGGGTGTGCATCGGATGTGCCTCGGAGAAATTCCCGATGTCGTACTAGTGTGAACGGCATCTAGTTGTCGGTTGCCTCAAAAATGGTGGCCTCCTTAGGGTGCGGCCATTTACAATTGAAAAACAGCTCTGATTAGCTGAAAGAACTGAAACATGAGGCCATTTTGGAGGCGCTTTTTGCCTCCTATCTGAAGAGTGTGACATCTCAGAGTTGACTCCGAGGTGCACCTGGAAGGTAAATTGGCCAAAAAGACGCAGCGGAGTCGACTCTGAGGCGTACCCTGAACGCGCCACAGGTGTGTGGGGAGGGTGGGGGGGGGGGGGGGGTTGTGATGAATACACATACACAAAACAGTATTTTATCTAATGTCAAATATTTGCTAGGACAAATGCATCACAACAAGCCTACAAAGTTTGGTCATCAAGGATGTGGTTAGTTTAAAATGAGTTCAAAGTGTTGTGCTTAGAGTAATCGATAGGGGTGAGAGGGCTACCAACTCCAACTTCCCCCCAGGTAACTTGGTAAGCTGAAGCTGCAACGTAGCATGCTGGATCAGAGCTTCAGTCCTACCTGAGGGACCAGCAGAACTCAAAACACGCGAAATCTTCAGTCGCAAATGCAATTAAGTAGAAATTTCCAAGCATTTTTAACAGAAAATATGAACGTATATGTTGCGAAAATTCAACACAGAATTTATGAATGACAAAAAGATTTACTATCACCCAAAAGTAGTTCAGGCATGTGATTGGGTGCAGGAAAAATAACCTGGAATTATTTTTAGGTTATCTTGGGGACACGCAGCATTACACTGAGTCACGAGAGGGATGCAAATAGTGTATTTCAAAGTTGTTTCGGCGGCCAGAAAAAAACCCGGAATTCTGGTTAAAACCAGAGAAATCACATGCCTGTAGTATAAAATATTACACAGCTACATTCATTGATATCCCGTGCTTACACACTTATTTAATTTATGTAAAAACTTTTAATCTCACTAAATATGATCCAGTGACTCATCCGCTGGTATAGAAGAAAGCATTACCTCCAGTGGCTTGAATTGGTTATGGGTGGTTTTGAGGATGGTGTACATGGCGTGTGCAACGGAGAATGCATGGGCCCAATTGTGGTAAGGCACCGCGCGGTAGTTTTTCCTGACAGTCAACGTGAACCGCAACAAGGACTCGTTATCGAAACTGACAAGAAAAAACCCTGCTAAGTTGATAATGCTAGATACAAAAGCCATAACAGTAGATAGAAGAACAACATCACCCTATTTGGGTGTGGGGTGGGGGGTCAAGCATGGGGAGCTTTTCTCAGCTGTGAAGAGGGGAGGGAGGGTTCGGTCATACATGAGTTATTCAAACTCGTGTTAGGAAATATTCAACATCACTAAACTTAATCTTCTTTCAAGAGTAAATCGCTTTTTATTTAAAACAAAGATTTAAAAAAAACGATTCAGTACGATGGTTTATTTTCCACACATAGGTTAAGGGTAATTTCTCTTTTACCGAAGGCTACAGACGAAGATATATTATTATCTTAGTTAATCTTTACCCTCTGTGTTGAATTAATTCTCTTCTGCCCAGACTGGACCACTACGCAGATAGGTGTTTAAAATAAAGTCATCGGCTGTGGTCGATAAGCTACTCTTCAACAATACCCAAATTAGTTTCATTTAACCCTATTTTACCTCGAGCTATAGCAGCTCTAGCTCGAGGCAAAGCATACACGTCAAGATATATTTGTCTATCAAAGCACTGCTTTATCCCAAATTTACTACAAAGAATTGCAGCTAGATTCGATGTCACAATGAAGGAATGTATTCAGTGAAATACAATAAAGCCACTCTCAGCACGCAGGTTAATTTTAACGTGTCATTTGAATTTTAATATAGTTAAACAAACATAAAAGATGTCCTACAGTCTGAAATCGTGTTTTTTTCTCTCCTGACATAAACAAAAACATTAAAGAATAATACAAATTTTATCTATATATCCACCCCACAGACAACAGCGCTCTAAAACTGTTAAAACCAATGTGAAAAGGGGAAAAATAGCAGTTATATATTTTGCATTGTCCAACTAAGCTAACGCTAATTTACTTAATACATCAGTGTATGCTTAGCACTGGCACCAGTATGGCTTAGTCTGGGTATTTGGACATGCATTGAGTCTTCTACTATTTATATATATATAATATATACATACAACCCTAATTGATTTTTTTTAAAGTATATAGAATTTATAGCAGATTATGTGTATCCTATATAATACAACTGTCAGGCCCGTGCCCAGGATTTGGTTGGGAATTGGTTCCGGGAAGTGGTGGGCCGTATTCGATTAACACGACCTGGGAAACTCGGGTGACCCGATTTGCTAGAATTTCAAATCGAAACACCGCGAGTGGAGTCCACAAATACACATGCCTTGTACAAAAAGTCCCGACCCCAGTAACCCACACCTTTGGCTGGGGTTGGCTAGGAGCGATGACATCACTTTGTGCTGGTACCGCCTTGTAGCAGTACAAGTCCTATGTGTTTTTTTAATGTTTAAAAAAAAAAATCAGATTAATTAAATGGAAATATAACTAAATTATGCAATCAAAAAATTACTTTAAATCCTATTTTGCTGTAGGTATATCGGTTATTAAAAAAAAAAAGTTTGGATTAAGCCACCATTTTTTCCACCCTGAGCTTGTTGGAGAGTGTTCGATTATGCAACCCGAGGATGTAGAGTCTGCGCATGCACCAAAATGTGGCTCGGGCGAGTCGAGTTGATTACTCGTATACGCCCCGTGGCCGTAATCAATTAACACGACCCGGGCAACTCGGGTCACCCGAGTCATCAGAATTTCAAATCAAACACTGCGAGTAGAGTTGACAAATACACGTGCCGTTTGCAAAACGATCCGACCCAAGTAACCCACCTCATAGCTGGGGTTGGCTACGAGCGAGGACGTCACATTTGCGCTGGTACGGCCTGCAGGATAACAGCTACCAGTACCAGTCATACATGTTTATTTTAAAGAATAACTTAGATTAATGAAATGGAAATATAGCTAAACTTGGCCATCATAAAATACTTTTATATCCTATTTCGCTGTAGTTTTATCGGTTATTAAAAAATAAAATAATTTTTTTCACTCGGGTGGGGAGAAGATTATTCGACCTGAGTCTGTAGGATGTGCGCATGCGCCAAAAAGTGGCTCGGGTGACCCGAGTTGATTAATCGATTATGCCCCTGGTGACTGACTGGTATTTCTGCAGGGTAGTTCAAAATGGGTGGAGGTCCATATGCAGAGAGGGATTCCAAAATGTTGTAAGAACCATTTAACAACTTGAAATAATGACACTTTCGCAAATCTCATTGGTTCGCTTTATTTAACTTTTTTGGCCGGGTGGGGGGGTCCAGAAATGGTTGGGGTGTTAGGTTCTGGATCCGCTGGATCTCTCCCCCCAACCCCACCCCACCCCCTGGGAACGGGCCTGACTATATTCTGTATAGCGTGTAAGAACCCTAATTCAAGTAGAAAGGACAGCTCCCAGTCTGTGTACCATTCACTGTGAAGTCAGATCTCATTATATACTACGTGTAGTATACTTTTTTTTTCTCTTTATCTTTTGTGACAAGTTTTTTATTCTGCCCATAATGTATATAAGCTCCTATGAGGGTGCTTGTTTTCAACGCTGGACAGCTGTGATACTGGATTAGTCTGGTCCCGCACTCAGAAGTGTTTACCTGATCTTTCTCAGGACAACCTTTGCAGTTTTGGGTGTTAGTAGTTTCTATATTAGTTTTTTTGAATTTTCAAAGTTTTTTCCTAACCTGTATATGATAACTTAGCCTACTATGTACATCTACGCAGATGACATACAGGCCTGCGGGAGAGGATCCCATCCCATTGTGGTTTGTTACAGCATCCTTTCACCCACGCCCTGTCCTTAGATAGTACACCAGTGTGCCAGAACACCCCTGGACCCTTCAGGACTGCGACTAGGTGGAATGGTTGTGTTGTATGGTTAGTCATTTTGTATTTAAGGGTGAATCGGATGCATGACCGTGGCCTGCCCGGTTCTGCTTTGGTTTGTGCCAGTACACACACCCAGACGGACTGCACCCTATGGTGATAGTCATTTCGAATTCCTTAGTACTTAGTAGGGCTAGTTTCCGTATTTGTAATATCTACCATCTTTTCTGGCCTGTCTTTTGCTTTTTGTGCCAGAACACAGCAAGCAGTGACTGCGCCCACAGTCAGGTGAGATATTGTTCCTTCAGTAGGTGGTTGTGTATTATGTTTTCTTTAAGAACCTTTTATAGTGGTCCAGGCTTTTGATTGCCCGTTGTTGTGTGGGTTGATTATTCCAGGCATGCGCCGCCATGGCCAGTACACTTCTCTCATAAATCTTTGTGTTACTTATTGCTCTCAGTAGCACTGGGGCCGCCATTTGACTGGTGTCCCTACAGGAGGTTGCTGTGTAGCCTGGTTTTGTGGTGTAATGGTGTGCTAGTATTTTGAGATGCATTTCCCTTCTACTCGTTAGTAGTGTTGCATTGCATTTTTTGTGTAATTCGATTGTGGGATATCTTTTGTGCACCTGAAGGCATACTTTGAGGGCTCTATTTTGTAGCACCTGTAGTTTGTTTAATAGTTTTGTATTTCCTCCCATGTATACTACATCACCACAGTCAAAGTAGGGGAGGACCATGCCTTTATCTATTTTAATTGCGATGTTTTCAGTCATGTAGTATCTCAGTTTAGCCAGTAGCCATATTTTATGGTTTACTCTTTTGATAGTATTTGTTATGCAGAGGTAATAATTTAGGTGTCTGTCTAGATCCACTCCCAGATATCGGTAGTTGTCTACTTGTTCCAGTACAGTGTTTCCCAGAAGACACTTTATTTCATTGTTACTCGTTAGCCTGATACCAAATAGTACTGTTTTTGACTTGCTGTTGTTTATGGTTATACTATTTAGTTGGCACCACTCGATTAGTTTTTTTAGTGTAAGATTCAGTTTCGTTTCTATTTCTTCAGTTGTTTTGCCTGCGGCATATACCACCATATCATCTGCATATAGTTGGATGTTTTCAATTTCTAGCCAGTTGTTTAGATCGTTAATATATATTAGGAAGAGAAGTGGCCCCAGGACTGACCCTTGGGGTACTCCACAAGTTATCATTTCCTTATTGGATATGGATCCATTTACTGTGGTGCATTGCTTTCAGTTTTCTAAATAGCTCGCTAGCCATTTTCCTGTTACTCCCGTTATTCCCATTTGGGTTAGTTTACTTCTTAGGATAGAGTGGTCCACTGTATCAAACGCTTTGCTGAAGTCTATAAACGCTGCACCGACTAGGTTCTTTTTATTGATACTGTTTGCAATATCGGTTATTAAGTTAGCAATTGTTTCTATTGTTGAGTGGTATTTTCTGAAACCGCCCTGTTTACTGTTTAATATTTTGTGTTCGTTTAGGTGGTCCATAATATATCTATGCATTATTTTTTTCATTAGTTTACCAGGCAGTGGGAGTATGGAGATCGGTCTATAGTTTCCCAGCACCTGTTTATCCTCTCCTTTGTGGAGCGGTGTTACTTTGGCTAGTTTCCAGCAGTCCACATAAGTACCTTCTGTGAACGATTTGTTGTATAGCTCACATAATATCTGGGATGCATCCGAATGCATCTTTCAATACTATACTTGAGGTATCTTCAATGCCCGAGGGCTTGTTGCAATCAATTGATTTTATGAGCTCACTTATCTCTTTTATTGTGGTTGTGCAATCTCCAATGTCTGTGTTTATTTGTGGTGCTTTCGTGGTCCAGTTTGTGTTGAACTGTTTGGATAGTTTATTGCCTATGGTAGAAAAATGTTTGTTCATTATATTAGCAGTATCATTGTTGCTGATTTCTATTCCCTCGTTGTTGTAAAGGGTAATCGATTCTTATTATTTGGTATTAGGATTTTCACATTGTTCCAGAATTTGTGTGAGTTTTTTCCCCATTGTTGGTCTTGTTTGACAATGTACCGTCTTTTGGCTTTTCTCACTGATTTCTGGCTATGATTTCTTGCTTTATGGTAGTTTTCTATGTCTAGTAGTTGCTCGCTTGCTTTAGCTAATTTACCTGTTTTATATTTGTCCATAATTAGGTTGATTAATTCTGGGGTTACCCATGGGTCTTGGTTGTTTTTAAATTTAAGTTTTGTTATTGGGCAGGTAGTGTCCAGATGGTTTCTGACTTCCCCAATGATATTGTTCCATTGGTCATTTACACCTATGTCAGTTGGAAATGGCAATTTAATTTTTTCTTTCAGATGAGTTTCTAGTGCCTCTTTTGTGTAGTTTTTGTATGATCTACCCATTCGGGGAGTAGTTTTATTTTTTATTGTTATTTTCTTTCTAGTAACATATATCAATTCATGATCGCTAATGCCCCAGTTTCTTGTTCCTGAGGTGTGGGTATGATTTGAGTCTGTTATTATTAGGTCTATTATCGAGCTGTTTTCTCCATGCCTTGTTAACTCACTCATTTTTTGCTTTAACCCTCTCTCTTTGATTAAGTTCTCTAGTGAGTCTTTGTTTTTATTCTTCGTTTTGTTGTTTATATTGAAGTCCCCTAGTAAGAATATCTCGGCCTTCGTCAGTTTCGACACACATTCTAGGAATGTCTGCAGTTGTGCGATGAATTCTTCGATGTTTCCATTTGGCAGTCTATATAGACTCCCTATTACTCAGCTATGCCTTGCAATCAGTACAGCACTCTGAACTGGATACTTTTGCTTGCATACAGCAGAAGGTTAGGAATTAATCACGATAAAGAACAATGGCACCAGAATTGGTCCCTTGCTGTATTGATAAGGAACCACTTTTGGACTTCTGGGTCAGTATCATATTGTAGCTCCAGACATCTAGCTTCGTGCATATACATGACTTACATGTATCTTCAATAAAAAGCAACATCAATTAAAATTAGAGGGCGTGTTTCGCACTGACTTCTGCTGGTCTCCTAAAGCCCCAGTCACACATACCCGGATCAGAGGCCGGACGAGCCCCGGACCGCCATCCGGGGTGTCCGGGCTCAGCCCCGGATGTTTTTAAATGTTTAAAACATCCGGGGCGGTCCGGGGGATTTTGCGATCCGGCTCAATCCGGCATGATCCGGGGCTGTGTGGGGTCATTTTGAGCCATGGTTTGACCCGGACCATCCCCGGACTATCCAGGACTACCCCCGGCCTAGCCACGGACCACTCCCGGACTGTCCGGGGGTGATCCGGGATAGTCCGGGGGTGGTCCGGGGCAGTCCGGGGGGTGGTCCGGCCTCGTCCGGGTTAGTCAGGGGCCGGTCCGGCCCAGAAGGGGCTCGTCCAGGGCCGTTCCGGGGGCAGATCGGGGGTGGTCTGGGGCGGTCCGGGGGTGGTCCGGGGCAGTCTGGCCTTTGGTCCGGGGCTCGGCCGGGAAGGTGTGACTGTGAGGCAAAAATCGGGAAAACAGTGATTTTATCCGTGGCGGTCCGGGAAGTTTGGGCCATTGGTCCGTGGGTGGTCCGGCTCAAAATCCAGGGCTCGTCCGGCTATGTGTGACTGGGGCATAAGGCATTGCACTATTATTAATTTACCGTTTTGAAAAACGTTGGCATTAATTATGCATGTTGGCTGCAGGCTAACATGGGTAATTTGCACACGAGGTGCTGTTCTATTTTTAGTGCTGAATCTCACTACGGCTGATTGGTCACTTCTCTGTGGGTCGCTGCACGGTCAACTTCGCTCACTCTACACTCCTGCTGCTCTATCTCTTACCAGGTGCGCGCCTAAGTACTGTTCTTTAGGTCTGCTGTTATGTCCAGCATGCCGCCGCCTAAGAAGCGCCGGGGTAGACCCCCATTGGCTCCACCACAGCTCAGGCTTCAGCCAGCTATAGCGGGGCGTTCGTCATGCGACCCGTATCTACAGCCAAGTTTGCCGCAGTCTACCGACTTGTCACCTCTGAGACCTGAGCAGCCGGTACCGTCAACTTGTTCATTGTCAGGCCATGAAACCAACCAGGAAACTATCAGGAGGCTCACAAAGGAGAACAAGAAGCTGGACGAGGTCACTGCTCATCTGAATGCATTGGAGAGGGCCGCTGGGCCGTTCCGACGTCTTCCCCGGCCTGTGTCTCCCTCCCCTCAAGGCTTCCCGGTCCGTTGCCCACTCGAGCCCACCCGCCGGTGTCCCCGCAGCCTGCCCTCAGTCCGCCCAATCCTTTCCTCTCCCCATTGCCTCCCGTTACCCCGCAGCTGTTTCGCACCCTGTGCCTTCCCCCCCCCCCCCCCCCCCCCCCCCCCCCCCCCGCCCCCGCCACGTGCTCGCATTCCGCCTAGGCTGCAGCCTTGCATGCCATAACTCGTCACCCCTTCGCTTCCACCCCGCCCTGCTCGTACGTTCCCGGCAGAAGCAGCAGCCTTCATTGATGCCATGCCAGTGCTTCAACACCCGAAAGGTATGACTTTCTTCCCTAACAATTTCATCACAAGGGGAGACGGGTGCAGGAAGATTAGTACAGGCGAGGGAACTTAGGCAGAATATTTTGTTGCGCTCAGACGCATTGCTGCACACCCCTCCTTCCCAGAGGAGTGGTGGCCACCCCTGCTTAGCCATGAGGAAGAACTGGCCCGTATGGGGATAATTTGGGATTGGCCCACCTGTAGGAGGTGGTCGGAGCGACTGTTTATTATGGTGGCAGATGGCAGGTTGCGGTACGGTTGGATGGATCCAACAGCCCTGAAGGACGTGCAGCGGGAGGTGTGTACGGTTGCGGCCAGGGCGGCGCAGGCCAGTCCGGTCTACATTCAGGCTGAACCACGTGCTCCGCCTCCCCCGCCTGTGTCAGCCCCTGCTTCTGCCACACCTGCTCCTCTGAACCCACGGGAGGACTATAATAAAGAAACAGATGGGAAGGCGTGTTATCAGTGGAATTGGGGCAAGGATTGCGGTTTTCAGGGCCCACATGGCGTGCTCCCTGATAGATCAGTACATGTCTGTGCCTGGTGTGCCTATCACTTCAAGCGCAGTCTGCCACATAGGGAGCAGGACTCTATGAAGAAGCGGAAATGGATGGATAAAAAGCAGTCTGACCAGTCTACTTCTACATCGGCAGTAAGTGTTTTGAGTCCAGTCCTTCCTGCCCCCGCCCTTCCACCGCTTCCCCCAGCATTCATATTGGATAAAGGCGACTATGAGGGCTTGAGACAGGATCTCGACCAAGTTCTACTAAGTGCAGCCCCAAATACAGACACTGTTGAGGACAATTGGAATGCATTTGAAAAAACCTTCATGGAAAAATGCAAACAGCACATACCCATGTCATCTGGCAAAATGAATAATGGCAGACCACGGCCAGAATGGATGAATGACCAAGTCAAGCAGAAGATCAGCTTGAAACAACAGGCATATGCAGTGAAGAGACAGTCGGGCACAGAAAGTAACAGAATTCGATATGCAAAACTATGTAACCAAGTAAAGTGGGAATGTTGGAAAGCAAAGAGAGAGCATGAGAAAAACATAGCCAAAAATGCCAAAGAGAACCCAAAAGCCTTCTATAAATATGCTAGGAGTAAACTCAAAGTACATATACCAGTTGGAGATTTGAGGCGGGATGATGGGACCATTGCACAAAAGGATATCGACAAAGCTAATACTTTGAACACCAGATTCGCAAGTGTCTTCACACAAGAAGACCTGTCATATATACCAATGTTTGAGGACCGACTCTTTCGTGCCCCCCTGACCAACATAAATATTGCACCATCCGATCTGAAGAAAAAATTATACAATCTTAATGCATCTAAGGCAGCAGGTCCTGATGGAATATACCCACGCATATTGAAGGAGCTACACAATGAGCTTGTTGAACCACTTAGACACATTTTCCAAAAATCACTAAACCAAAGAAAACTTCCTCATCCATGGAAGGATGGACATGTGGCTCCCATCTTCAAAAAGGGTAACAGAAGTGATCCAGGAAACTATAGGCCAATCAGTCTAACATCTGTAGTGTGTAGGTTGCTGGAATCAATAATAAGAGATTCTATCATGGCATCATCTTGTCGAAAACAACCTCCTATCAACACAGCAGCATGGCTTTGTGCAAGGAAGATCTTGTACGACCCAACTACTGGCATGTATGGATGAGTGGACCCGCGTTATTGATGACTTTGGAGATCTGGATGCTATTTATCTAGATTTCCAAAAAGCATTCGACACTGTTCCACACCAGCGACTGCTAAAAAAAACTGCATGGCTATGGCATAAGAGGAGATGTCCTACACTGGATAAAGGATTTTCTGAGCAACAGAAGACAGCGAGTCATTGTAAATGGCAAACCATCAGGATGGTGCTCGGTGAAAAGCGGAATACCTCAGGGCAGCGTGCTTGGACCAGTCTTATTTGTGATATATATCAATGACTTACCAGAGGTTGTACATTCTATGGTCCAAATGTTTGCTGACGATACCAAAGTATTCCGCCGTATGGAGAAAGGTAGTGACTCACGGGACTTGCAGAAGGACCTCAACAACATGCAGAAGTGGTCAAGTGATTGGCAGCTGAAGTTTAATGCTTCAAAATGCAAAGTGATGCACTTAGGGGGCAAAAACAGCAAGCACATCTATGTAATGAACGATGGTGTGAATAATGTTCCGCTCTCCGAAACAATGATAGAAAAGGACTTGGGTGTCAAGGTGGACAACAAACTGACATTCAGCGACCACATCCAGGAAGCCGCCAACAGAGCTAATGGAATACTGGCTATCATTCGAAGATCGTACACATACCTAGACGAGGATGTTGTACGCAGACTGTACACATCCCTTGCACGTCCACTTTTGGAATATGGAAATGTTGTGTGGTCACCACTCTACAGGAAGGATGCTGAGTCAATTGAGAGGATCCAAAGAAGGGCAACGAAGCTTGTACATGGATCCGATGCAATACCCTATGAACAACGTATGCGTCATTTGAAGATCCTAAGCATGTACTACAGACGGGCCCGGGGGGATATGATTGAAGTATTCAAATATCTCCATGGTATCTACAAGACAGGCGGCCCCCTTATCAGAGACTCCAACACCAGGACCAGAGGGCACTCCCTGAAGCTGAGGAAGCGGTACTCCAGACTGGACCTGCGACACAACTTTTTCGGCTTTAGGGTGGTTGACCTGTGGAATGACCTGCCGGAGAGTGTCATAGCAGCGGAGTCGGTGAACTGCTTCAAGTCCCGACTGGATGCATACTGGTCAAGCATTACATATATCTTGGAGCCAGTGACAGTTGCTACGATTGACCACATCTGAAGAACTGTCTCCATTTAAATTAATTAAGAGCGGCTAACAGGTCCAAGGCCTATTATAGCTGTATCCTATTGATTGATTGATTGAGCACGGTCAGAGCATGTGGGTCTGCTAAAAATGGCGGCTCTGCCAGTGTCACCCTCCCACCCTGTGACTGTACCTCCGCCCACTTCGCAGCTCATTCTTCCTGCGCCTGCGCACTCCCCGCCACGTGGCTGCCACGTGGGCATGCACTTGCATCAGCCACATGCTAGCACACATACACTTGTTCATTCATGTCTTTCTTCAGATACTGACTTGTCACTCCCTGATGTTGTCTTTGATTGATTTAACGTGTTGCCGCAGTCGGAAGTTGTGTTAAATTCTCCTGCTATGTCTAGGTTTGTCCCGCCCCCTCTCCTTATCTGTTTAAGGACTCGCTTGAACCACTCCCTAATTATCTTGCTGCTAGATTGCCAGTTCCGTCAGGCTTGGTTATTCCAGCATGGCATGCCCTTTTGTTAGATTATCCTGATACCCTGCTTGTCGATCATTTAGAGTTTGGATGGCCGCTTGACTATACGTCGACGGCCATTCCCGTCCCGACTTTAGTTAATCACACTCCCTCAGCAGATACAGATGTGCATATTAATACATTCGTTATTAAAGAAGTGAAATTAGGTGAGTTGGTAGGCCCCTTCCAAAAACCCCCTTTTCATCCGTGTTCACACGGGCAAAGCCGTGTTCACACGGGCAAAATGTGAGGCAAATCAGACAAATCGAATCAGGTGAGTCGAACTAGCGGCCCGTTCACACGGGCAGTACTTGGGCCGGAAATCGAAATCTGTGCATGCGCAAGTCGACATCACCACGAGAGTGGATTCAACCTAGATATGTATTTACTGCATCGTATTGGTTTGGAACGGTCAAAATTTCTGCTGGGCAGTGAAACCCTAAAAATAAATGATGAAAAAAATATCTGTGCATAGATAGCGGTTTCATTAATTAAATTATATAATATGCGCTTTTGATCGACCGGAAAGTCAACAAACTGAGCTGTCGACTGCGCATGGGTGTGAGGTGCTTAATCCGCCTCAGTGCGACCACACGGGCAAAATAAATCGAATCACAGAAATCGCCTCACGTAAACTACCTCGAGGTGGTCTACAGTATGCGCATCACGTGAATCGATTCAGCCCTAATCCGCCTCAGACGTCCGTTCACACGAGAAATGTGAGGCGAACTAGGCAAGTCGCTTTCTACGAATCGATTTACATTGCCCGTGTGAACACGGCTTATGATGACAAGGCCGAAGACAAATTCCTTGTCTAAAAGGGTGATTATTGACCTCAGTTTTCCGCCAGGTCGTAGCGTGAATGCAGGTATTATCAAAGGTTTCTACCAGGGATCGTCCTTCAATTTCTTGCTCCCATCTGTTTCCACCCTCACCGATAGACTATCGCTTCTTGGTTCCTCAGCCTGGTTCTGGGGAGCGGACTTATCGAGGGCGTATAGGCAGTTGCGAGTCTGTCCGCTGTCAGTCCCCCTTCTCGGTATTTCCCTTAATGGTGCTATGTATGTTGACATTCCTCCCCCATTCGGATGTCGTACCTCCGCACTGGCGTGTGCTCGGAGTACTTGGGTGGTTGTTTGGTTGCTTCGTCGAGAGGGTTATTTTGCAATATGTTATCTCGACGATTTCGTGGGCTTAGAGTCATCATATCAGAAGGCAGTGAAGGTTTATGATAGATTTAATCAGTTAGTAAGAATGTTGGGTTCAGATTTAGCGGTAGATAAGTGTTCTCCTCCACTAACCTCTATAGTCTGGTTAGGTTTCCAGATTGATGCTGTATTTATGTCTGTCACTTCCTGCTGAAAAACTGAAAGAAATCGTGTCGGAGTGTGCGGCTTGGAAGCATAAAAGTAAGGCCTCTAGGAAACAATTACAAAACCTGGCAGGTAAATTGCAACATATCTCTAAATGTATCAAGCCAGCGATCAGATTCACAAATAGGGTACTAGAAGCACTCCATAACACTCCATTCACTGGCCAGCATGATTTGTTGGATGATTTAGATTGGTTCGAGAAGTTTGCAGCTCAGTTTAATGCCTTACAGCTTCTTCCCTCTGCACCGAGGAAGCTTTTCGTAATTGAGTGTGACTCTACGTTGTTAGCCGGGGGTGCGTTTTCGGATAAAGAATACTATGCTGTCCAATATCCAAGCTGTGTCGTTAATAATAATCTCTCTATTACACAGTTAAAAGCCTTAAATCTGGTACATGCAGTCACCACACTCCTCCCAGCTCAACCACACAGCTATACTATACAAGTCAACACAGACAACATGGCCTCACAACTAGTGTTGTCCTCGGGTAAAGGGAGGGACCGGCTACTCTGTGCCTGTGCTTGACAACTTTGGCTAATGTCTGCTTCCTTGAACTTTGAACTGGAAATTGTACATAAACCAGGCTCGTCCCTCATACTAGCTGATGCCCTAAGCCGCTCGTTCTCAAACTCTGCTCTGGAGTCGAAAGCAAAATTGATCTGTCTTGAACGTAATTTAACTCGGGTATTTCCCACGTGATCGGTAGATGTCCTTGTATTCTAAACTGTACCCTTGATATTCTTGCTTGGAAGATAGTATTTTTCTTGCATCTATCTTCTAGGCTACACAGTGAACCATCATGACAAGCTCCTGCGACTCTACAAGTCCGGCCTCACCCTCCGTACTTGGCAGAATAAAGCGGCACACCTGAGGAAATATTTTTCCTTCTGCTCTGAGCACGCAGTTTCCCCAGCAAAGCCATCAGTTATGATCTCCTCTCCTTCATTATGTTCCTAGCAGATAGTTTAAAGTCTCCGGGCGCAGTCCTTAATTACTTTAGTACGGTTAAGATTTGGGTCTTGGGGAGCCTGCATGGGTGATCATCCGGAGTTCGCCTCTCACGAGATCGCGATTATGAAACGTGCCATTATTAAGAATTCTAATCATGTAGTCTCTAGAGCCCCTCCAATAACCCCAGGAGAGCTTCGTAGTATTATTAGTTTCTTGGTAAGACTTGATCCTGTTCCTTATGTTGTAGTCATAGCTCTGTTATTAGGTTTTCTGACGTTTATGCGTCAAAGTAATTTGGTAGCCACTTCCAAATCAGTCATAGGCCCACATGTTTTCAAGTTTGCTGATGTTTCTCTCCATCGCGATAGGCTAGAGATAACGTTAAGGTCTTCAGAAACGAGGTCCGGCTCAGATCCCCCCGTAGTCTATACCCTCCCCGCCCCTCATGCTGCCCGGTGCGTGCTTGGGCGTAATATGTGCGGAGGCTTCCCCTGCCTCCGTCGTCGCCGGCATTGGTCATGCCTTCTGGAGAACCACTCACAGCCAAGAGACTGCTACATGTCTCTGAGCTGCCTCCCTTATAGTGTTCGGCCATAATAAGCACTATACCCTCCACAGCGTTCGTAGAGGTGCTGCACAAGCCTGTGATCTAGCAGGTTTGCCTCTCCCGGGAATAATGGAAGCCGGGACCTGGAAGTCCAATACAGTGATAGCATACCTCGGCAAGACTGTGGTAGCAGACGCTCCTCCAGCGCTCACCCATCTATTGGTTTGAGTGCTGTACGGGTTGTCTACTCTTCTATCAGCTCAGATCTGCTGGCATGAACGCTGCTACCAGAAACATTTAATGCACTGAACTGCTCTTGGCTGCTCGGTCCCTGGACACAGATGAACTTTATTGCTCGACTGCTTCTCGGTCTTGATTTATTTTATTGTTAAATAAATATACCTTAAACTATATTCTGCTTTCTGTCTATTTGTCCGAGTGTGTGAATTAAGAAGAAATGTAGATGAAACTGAATGCCCTAGATTTTTTCAAAAAGAAGATAAGTTAATTAAGGCTCTAAATCTCTAGGTGGAAAGCACGTGTAATATCCTTAAACTATAGGCCCTACTAATCATTTTTGTACTGGGAAATGATAGTACACTTAACATTGGTTCCAGATGCAGTCTGCGTACTCTTAGGTTTAGCGTTTATATAGTGCATGAATACATACTGACAATAAATTTGTAGATAGCGAGAACAGAATCTAATTCAAGGATGAAAGTGGTCTGCGGCAAAAAAAAACGCGGAAATCAAGCTGAGACCTAGTTTGACGCCACCTTTCGAATTTCCATACAAACACGGATTCTCCCCCCCCCCCCAGGATTAGCACTGTTAGGGCGTATTCGGGTCACCTGAGCCACCTTTTGGCACATGCGCACATCCTAGACTAGGGTTGAATAAACGAATATGCTTCTGCACCCTCGGGGTGGGAAAAACGGTGACTTAATTCAAAACCTTTTTTTTTTTTAATAACTGATATAACTACAACAGCAAAATAGGATTGAAAGTATTTTATGATTGCATAGTTTAGTTATATTTCCATTTCATTAATCTGGGTTATTACAACAAAAAAACATGTAGGACTGGTACTGGTAGCTGTTATCCTACAGGATGGTACCACCGCAAATGTGACATACTCGTTCCTAGCCACCCCCAGCCAAGAGGTGAGTTACTGAGGTCGGGCCTTTTTGCACACAGCACATGTTTTTGTCAACTCCACTCGCGTTGTTCAATTTCAGATTCTAGCAACTCGGGTGACCTGAGTCATCCCGGTCGTGTTAATCGAATACAGCCTTAGGGAATTGTGGAAGAAAGCCGCAAGTCAGGGTTCAACTGTCCTTATTGTGACTGCATTATCGCCCATGCCAAACTGTTTCTTGTTTGGGCTTTTAGTTCTAGCAACATCGAAGGTCATATAAAAACAGCATTTGAACTAACCAATTGCTGTCATATATTGGCATTTTGTGAACGTTAATTATAATGAATATAAAAAAAATCACGGAAATCCTCGAAATCATGGAGATCTTTCATCCCAGGGCCTAAATGTATGAGCCATTATTTATCGGCTCCGGCGTTATGGGCGGCTGGCGGGTTAGCTAACGTCGGTGTTGGTATATGTGTCACGGGAAATGTATGTGGCCAAAGCACTGCTTGGTTAGCTAACCAGTGCGTTATTTATATGGGGTATGCACTCACGTCACGCAAACCGGAAGCGCTGCCATTGTGGCGATAGTAACCACAATAATAACACACTGTCACAGTGCAAACTGAATGGCTATGAGCAATCTTCCTCCAGAAAAGGTTAAATATCTCTGAAACTACACCACCTAGAAACAAACTGATTGGAATACAGATAGAAAACATCTTTACCAAAAAGATTATATTAAATTGATACGGATAGGGTTCTGGATTCCTATAAATTTTGAATAAAATCGACGTTTTGCACTGCGCGTACCGGCAAACTGCCCGCGAAGGGTAAAATACGGCAATGCTATGTCTATGTGGAGCATTTATTTTTGTAAAATAAATTTAAAAGCTTTCATTGGATCGATTAAAAATATCTTAATGCGCGATTGAAGAGGAAGATCTGAAGTATTTAATGTAACCTAAGAGCAATTTACGCTGAAAGTATTAAAAACAGAGATAATAGTGAAAGTTGGGATATTCTGAGTGTCAGTGCCAGTGCATTGTCAATGGCCGTGAGCAATATTCATACAGAAAAAGTGAAATATCTCTAAAACTACACCAGTTAGAAACAAACTGCTTGGTACACATATAGAAAACATATTCAACGAATAGATTATATTAAATTTATATGGTTAGGGTTGTGCATTTCTATTAATTTTGAATGAAATAGACGTTTTGAACTGTGCGTACAGGCAAACTCTATGGGATGTTTACTCGTTGATATCGCCACAATGGCCGCGCATCCGGTTCGTGACGTCACGTGAATACCCTATATAGATTTGGGAAATCCCTCTGCGCTTGTAGCCGGCGAGCTCCGCTATTTGGCAATGTCACTGCCGATTCGGCGGCCGGGAACCAGCAGCGGCGGCAGCCGCCGCGGCGTTCTGGCAGTATGGATATCGATGTCGCTGCGGTGGTGGCGATTTGTTTAGTTTACATTTGTCGATTCGACACTATGAATAACGCCGCCAATGCGGCGGCAGCGTTAATAACAGTTGGGTTTTAGGGTTAATTTGATTAAATTTCAGTTATTGCGTATCTAATTCTGTTAAATATGGTCGCATTGAATCAGGGATGAAAGTGATCTTCGGGAAAAAAAGCGGAAATGCGGATATTCTCCCATAGGTTTAGCATTGTCAGGGGATCGCGGAAAATTTCCGGAAGTCGGGTTTCAGACATATTGGTATACGCTGATAGTGCTGCACTGTTTGAAGCATGTATTAGTAGGATATGCTGATAGTGCTGCACCGCTTGGAGCATTTATTAGTAGTCTATGCTGATAGTGCTCCGGCTTTTGGAGCATTTATTAGTAGTATATGTTGATAGTGCAACGGCGTCTGCAGTAGTATACGCTGATGGTGCTGCGGGATTGAAAAATCGCGGAAATCCGCGAAATCGCGGAAATCTTTCATCCCTGTTGAATAGATTTGGCCCGAGTCGGTGCCTAACCCGGACATTAACCCAGGCTCAAGTTGGGGTTAGTGAAGGCGACGTTAACCCTCGAGGAGTTTGCCTAACCCGTGCATATACATTGACACTTTGGGCCGCTAACCCAGGAAATCCGCACGACGCGTGGGTTACGAGCCCTAACCTGGACTCATACATTTGGCCCCTGATCTATGTATTCACTACACGCAAAGGGTCGCCAATAGACTGATGCCCCTTATTCAGTTAGTGTACACAACTAGCAGTGCGCTGTAGATACATCCTAGAATTAACAACATTGAACAAGCTTAAGTAAGCAACATGAACAATGTGAGTTGGGATGAAATTTAACGACTAACTAAATGATTGAATAGTCTACACTTACACTACCCTAAAATAGTGGAAAAAATAAACAATCATTTTTCAAGTAATGCCAGTGCAAATCATTATGACCAACCCCCTGTTCGAGCCAGCAATTGACTCTGTGATCATCCTACTTTGATATAATCTTAGGATCAATTCACATCAAATCAGGATCATGTTCAAGGGGTATCTTAATCATGTTGAGAACTGCAAGGTCGTGAAGATGAGTTAAATGAGTACCCAGACACTATGCATTACACTGATAGTTAAATTAATACCCACATGGAACCACTATGAAAATAGGTATTGATTATACATCAATAGTTAAATTAGTGACCAACGAAGATAGGTGCTCATTGTATCGATAGTTAAATTAGTACCCAGATGGGACAACTACAAAGATAAGTGTATATTACATTGATAGTTAAATTAGTACCCAAATGGGACCACTACACAGATAAGTGTTTATTACATTGACAGTTAAATTAGTACCCACAAAGTACTACACAAATACATGTTTATTACATTGATAGTTAAATTAGTTCCAAGATGGGACCACTACACAGATAAGTGTTACATTGATAGTTAAATTAGCAGCCAGATGCAACAAATACATGCAACACCAACAACATATTGTACTTGGGTGCGTTGGAGGCTATGGTCATGGGAGTTAGCATACTTTTATTCAGACTTGCATTGTCAGTGGTATAATCAAATTGAATGTTGTTAAGCTGCATAGTCCGATGAAAGCATCAAATCTTTGAAACCAAAACACTTATCTAGATTTGCTTCTCCATATCGAACTTAGATACTAAGCATTAGTTGCTGCATAGATAGAATACTAAGTCAATTGCTTATAACTTAATACTGCTTAAGCCTATTGCGTCAAGAGTTTTGACATGCATGCTAAAAGCATATTTGCAGTTCAAATCTCAAAAAGTTAGCCATTTAAAAAATAAAAGTTACTTCAAACTAAAGTAAGATAGATTATAATTATCAACCTAATATATTTACCTTAATAAAATTGGCAGAAATTCAAAACCATCGGACTGTGCAATTTTATGATAATCTAATATAGGACTTTTCATCCTATGAACACCTTATATTAGTCCACCAACGAGGTTAGAGGTCACCCGTGGTGCCATTTTAATCTTCGATAAAAACCGGCCCAGCTTAGAGAGCCCTCTTTCAATCAAATATGACGATAACGTCTCAAACAAGGGGAGCTCACCAACCTAGTAACCAATCACTATATTATAAGGCACGTGGTGCTCAAATGCATACGTTGTGTAATCATTTTACCCTCACCTCGCCATGTTGAAGAGATCCGTGAACATGTACATCACATACATAGGCGTGTCTTCGTTTTTAACTGCCCACGGAGAATACTGATAACTAGAAACGGGTAATTATTAGTCAAATAGTTCAAGCTCTGCATTTTCAATTTTCAAACAAGAATGTCTGCAGAGATCCTACACTCGTTCAAAATTGAAAATTATTTCACTTAGAATTAAAAATATCCACTGAAAGTTCATTAAACAATTCCAAATATCGACATATTATTATTAGACATTCAATTGATGTTATGTAAAGAAATTTATTTTAATCAAATAAATATATCTGTTTAAAAAAAAAAAACCTGTATAAGTGCACAGTAACAAAGAAAAGTCCACTCTTTGAGAGTACTTACTCAGTGATGTTCGGGATTGATTTTGGGATGGCCTTTGCCATGTACTTTTCTACTTCAGATTCAGGAGACTTGCTATGATATGACAATACATCCAACGCCACTTTAAATTTCTGTTCAGAGCGACGGATCTTGTCGTATAACTGCAAGAAAAACTAGCAATACACCAGATAGTAGGCATAGGTGTCTAGATTCTCTTAATTTGTAATGAATAAAATCCACTCAGAATTTCCGTAAACCATATCAGATCAATTATTTCACACGTGGCACTTTGATACAGAAATGCTTTCTATTCAGTCAAATGACACTAGTAGTAGAACCATAGCAAGTAGAACATAATAGGCCGAATAGTAAAATAGCTCTGTATATGCACAATAAACACACCCAAAAGGATAGGACCGTACACACTTGTAGGCATCATACCTGTGGGTGGACAGTGCTTTCAAATTGTGCTCAGCCTTTCGCTTCGAACCATTCGAAACCATTCTGCTTAGCCTCTTGGCCTTACATTTGTCTATGTTATGGTAAAATAGTGTATTTCAATATGATGTAAAGCAGCCAATGTTTGTTTGTTTGTTTGAATTTTACATCCTGGCATTATCTAAGGTCATACCAGGACGGGGACCAATTTGTGACAGTGTACACTCATGGCAACTTCACAGTGCTGCCCCTCCGGGAGACTAGGCTGCTGGCACCATTACCCAATTTCCCACTCAGTCACATTATCCTGATACTGAGCTAGCCAGTCTTTGCCCTATCCTAGTAGTGCCAAGCACCAGGCTAGGTAGCAACAAGTATCAATATTCTAAGTCATTGCTTTGACTCGACCAGGAATCGAACTCCGGACCTTCTGCATGGGAAGCCTGCGCTCTACTGATTCGGTCACTGCGACCATTTCGGTCAGCCTTTTGCGGAGGGCTAAGGAAGGACAATTACCCAAATATGTGCAAATTCGTCCTTACCTTAGCGTGGTGGAGAGCAAGCCCGCAGTAAATAGCGAATGTCTCAAATGCCTTCTCATCACTTTGAGTGAACGTTCCATTCAATTTATTCACCATTTGTACCACTCCAATTACACTGTAACAAATCAGGTATTTTTAGGTTTGCCCCCATTTTACATACTTTTATTCCTTTGAACATATATTTTCTCAGCACTAAGGGACTGGTCTTCCATCTATTGGAACAGAATGCAACATGAGCCGCGTGCTACATTGACTAGTTTTAGAAATTGTGACTTCATAAACTTGGTCAATGTACCACGTGATCCTGGTCATAAGTTGGTTTTAAGTACAGAATTTTCGGTGTGATTGCGTAACATATTTGCCGTTCACTTCAAATATATCCAAAGTTAACCACTTATCATAATAGTTACCGTAATTTGTAATAGTGAAAGAACAACAAGATACACGACTGGGTTGAGTAAGTTTACTGTCCTCTGGCACAGGAAATTGCCCATACCGTAATAATAAAAGTTTTCAACAAGGACTGCAGGCTCTCACCGGCGGCCTGATCATCCGTGACGCGGATCGCGTCCACCACCGTCCACTTGGAAAGCAGAAACATGAGTGGAACAGGTGGGAACGGGATTTGGCAAAATACAATAATAATAATAATAAAACAAATCGGGTAACAAGTAATAATAATAATAATAACAATTCAATATAATCAAGAAACGATTCCTCGTCACCTTTATATTTGTATAATGCTTATTCTTCAAATAAATAGTAGCTCGGGAAAGAACAACAAGATACACGACTGGGTTGAGTAAGTTTAGTGTCCTCTGGCACAGGAAATTGCTAAGACTCACCTATGGTGAGCCGCCCAACCCAGACGTGTGAATAGTGGTAGAGGCCAGGGCGGACGCAAGCCGGATATCATGAACAATTCGTTCAGTGAGGGGGGTGCGTAAGTAGGAGAAGACCGTGTCAGAGGCCCAATCGCCCCGGGTCTTAAGTTCCTCCAGGGTTGTGCCACACATGGACAAAAAGGTGCAACTTCCTCGACGGAGCGAGTGCCAAGAAAACTCTCTTCGGGTCAAGACCCGCTTTAAGGACAAATGTTTTCAATGTTTGTTCATAAATTTCATAAGTCATTGGTTTAGAATCCCCATCCTTAGACGGTACTCGAAATGCCAACCCCTCAGAATCCGCCTTTAACTCGGAAAAATGGAGCTTTGTCCAAAAGACCGCGCAGAGATCTGTCTCTGGGCAACAGGCAATAGGTACTTGGAGAATACGCTGGCGGAACTGAATTGTTTTGGATCTGCGAATTGTGAGCAGCATTCCCCAGTCGAAAATTGTAAGTCCTTCCGGTGGAGAGCAGAATCTGAGAGGGTGACCTGACATTTTCTTAGCAAACCTCTAAAGCAGCAAAGTACTGCTGCGTGCCAAGCAACATGGCCATAATTAAGTGTCAAAAGGCTAAATATCTTTAATAGCATAGAGGGGAGGATAGGAAGAGCCTGTCTTACCCAATCTTCAAATTCTCTTGTACCGTGCAGTGTACTTGATAGGCGGGTTATTCTGTTTTAAGAAGTTATTGAGGCCACTCAAATAATTTAGAATAGAGCGGTAGCAGAGGGATCTAGCGAGCCATGTCGCGTATAAAGCAGCCTGGGCCGATGAACATGGAAAGGGAACATGGGAATCTGAAAATTCAGCGATGAATTCCAGGTATTTCTTAACCTGAGCACTCTTAGTTGCTAGGGAATTTGGGGCATAAGCCTTCGCCAGGAACCTCTTTTGCTCCTTCCTCAGCTGCTGTCCCGTAACAAGAAAAGTCTTTGTAAAAAATAACTGAGCAGCAGAGGGTGGTGCTGTGGTCTATCTCTCTCAGTCTCTGAGCACTAGTGTTCTCATTTAACCTACTTAGGGTTTGTTTGTTTGTTGTTGTTTTACATCCTAGCAACATCTAAGGTCCTATCAGGACGGGTACCGACTTGTGACAGTGCGCACTCATGGTGACTTTATAGTGCTGCCCCACTGGAAGACCAGGCCACCAGCACCATGACCTGATATCCCACTCAGTCACATTATCCTGACACTGAGCCAACCAGTCCTTGCCCTATCCTAATAATGCCGAGTGCCAGGCTAGGAAGCAACAAGTATCAATTTTTAAGTCATTGGTTTAACTCGACCAGGGTTCGACCCCATGACCCCACGATCTACCAATACGGGAGACGGACGCTCTAACTTATTCAGCCATCCCGTCTAGTCCCTACTTAGGGAGTCACAAGCCTGGTTATCACTGCTTCTAATATATCCTGCTGAATAGGTGAAGTTGTTTTGTACCGCTAACCAAAATAAGCGACGAATATAAAACATTATTTCTTTTGATTTCGATCTGCCTGTGCATAGGGCTGAGAGAACTGTCATACTATCGGTAATTAGCAATATTGCAGAGTTGGCCCAGGAATTGGCCCATCTGAGGGTGGCTGAGTAAACCGCCCACATCTCCTTGAGTGTTAATATGAGCATCATCGACCTGGGGGTCAGCTGCCACATAGTGGTGCCCGAGGTAAGGCTTTAAGGCGTCCCTGTCCTGGGCACAAAATGAACTGGCCAACCAGTCATGGCCGTGCATTGCACCGAATCCCCATTTGGATGCATTGCTATATACCGAGTGTGTGGGGGCAAATTTGCCCAATATCATTGCTTTACCATTAAAGACTCTTGCAAAACTTAGCCACCAAGGGATATCCTCTCTAACTCCAGCGTTCAATCTTATCTTGTAATAGCCTTTCGGACTGTTCCTATAAGGTCATCCCAGATAGCACACAGCCATCGGCCCGACGGTGGAAATCGCCGTCGGGCCGACGTTGTTTTGTCCAACCTCCCGCCGTCGACTCGACGGCGGCTGCCGCCATCGCCCCGACGGCGACAAAACAACATCGGCATTCGATGAAGGTAGCTCAAGCAGTTTAGACAATTCAGTACCCTTAGGGACATGTGGGGTGGCGTCATTCCATCACACCTTGGTGAAACTATGGCAGCCATGAGACCGCGACAAACACTTCCAACAGTAATGACCGAAGCCAAATTTATCCTCGGTAAGGTCACAGCCACCTTCACGGTTCCACCTGAAGCAAGGCCGTTTCCCCTCACTTTTTTGGTTTCACTTCCGGTAGTTCTCCTGCTTGCTTGTTTTACGTTGCCGAGTATTAGGTAAGCCATGGTGAAGGACACTCTCACCATTATGGAGTTTGCTAAAGGTGCCGAAACCTAGGGTTTCTGCCAGCTTCCTTATTTCAGCGTCGTATTCAGTATGTGCACAGTCCTTGAACTAGTCAATTTTAGTTCTGTTTGCAATGAAAGCTGCATGTTGTATGAAGACTCTGTAGTCCTTTACTGTAAGGCCCTCTAAATCTAGAACGCATTTAGAGGCTGCTTCAATTAGTTTGTAAGCGTTAGCTTCTGAACCTCCTTCGAACTGAACGTGTAATGCTTGAGCGACCACTTATTTCTTCGCCGATGTGAACTGCTCCTGCTCCTGCTGCCTGAACCTGACTTGCTTCTATGGTGGCGGTGGCATTCCCGTGACTGGTGACCTGACCTTATCAGGCCATATGTCGAGTGTTCCCAAGCAGCAGTGTCATCACGGTAGGTGGCAAAGTGACACCTGCGGTCACCTCGACTTTCACCTGTGCCTCGTCAGCCGACACTGGTGTCATTTAACGCCTGTCACGGCGTCTTGCTAAAGTTTCCCGACACCTCTCAAGTTCCATGATACACTCCTTCTGCTCCATCTGTTCAATGTCTTCCCGAACCCCGCGATTCTGCTCCTCCAGCGACATACTACTTATGTCTGACAACAAATTATCCACACTTGATTCTTCCATTTTTTTGGTAGTCTGCCTTGTCTGTCTCTTGTCGTCTTCTCCTGTTTAGTTGCCACCTGTTTTGCCTCCTTTGCCGCCTGCTTTGCTTGGCGCCTGAGACAGGCCTCCGTATTGGTTGCTTTGTGTGTTGAACCACAATCTGAACAGTAATTCTTAGGCATAGCCTAGAGTGTTCTCGAACACACCTAGTTGCTCTGCCGTGCATGCGTTCCTAACAAATTTTTTACAAGGACTGCAGGCGCTCACCGGCAATCTGATCACCCGTGACATGCATCGCGCCCACCACCATCCACTTGGAACGCAGAAACATGAGGGGAACGGGTGGGAATGGGATTTGGCGAAATACAATAATAATAATAATATAACAATTCAATATAATCGAGAAACGATTAACTATTCCTCCGCACCTTTATATTTGTATAATGCTTATACTTCAAGTATATATACATATATATATAAATTGTATAATAATTTAATATTATTTCACTTACTTTTTCGATGGACAATTGTAATAGTCTACATAATACCATAAATATCTTAACTTAGAGTGGCAACTGAGATTTTGGTCTGAAGAATAAGTTGGCATACTCACTTTCCTCTAATGTAAATTGGCATACATAAAATGGTCAAGGTATGATACCCTGTTTGCATGTCCACCTCCCTGAATAAAACAAAGCATTGTATCAACTGGATGGCTAAATCATAATTTTTTGCTATTTTCGGTTGAAATATTTAAGTTATCACCTGCAATTTATTATTTATGAACATAGAAAAGCAGCGAATTTTCAAACTTGGGTTACAAACAGACTGAGCAGAATACAGAGGAAGAGGAAGCCTGAGACAGAGGAAGCCTGAGACTGATGTGGGAGAAAGTTTTTTTTTATTAGGTAGATAAAAATAGTTTACAAAAAGGTTATGATGAGGTTACAAGTCGTTCGTTGGAGGAAGTCAGTCCATCTGGTCAATGTCTGCTGATGGGAGACGGAGGACATGGGAGCCCGAGGCGGTAGGCCAGGGAGCCGACCCCCTCGAAGTGGCTATATGAAATAGAGGGTGGGTGGCCGTGGTAAAGAATACACTTTTAAATCGGACACCGAATGCAGGTCAGTAGGGGTGTAGGAGGAGGGGAGGGGGAGGCGCGCATGCGCCGCTTGGTGATGTGAGCTTCTCGGGCTTCCTCCGCCAGATCAACCACAATTCGGAATTATGGGCCGATTCGGACAGAGGAAGTCCGAGACTGGTGTGGGAAAAGGAGGGTTTATTCAGGCATATATATAGGTTACAGGTTAATTTCAGTTACAAGTTAAATATCGCTTGAGGTTTGTGTTCAGTTCAGTCCACCTGATCGATGTCAGCCTATGGTAGAGGGAGGACCTGGGAGCCTGAGGAGGTAGGCCCGGGAGCAGACCCCCACGAAGTGGAGAGTAAAATAGAGGGTGGTGGGCGTGGTAAAAACAATCCGCTTTGAAATTTGAGCCCGAATGCGGGTCAATCGGAGTAGGCGAAGGAGGGGGGGGGGGGGGGGCGTGCATGCGCCACTAAGTGATGTGAGCGTCTCGGGCTTCCTCCGCCGGATCAACAACAATTCTAAAATTATGGGCTGATTTGGACAGAGGAAGCCCAAGACTGGTGTGGAAAAGGAGGGTTTATTCAGGCATATATAAAGGTTAGAGGTTAATTTCAGTTACAAGTTAAATGTCGCTTGAGGTTTGTGTTCAGTCCACCTGATCGATGTTAGCCGATGGTAGAGGACCTGGGAGCCCGAGGAGGTATGCCCGGGAGCCGACCCAAAGCATAAAGCCAAGGCTCTCGGGGCGTCCGTTGGCACGATCTTGGGAACGTATGCGTGCCCTGCGTCCGACTGCCAGGTCCCCTGGGCCATAATGGCAGAAAGGTCCACCCCCCTGGAGGAGGAGGCCTGGGCAGGGCACCTGCGAAGGCCGTGGAGGGTGAACCTGGAGGCCTCCGGGATTCCACCAGCCTCGAGGGCGGCCCTGAGCAGGGGGGTGACATCGCGGGGGTTTAGGGGCATCCCCGCGCGGGCGAGGAACGCCGGGGCATCGCCCGGAGCAGGCAATAAGGATACCGCCCTTTCCACACGCGGACGGGGCACATGGGCGATCCGGGAAGCGCTGGGACGAAGAGCGACACCGCCTGCGCCAGGGCGCGGATGATCTTGGAGGAGGATCTCTGCATGCGGAGGCCTCCCGCAACATGCTGGACGTCATCGCTGTGCAGTGTGTGCGGCCCTCCCCATGGGGCGTGGGAGGGCGACAGGAGGTTTGACTGCCAGATGAAGGCGAAGTATCCGATGACGACCATGGCCCATAGGGCAACCCCAAGGTTTCTGCCTTCTGACCGAGATGGCGAACAGCTTCTCGCCTCCCCTCCTGACGCACTCCGCGAACGGCGCGTCAAAGGGGGCGATATCCCCCCCCCCCCACCTCCCGGACCCAGGATCGGGCCCCGGTGAGGGCGTTCGCGACCGAGGCGAGGGAGGGAAGCTCGCGATGCAGGTGGGCGATGAAGTGCCCGATGTCGTAAGGGGCGGGGGCCAGGTGGTCGATGCCCCGGTCGAGCATTAACTCGAGGTACCTCCTCGCGTGGCGATCGCGATTGTGCCAGGTCCCCGGGGCGAGGGCGCACGGTGGATGGTCATGAGATGCTCGTGAGCCTGCCAGTCATAATCTGGGGAAGATAATCAGTTCATGGGTAAAAGTGTTAGGGTAGTGCGTGGCCCTTATGCGTGCTATCCCCCTTATGCGACACTGTTTGCGGACCAGATCTAGGGCGACCTGGGAGTAATGTATGCGGCTGAGGGCATCCGCAAGGACCAGCTCGATCCCCGGTTTGTGGCGGACTGTGATGGTAAATGAGCCGAGCGTCGCAATTAGCCATATCTCGCGGCCGCATGCTCCGAGGCCAGGGCCGAGGCCGCGTTGTCGGTGTTGACAACGACCTCGCACCCGCCCGGGGCTTCCGGCCTGAGGGGCTGCACCACAAGGACGAGGGCGACCCCACCATCCACAAACTCGGCCTCGAGTTTGTGGATGGTGGGGTAGGCAGCGATAATGTCGTCGTAAGCTTCAGAGAAGCACAGGTTCGTTGAGAATGCGCCCCCGCCCGTGTCGCAAGAGTCGCACTTGATTACCCATTGGGGGCGCGAAGGGGGCGGGATGAGGCAGACGCCGTTTCCTCTGGCCACGAAATAGCGGAACCAGCGGACGTCATGCCTGAGGTCTAGGTCCACTTCGGTGTCGCCGGACATGGGTGCGGCCCGCAGGCTGAGGAGGATGCGGCACATGAACTTCCTGGCTGCCGGTGCGCAGGTGCTTATGTGGACAAGGCGGCCAATGAGCTTCTGGAAGGCTTTCCTTGTAAGGGTCGGCCACTCAAGCCAGCGCTCGCAGTCGCCAATGACCTCTTCCAGTTTCTGGCCGGCATGTGGAGGACCAGGTCCTCCGTGTCAAGCTCTATGCCGAGCCACACCAACTGCACGGTCGGGGGGAGCGCTTGTCGGGGGCAAGGGCCAGTCCGAGCGTGGCACAGATTTCTCGGATGGCATCAAAGGCACGCATCGCGTCATGAAAGGACACCTCACAGCCGACAAAGTCGTCCACGTATACCAGGCTGAAGAACCCTCGCCGCCGGAGCATCCAGGACACTGCCATGGTGATGCGGCCGCAGGCCTCGCCCGATGTGCGGCAGCCGAAGGGGAACGCAATGTCCACGTACAGGCGGCCATTGATGGTGATGCCAAAGAGCGGGCTCGACAGGGGGTCTGCTCGCAGCTGCCGGTAGGCCCGGGAAATGTCCGCGGACCAGCAGAAAGCGCCGCTGCCCTCGAGCGACATGCGCCGACCCATATCCGATGCGGCCAGAAGCTCATAGGCATGTGGGCGCCCTAGCTACTCTCTCCTACGGATGACCGAGTTGACACTGCGGCCGGGAGGGGTAGGAGAGGTCCACGATGATGCGGCGCTTGCCGGAGGTGGACTTGGGGCACGTCATTATGGGGCTGCACTGGGCCCATGGGGTGAAGGGGGGACCGCGAAGGGGCCAAGTAGGGCACCCTTTCAGAGCTCCTCCTTCACAAACGACGTGATGTGGTGGGCGTAGTGGTGGTCTTCCCGGTGATTTCGGAAGGTGGGCGTCGGGGGGGCTGGCCGCGGTGTAGTTGGCCGGGAACTCCAGTTGGTAGGCCAGGAGCTCAACGTCGTGCCAATGGAGCATCTCCGGCCACATGGGGATGTTCAGGTCAGAGGTGACTGGAACTCGGGCGGCCAAATAATTCGGAAGGGCCGAGAACCGGGTGGCGGTGTAGGCTGCCACGTAGTCGAGGTACTCGGCCCACCCCTCGCCCGACAAGAGGGGCCAGAAGCCGTCGAGGGTGGCCTTGTACTTGACGGGGGAGGGGCCGCAGATGGGGTCGGCAGCCAGGGACTGCTGTAGCGTGTGGTCGATGACTTGCTCGACGGGCTCGCTTGCGTCGGTGCCGCCTGGCCGGGCCGCCGCGGTCACGTCACATAGCACACAGGGGGCTCCGGGATCCGCCACCGATGGCATGGACGCGTTATGACCTGTGCTAGCGTGCTCCGCGAAGCTGTAGTATGTGGGTCAGTGTGGCGCGGGGGCGGGGCCTCCGCAATTATTGTTTTTGTTTATGTTCCGGGTGGCGTGGTGACCAGCAGATGCTGGAGGCCGGGCCAGCCGGGAACCAGCTCCAGCGCGTAGTGTGACGTCACTGAGCCGCAGCCCTTTCACTTGTTCCGGTGTGTGCGCCGCGAGTCTATGGGGCCTGCTGCACCTCCAGGAACCGGTGGGAATGCCCAGGGGGAAGCCACACGGGCTCTGCACAATGTCAACAAATGGTGGGGCTGCGCCCGGAGGCTCACCTGCCACGCGGGGAGTCGGGGGACAGACAATGGGGTCCTCTTCAATGGCACGGCGGGTTGGGGATGCTTCATCTGCCCGCCGGAGTACTAAAAATCCAACTGCGATTTCTTACTGGGCCTGTCCCTGGACTTATTGGAGTAGCAACTGGCCCCCGTGTGGTTGGGGACCATCCTTCTGACGGCGCAATAGCCACACATGTGAGCCAGTTTTTGTGCGCCCGTGCCGTGCAACTCCCCCTTAGCCACCTTGTCGCACATCCCAAGCTCTTTGTTCCAGGCCGGGCAGGGCGGGGCCATCGCCGCATTGTCGTAGTGGCTGCGGGGTTCCGCGCCTGCCTTTTGCTGGTCCTGTTTACCGTGTTGGTGGTCGGCTGAGCTCGCAGGGGCAGTGCACACATGGCCCGCCATCACGATTATTTTGAAGCAGACGGCGTTTACCGCTGCCGTATCCCTCCAGCCGTCGGGCAGCCTGCCATCCGCGATCCCGGTGAATATCTCTTCCGAGTATCTCCTGACTACGGGCCAGGACAGGGAGCAGTTATCCCGGGCCACCATCTCCTGGTGGTGTGAGAGGGCTTCCAGGGCTCTAGCCGGGAATGCACGCTTCAGGCCTAGCGTATACTCTTCCCGAGTCGCCTCCCCTTTTTTTTATGGATTTCCCCTCATCCCCCCGCTCTTCCAGATCATAAGGGAATAAGTATTTGGCCTGAAAACCTTTTTTCCTGGTGTTCGATTTCCCGTCCGCCGCTGTCACGATAAGCCGGACCGGCCGTGGAGTGAGCGCCCCTGCCGTACCTGTCGTTGTCATGTTATTGGCTCTGCGTGGCGCGCGGGCCGGGCCGGGAGTGAGGGCCGCCCTGCACTGGCTACGGTGTCTCGGTGACGGGGAGGGGGACGACCATATGCTTACCAGGCTTATGTGTCGGACGTCGCGACTTGAGTGCCAGCTGGTGTGACCTCTAGCCGGGGCGGTGGTCGGGGATGCCGGCGAAAGTGTCCTGGCGTGGCTGGGGCGGCGTCGGTCCATTGATGCGTGCCAGCGTCACGTCGGGGGGGTGCATGTCGGGGGGGTACCGGCCATAAAATGGTCAACCCACACCACCGCAAATGGCCAACCCACACCATTTTTGGTGGTGTGGGTTGGCCATTTTATATATGCCAACCCACACCACCGGGTCACGTCCCGGTGGTGTGGGTTGGCAGTGGTGGTTGGCGGTGGCGGCCGCCAGCATGGAGGTGGCTTCCGCAAGCACCTTGCTCTGTGCTGCCATTTCCTCGCGCTGCTGGGCCACGTGATTCTCGAGGAGGCCCCATCGCTTCTCGATGGCGTCGATGGATGCTTGCATCCTGAGCATGCCGTCGGTTTGCTTTGCCTTGGCTGACGGTTTCTTAGCGCGTGCCGACTGCCTGGCCGGCGGCGTGGGTGGCTGCGGGGATGGGCCGCCATCTTGGGAGCTGATGGAGTCGCTCGGATCGGCCTGTAGCATGGTCGTGACGTTCCTAGTGGCGCGCTTTGCAGGTCATCCTCTAGTAACTGTGGCGTGGCGTTTTCGCTGCATCCTGCTTTTTGACGTGGGTGACTTTTTTAAATGCTATTGCTGCTTTGTAACATGGGAGTGCGTGGGTGGAAGTGGGCGTGTCAGAATAAATCAATCCGCTTTGAAATTTGAGCCCGAATGCGGGTCAATCGGAGTAGGCGGAGGAGGGGGGCATGCGCTGCTTAGTGATGTGAGCGTCTCGGGCTTCCTCCGCCGGATCAACCATAATTCTAAAATTATGGGCCAATTTCAAATTGTGTTTGATTCAGCGGGGGGAGTGCCTCCCAGTGGATGCGACCCAAATTAGGTCACGTCACACATCCCACTGCATGCCTATAGACCTATATGACATAAGCATAGGTATTTAGGTCAGTGCGCACGCTGCTTGGCTGCAGGTGTCACACTGCCAATTCAATGGCTATGAGCAATCTTCATAGAGAAAAGGTGAAATATCTCTAAAAGCACACCACCTAGAAACAAACCATTGGAACACATATAGAAAACATATTCAATGATGAGATTATATTATATTTATAAGGTTAGGGTTCTGCATTTCTATTAATTTAGAATAAAATTGACATTTTGAACTGCGCAAATCGGCAAACTCAATGCATTGTCAATGGCCATGACGCAGATAGCACACAGCCGTCGGGCCGACGTTGGCTATTGGTCGGGCCGACGGCGGTAGCCCGCCGCTGGTTTGCATTTATTTTCCACATTCGAGCCACCGTCGGGCCACCGTCGGGCCTACGGTGGCATTCCAACGTTAGGTTTCAATCCCTTTCCACTTTTGAGCCACCGTCGGGCCGACGGCTGTAGCCTGGCACTGGTTTGCATTCATTTTCCACATTCGAGCCACCGTCGGGCCACCGTCGGGCCTACGGTGGTATTCCGACGTTAGGTTTCAATCTCTTTCCACCTTTGAGCCACCGTCGGGCCACCGTCGGGCCGACGGCGGTAGCCCGCCGCCGGTTTGGATTGATTTTTCACATTCGTGCCACCGTCGGGCCACCGTCGGGCCTACGGCATTGATCCGCGCATGCGCAGTTCGTTAAATATGTTTTCCAGCTCGAGTCGCCATCGGCACACGTGCGATCATTGAGCAGCGTTCTTTTTCAACAAATAACTCCAGAAATCGGAGGAATTTTAAGGAATTATTTAACAGGTTTGTTTATTAATATGTTTAGATTATTTTGTAAAAGTTTTGTAATTTATTACGATGTATTAAAGGAATTATTCGTGTTAATACGATTTGAACTACCCGGTACGGAATGTTGACGAAGGACCGCCATCTTGGTTTTTTCCGAGAAGACACTGTCACTATAGTGTCAATACGTACAGGTGCAAAATATTAGTTTTATTCAAAAATAATAAATACCAAGAACCCTAACCTTATAAATTTAATATAATCTTTTTAGTAACGATGTTGTCTATATGTGTACCAAGCGATGTGTTTCTACGTGGTGTGGTTGTAGAGATATTTCACTTTTTCTGTATTTCACTTTTTCTGTAGAAACAAATCGCTTGGTACACATATAGAAAACATGTTTACCAAAAAGATTATATTAAATTTATAAGGTTTTCTATTTATTTTGAATAAATATATTGTGTCGGGCCTATGGCGGCAGCCGCCGTCGGTCCGACGTTGTTTTGTCCAACCTCCCGCCGTCGGCTCGACGGCGGCTGCGCCGTAGGCCCGACGGCGGCTACGGCGGCTGCCGCCGTCGGGCCTACAGCGGCAGCCGCCGTCGGGCCTACGGCGGCATCTGCCGTCGAGCCGACGGCGGGAGGTTGGACAAAACAATGTCGGCCCGATGACGATTTCCACCGTTGGCCCGACGGAGAGGCCGCCGTCGGGCCGCCGGCTGTGTGCTATCTGGGGAGCAATCTTCATACAGTAAAAGTGAAATATCTCTGAAACCACAACACCTAGAAACAAACCGCTTAGAACACGTATAGAAAACATATTCAACGAACAGATTATATTAAATTTATATGGTTAGGGTTATGCATTTCTATTAATTTTGAATAAAAATGACGTTTGACTGCGCATATCGGCAAACTCAATGGCAGTGTGTCTTCGTTCTGCCGCCAAGCTGCACGCGCATACACACTGTTTATAAACATTGAAAGGGGTCTATAGAATGCTCACTCGGTGGAGCAGCTCGGATCAGAGACAGGCACAAATTACCCGTTTCCACCCACGTCAAACAGCAGCCATCCAAGCTACACAAACACCAAGCAAAAGCCAAACTCTTGCCAACACCACCGACATGCACCGAGTCAGAAGGACGATTCACACATGGGGGGCCAGGAGGCAGCCCAAGAAAGCTCTGCCGGCACCGGACCATAATGTATCCGATACCGGCAGCCACTAAGATGGCGATGACAACGCAGGAAATGCGACACTGGCAGAAGTATGTGCTGGGTCTGAAACGTCTGGAGGCCGAATTGGGTTTCCCGGCATCGGCGCTGGCAGCCCTCTTGCGCCACCAGGAGACCGTGGCCCAGGACAATTGCCACCTCGCTTGTGTGATAGAAAAGGACCGAACCACCAAACAAATATTTATATGTACACATACAAACTCACAACACAGACAACATATATTGCTCACCTGTTGAAACGGTCATCTGCGTAAGCATCCTGAATGTTGAGGATTTCACCTGTAGAAGCCACATGGCCAGCTACGCCTTTATCAATGGGAAACCTGGATATATACACCATATATTAAGTCCACCAGTGTAGCATTTTGCAGGATTTTTTACTTTTAAAATGTAAAATGTAGTTACCTATTACATTAGATTCTATTAGTTTCAACCACGTGATATTGATTTTCTTAACGATTTCTTTGAGCTTCCAATCTTTCAGAACTTTATTTCATACACACACAAACAGAGCATAACAGTGGTTTATGTTATACCAACATTTCATTGAATCATAAAAGTCATGTATGACTAACACACACACATTCTCCCTGCCCCCAATCATACACTTTGTATGACCGCTAATGTTAATGAATGTTAAAACCTTTAGATGAACCATATGCCAGTCATATTGATGAGTCAGGTCAAATGGTTATTTAATGTTGCATGGTCCGATGATATATTTATTTTTCAAAACCAAAACACGTATCTTCATCCAGCTTAGATATTGGTGCTTTAACTAGTGATTCGGGACAGCATATATAAAATAATCAGTGAATTTACTATGTCATTCCTACGGACACCTACTTTGAGAAAGCCATCACACAGGGAAGCCATTAACCAACTAGGTCAATCTTGTGGCCTCATTAGCCTTGACCCTCATGCAAAGTACCTAGTCAGGCTCCAGGATATCCAGTGGTAGCATTGCTGGCACATAGCCTGGGCTGATATAAAGTTGCATGGTCATAATAATTTTTCAAAACCAAACCACATACTTAATGTTGGACTGAAAATGTTAGACTGAACCAGTTAGTTCTTTTTGGTACAATAGTTGATTAATCATGGACAATTGGTCTTCCTAATTTCACTGCTCCTTGCCCTATCCTAATAATGCTCAATGCCAGATGAGGTAGCATCAAGTATACATTTTTAAGTCATTGGTTTGACTTGACCCGGGTTCGAACCCAGGGATTTGAATCCCATGTCCTACCGAAATGGGAAGTGGCTGCTCAATGCTTTTGGCCACCCCTTTTGGTTACTTTGAATCCTGTCTGGTGGCTACTTTTTAAAATCTACTTCATAAAACATTTAATATGTTTTATTTACAGATGCATAATACATCAATAAATTAATATGCATACTCTATTTGATTAATTGTGCTATGTGACTAAAATTAAATATATGATAATATGGCTGAGTGGGAAATTGAATTATGGTGCCATTGGCCTGGTCTCCTAGTGGGTCAGTACTATAAATCCAGATAGAGTGGCTGAATAACTAGAGCACCCGCCTCCCATTTGCTAGGTCATGGAATTCAAACCCCCAGGTTTGAATCCTGGTCGAGTCAAACCAATGACTTACAAAATTATACTTGTCCCTACCTAGCTTGGTATTCGGCATTACTAGGATAGGGTGAGGAGCAGGGGAAATAGAACGATCAAATTGTCTGTGAGCGTGATTGAAAATTCCACAGCTTAATCAACTGATGTGCAAAAAACATACACACATAAAAAACTAGTTACCTTCAGATTTCCAGTCTAACATTGTCCCACCTGAGTTGGAAATATGATATCAAATGTAAGCATGTGGTTTGATTTTGAAAAAAGAAAAACTATGCTTCATCAGACCATGCAACTCTAAAACATGGTTCAAACCCATGGGTTCAAATCCCATGACCTACAAAAACTTACATCAATAGGTCAGCCCAAATCACATCACATGCCAACAAACAAATGCTGGTGCAATGGCAGCATTGGCTCATAATTCCGAATTGTGGTTGATCCGGCGGGAAGCCCGAGGCGCCCCCTACCAGACCTTCCCCCTCCTCCTTCCCGCCATTACCTCTGACCTGCATTCGGGCCCCATCCTCACTCAATGGATTTACCACGCCCACCCACCCTCTTTTGCAGCCACTGCGTGGGGGTCGGCTCCCGGGCCTACCTCCTCCCAGGCCCATCCGGGCCCCTCTGCGGACGTGGACGAGGTCGACTGACCTGCCCAACAACATTTGCTGTCCTTATTTCTATTACCCTTGAGTCACACTGTTTGTCTACCTGTTTCCTGAATAAACCCCTCTTCTTTACTCCCACATCCGCCTCGGGCTTCCTCTGTCCGGAACCCCCCGCCACGCCACCCACCTGCCGTCACCAAGCGGCTTCGCGGAGTTCCAACCCGGAAGCTGCTCCACCCCGGCGGCCCCCGACCCCGCCGAGGCCTGTGACATCTGTGACGTGACCTGTGGCGCCCCCGTCGCCGGCGCGGGCACGAGCGAGCCCGTCGAGGAGGTGATAAACATTGCAATCCAGCACTCCCTCCCGGCGGCCCCCGACTGCGGCCCCTCCCCCGTCGAGTACAGGGCCACCCTCGAATCATTCTGGCCTGTGCTGTCGGGCGAGGGCTGGGCCGCCTACCCCGCCTACGCGGCGGCCTACGCCGCCGCCCGCGCCTCGGGACTTCCGAACTATTTGGCCGCCCGAGTCCCGGTCCCCTCGGACTTAAACATCCCCAATTGGCGCCGGATGCTCCGGGCCTACGACGACCACCTTCTCGCCGACCACCTTGAGTTCGGCTTCCCGGCGAACTACACCGCCCCTGGCCCGCCGACCCCGACCTACAGCAACCACCGCGAGGACCCCGGATTCGCCAGTCACGTCACCGACTACGCGGCGGAGGAGCTCCGGCGAGGCGCCCTCCTCGGGCCGTTCGCGGTTCCCCCCTTCACTCCTTGGGCGCAGTGCAGCCCGATAATGACGCGGCCCAAGTCCACCCCTGGGAAGCGCCGGGTGATCGTCGATTTATCCTTCCCTCCCGGTCGAAGCGTAAACTCCGGCATCCCGAGGCGGGAGTACCTCGGGCGCCCACACGCCTACAGATTGCCGTCGGCGGCCGACCTCGGCCGCCGCATCGTCGAGGAGGGCCGGGGCGCCTTCTGTTGGTCGGGCCGACGTCTCCCGTGCCTACCGCCAGCTCCGGGCCGACCCGCTCTCCACCCCCCTCTTCGGCATAACGGTCGACGGGCGCGCCTACCTGGACATAGCCCTGCCCTTTGGCTGCAGGACCTCCGGCGCGGCCTGCGTCAGGGTCACCGCCGCGGTCGCATGGATCGTGGGCCTACGCGGCTTCTTCGCGGCGGTCTACGTCGACGACTTCGTCGGCTGCGAGGCCACCTACCTCGGCGCGATGCGGGCGTTCGACGCCCTCAGGGAGGTCTGCGCCTCCCTGGGCCTCGAGCTCGCCCCCGACAAGTGTTGCCCCCCGACTGTCCGACTCACCTGGCTGGGCATCGACTTCGACTCGGAGGCCATGGTCCTCCGCATCCCCGACCAGAAGATGAGGGACGTCATCGAGGTATGCGAGCGCTGGCTCGTTCGACCCACCCTCACCAGGAAGGCCCTCCAGAGACTCGTGGGCCGCCTCGCGCATATCAGCACCTGCGTAGTCGCGGCTCGGAAATTCATGGGCCGCATCCTCTGGGGCCTACGCGCCGCCCCCGCCGCCGGCGCCGCGGAGATCGACCCAGAGCTCAAGAAAGACGTCCGCTGGTTCCGGGACTTCGCGGCGGCGGGGAACGGTGTCCATCTCCTCCCGCCCCCCGTCCGCCCCACTTGGACCATCGAGTGCGACTCCTGCCTCACCGGCGGAGGCGCATTCTCGGCAGATGCCTGCTTCTCCGAGGCCTACGACCAAGAGATGATCGCGGCCTACCCCTCCATCCACCAACTCGAGGCCGTGAACCTCGTCATGGCGGTCCGCGCCCTCGGCCCCCGGCGCCCCGGGGGGATACCGGATCGTCGTCAATACGGACAACGCCGCCTCCGCGAGCGCCCTCGAATCGGGCCGCGCCGTCGACCCGACCCTCGGAGCGTGCGCCCGCGAGCTCTGGCTACTCGCGGCGCTCGGCTCCTTCGACCTCGCCATATACCACAAGCCCGGGGTCGAGCTGGTCCTCGCGGACGCTCTCAGCCGCGCGCACTACTCCCGGGAGGCCCTCGACCTGGTAGAGAGGGAATGCCGTGGGAGGGGGATCCGTAGGGTCCGGGTCCGTCACTCCCCCGACCTGTTCACGCATAACCTTTGAATCTTTGCAGACTACGGCGCGTGCGCCCACGATCACCTGATGGCGCTCCGCCGGGCGGCCCTCGCCCCCGGGACCTGGCGCAACCGGGATCGGCACGCCAGGCGGTATCTGCAGTTCGCCGTCGAGCGGGGAGTCGACCATCTGGCTCCCGCCCCCTACGACGTCGGGCAGTTCATCGCCCACCTGCACCGCCTCTTGCCCTCGCCGGCCTCCGTCGCCAACGCCCTCTCGGGGGCGCGGGCTTGGGCCGGGAGGCGGGGGGCGACGTCGCCCCCTTTGACGCCCCCCTTCCCTCACAGGTGAAGCGGGGCGCCCAGCGGCTCTTCGCGGCTCCGACCCGACGCGCCCCCGCCATCACCCCCGAGATGCTTCCCATCCTCTACAGACATATGCGCGCCCAGCGGCCATCATCATCGCATATTTCAGTTTCTTGAGGCAATCGAACATCCTCTCCCCCTCCCACGCCCCGTGGGGGGGGCCTCACACACTGCGCAGGGATGACGTCCAGCCGGTTCCCGGGGGCCTCCGCCTCCGGGTCACCTCATCCAAGACCATCCGGTCCCCGGCGCAGGCCGTCTCGATCTTCGTGCCTGCCCTCGCCGGATCCCCGCTCTGTCCGGTCCGCGCATGGCGGCGCGCGGTCGACCTGCTGCCTGCGTCCGGGGCCGCCCCGGCTTTCCTCGTCCGCGCCGGCGTCCCCCTCACGCCTCGGGACGTCACCCCCCTCCTCCGCGCCGCCCTGGGCGCGGCCCTCGTGCCCCGAGCCGAGGAGTTCACCCTGCACGGCCTCCGCCGAGGCGCCGCCCAGGCGTGCGCGTCGAGGGGCGTGGACCTCTCCGCCATTATGGCCCAGGGCACCTGGGAGTCTGACGCGGTGCACACGTACGTCCCCCGCCAGGTGACGTCGGCCGCCCCGAGAGCCTTGGCCTTGTGTTTTGGGTCGGCTCCCGGGCCTACCTCCTCCCAGGCCCATCCGGGCCCCTCTGCGGACGTGGACGAGGTCGACTGACCTGCCCAACAACATTTGCTGTCCTTATTTCTATTACCCTTGAGTCACACTGTTTGTCTACCTGTTTCCTGAATAAACCCCTCTTCTTTACTCCCACATCCGCCTCGGGCTTCCTCTGTCCGGATCGGCTCATAATTCCGAATTGTGGTTGATCCGGCGGGAAGCCCGAGGCGCCCCCTACCAGACCTTCCCCCTCCTCCTTCCCGCCATTACCTCTGACCTGCATTCGGGCCCCATCCTCACTCAATGGATTTACCACGCCCACACCACCCTCTTTTGCAGCCACTGCGTGGGGGTCGGCTCCCGGGCCTACCTCCTCCCAGGCCCATCCGGGCCCCTCTGCGGATGTGGACGAGGTCGACTGACCTGCCCAACAACATTTGCTGTCCTTATTTCTATTACCCTTGAGTCACACTGTTTGTCTACCTGTTTCCTGAATAAACCCCTCTTCTTTACTCCCACATCCGCCTCGGGCTTCCTCTGTCCGGATCAGTAAACATGCTAGGTGACCAGGCTATTTTTGTTTTAGGTCATTCCACATCACATTGCGAAATGTCAATATGAGTCATAGAGGACTTTTGGAAAGCTTGTTGAAAGTATTTTGGGTTCTTTCATCTCAAATTGCTTGAAAACTAGCCATGTTTCATCAAAATGACTCCGGACTAATGATTAGTAGGTCATAACGATCAATTTGATATATTTATAAAAAAAATAAGACAACAATTTAAACACGATCGGACTATGGAACTTCAAAGTTCACTCCAGTGGACTAGATCTGCATTGAACACCGAGTAATTGGGCGGGGTGGAGAGACTGATTGGTTTGGTTCTGCTTCGGTCACAAATGACTTGCGGCGGCCATAAATCGCCGCATCGGCAAAACCGTGCGGCCATCATATGGTTGGATACGGTGGCGCTATGGCGACCGCACTGTTTTTTGCTCGCCGCAAAGGGTTGCGGTATTTTTAAGTTGAAGTTATCTTAATTAACTTCAGAAAATTGCAACGCTGCAGGCCACAAGCACGCCGCAAGACTGTACAGTCACCTTGCGGCGATATAGCGGGTTTTCTACACCAGGTTCTAAGAAACAAGTTGTTTTTAAAGTTATTTTTAGCAAATTATTTACAAAAATAAGTGTTTCGCCCTCCTACACCCGGCTCTATGTATCAAGTTTTTTTTTTTACAAAGTTATTGATAAAAATATGTCTCACCCTCCTGCACCAGGCTCTATGCATCGAGAGTGCAAGAAACGTTGCGGCGACACAGACCATACAAATTGTGAATAGATAGACCGTAGACCGCAACACCATAACATTTGTATTAACTGCAAGACACACCGCAGACCGCAACACCGTACGGTGACCGCAGCATTTGTGACCAACGCAAAGATTAGGGTTTATAAATAAATGTACCCCCCTGGGACACCACACCACCCGCACCATGTCACAATATCCTACTCCGTCACATTATCGTGACACTGAGCCAACCAGTCTCTCTCCTATCCGAGTCATTTCCAGCAGTAGGCACGGTAGCAACAAGTATCAATTTAGTAAATCTTTGGTTTGACTTGGCCGTGGATTGAATCCACAACCTCCGTCACTAAGTACATTAGTATCTTCTAAGCTGGATAGGTAGGATTAAATCTAGGTCACTGATTTCATTTTTTAAATGTTATGCTTTTAAGGGGTTATGCAGTTTGAAACCATCCACTGCAGGCAAGAAAACCCAACCGAACATGCTACTACAAATTATCTGATGGAACCTCAACTGCAGTGACATGTATCAATTTTAATGTAATTAGTAAGCATTAAACAATGATATTATAGGAGGAATGTACGGCGCTAATTATACTACTTTAGCGGTCTTTTCGTGATAGGGTGATTTTTTCGCTACAGCCACAGTGGTTTATCTACAATGGTGCATGTGCCAGACCTAGTCATATTAGTTGGCGTGGAAATTAGATACAAAATGTTGTCTAATTAATTATTAAATGTCATGTGTCCAACGCTTCTGTGAGATTATGCAATCTGGCTGTTGGATACATTGCAGTTAACTCAGTAACCTGACATGATAATAGATACTGTGTTACTGGTTAGCATAAGCTTGGTGAAATGTGTACTGCGCATAGAGAACGAGGGATGGATGGATGTTGGAGTTTTATGTACCGGCAGCATTCTTAGTTGTCAGGTGTGCACAAAACGTGTTTAATTTACTGGTTGGAATTAGTTTGGTGAAGTGTGTTCTGTACATAAAGAACGCCCAGATAGCACACAGCCGTCGGGCCGACGTTGGCTATTGGTCGCACCGTCGGCACATATTTGCCACTGTCGGGCCACCGTCGCGCCGACGGTGGTGGGCCGCCGCTGGGTTTCAATCTTTTTGTACATTTGGGCCACCGTCGAGTCACCGTCGGGCCGACGGTGGTGTTCCGCCGCTGGTTTTCAATCATTTTGCACATTTGGGCCACCGTCGAGCCAACGTCGGGCCGACGGTGGTGTCCCGCCACTGGGTTTCAATCTTTTGCACATTTGGGCCACTGCCGAGCCAACGTCGGGCCGACGGTGGTGGGCCGCCGCTGGTTTTCACTCAGTTTGCATATTTGGGCCACCGTCGAGCCACCGTCGGGCCGATGGTGGTGGGCCGCCGCTGGTTTCCATTCATTTTCCACATGTGGGCCACCGTCGAGCCACCGTCGGGCCGACGGTGGTGGGCCGCCGCTGGTTTCCATTCATTTTCCACATGTGGGCCACCGTCGAGCCATCGGGCCGACAGTGGTGATCCGTGCATGCGCAGTTCTTTAAATATGGTTTCCAGCTCGACTCGCCAGCGGAACACGTGCGATCGTTGAGCAGCGTTCTTTTTCAACAAATAAGTCCAGAAATCAGAGGAATTTTAAGGAATTATTTAAGAGGTTTGTTTATTAATATGTGTAAATTATTTTGTAAAAGTTTTGTAATTTATTATGACGTATTAATGGAATTATTTGTGTTAATACGATTTGAATTATCCCCTACGGTTTGTTGACGGTTCGACCTCGATTCAGTTCGAGTCGCCAGCGGAATACGTGCGATTGTTGAGCAGCGTTCTTTTTCAACAAATAACTCCAGAAATCGCAGGAATTTTAAGGAATTATTTAACAGGTTTGTTTATTAATATGTTTAGATTATTTTGTAAAAGTTTTGTAATTTATTACGACATATTAATGGAATTATTCGTGTTAATATTATTTAAATTATTTGGTATGGAATGTTGTCGAAGCACCGCCATCTTGGTTTTTTCCGGCAAACGCCGTAGGCCCGACACCATATATTTATTCAAAATTAATAGAAAACCTTATAAATTTAATATCATCTTTTTGGTAAAGATGTTTTCTATATGTGTACCAAGCGATTTGTTAATAGGTTGTGTGGTTTTAGAGCTATTTCACTTTTCATTAATCCTAACCCTAACCCATACAGAAAAAGTGAAATATCTCTAAAACCACACCACTTAGAAACAAATCGCTTGGTACACATATAGAAAACATCTTTACCAAAAAGATTATATTAAATTTATAAGGTTTTCTATTAATTTTGAATAAATATATTGTGTCGGGCCTATGGCGGCAGCCGCCGCCGGGCCGACATTGTTTTGTCCAACCTCCCGCCGTCGGCTCGATCGCAGCCGCCGCCGTCGGGCCTACGGCGAGCTCGCCGTGGGGCTGACGTCGGCCCGACGGCTGTGTGCTATTTGGTCGAGGGTTATTTATTCTCAGTTGGCATACCTGATTTCTTTTGGAAGTTTCACAGCATTGGTATTTGAGGAATCAATTGGTTCTCCCATGTCAATGACTCGCGCGTACAGCTCCTTTGTGCGATTATCCACCAGGAACAGGGCCGTACGGTCAGCACTTACAAGACTTTTGGCGAAATTCTGTTTTGGATGAAAGAAATATGAAAAAAGAATGACACAGGGTATCAGCTAGGTATTAATAAGAATGGGCCAATACGGATATTCCTAGCTCTGCTTTTACGACATGAAGGACTGACAATACTCAGCTGTGTGCAAGGACAGGAAGCTAAAACAAAATGAACAAGGGGGTAAACAAAGCTTTTCAATCATTTCATGGTCATACAATAGGTACTACTTTTCCAGAACCCCCCGCCCCCTCCCGTCGCACAAAATAGTACACACCATTTGATCACAGAACATGACCCTGGTTTATATTATGTCACCATTTGATTATATCCTAAAATCCATACATTTACACTCCCACCATACCCCTGTTGTATGACTATAAAACGGTGGATGGCCCCCACAGCTTATTTTTACACAAGCAGTCCTCATTCCAAACACATGGATGGTGTAACCCAGATAGTCGCAGTCCAGGGAGATGAAGCAGTTCCGGTCTCAAGTCAATTTTGACCTAATTAGGAGGGTTAAAATACGAGCCAATTCTCTATTTAGCTGTCTTACTTGAAAAAATCCTTTTTTCCTGTTGTATACTTATTTAATTCTTAATTATTTAACAAATAATTGTTTCTGTATCGCAAGGAGCGGGTTGGGTGGACCCTGTACTGCGACTACCAAGGGGCACAGCCCTCGGTAAAACAGAAGTTATCGTTCAACTATACAAGAACCGTGACATTGTAATAGCTTACGCTTAGCCTTTTCTTTATTTTGTTTATAACCAGAATCACTCTGAACGATGTTTACAAGTTTCCAAATAGACTGTTGCATATTACTTGTAATATTTGTCGTTTTATTTCTTCATACAGCCTAAACTGTCCTGTTTTTAGCATTGTCCAACAACCTTTTGACTACTTTGTTATGTTTTTCCACTTTCTTGTTATAGTGGAGAGCAAATGACCTGGCTGTCTTCCAGCCTGCATGTTTTAGGATAGTGTTAACTGAAATTCCTAATGCTCTAGCTTTCGAAGCTGTCGCACCTCAAGTTGAGTGTGGCCCAAACTCCCTTGTATTTACATCTGCCCTGTCAAGTAGTTGAACAGTCCAATATGTCAAGGTGTCCCTTGATATTGGCGCATAAGGTTTTATGTAGTTAACTAATAGTTGCTTCCCTATCCTAATGTCTTTTGTGCGCCCTAAATATGCTTTAAGAGCTCTAACAACACATATACTTGGGCACTCATGATATGCATACAAAGATATTGACGACAATGCATCTCCAAGTCTATTTGACTTAAATATTTTTCTCAGATGAAAAGTCACTGCCTTCTCCTGTTCCTCCATCCCCTCAATGTAGAGAGCACCAATGGTTTGTCCTATGTGTCCCGTTACTAAGAGTAACACAATGACTAATTTTAATGTAAGTTCCCTGAGATTCAAGTTCCTGTTTCCCGGCCAGTCTTGTAATAAATCAAACACTTTATTCACATCCCAAAACCTGGACTACTTTGGTTTTGGTGTTTTTTTTTGTACAAACTGACCAATGCACCAGCTGATGTTTGCCAATTGTTTGTCCATCCACCCTGGGTAACACCACTGACAAAGCACACCTTGCTGTGTTTATTGCACCAAACCCCAGACCTTCCTCTGCTAGGATCCTTAGGAACTGGCCAACTTGTGTCACTGATGGTTCTATGGTTTAACTCCTTTCGTAATGCAAAACAGTCACCACTCTTTTAAAGCATTTGCATAAAGCTTCACTGTCCCTTCACGCCAAGCTGATGACACAATGAATTCTGTTGTCATTGGGTCTAACGCAAATGGTTGAAGATATCTCCTTAAAAATGGAATACCACCCAGGGGGTTGTTGATATGTCTCCCTTTTCCTCCAGTGGTCTCTGTGGAACCAGATTGTCTTGTGCTTGTGGTAGAAATCGCTGTTCTCGACTCCACCTGTTGAGTGCAGCAAACCACGGTTGGCTGGGCCAATGCGGCGTCACTAGGATAGAATTGGCTTCCTCTATCCACAGTTTCCGGGCGACTATTGCAATCATGCTGAACGGTGGGAACACGTAGAAGAAATGGTGTGACCATTTAAAGGTAAATGCATCTACCCTCCAAGAGTCAGCTTCTGGTTTCCATGACACATATTTTGGAATTTGAAATTTTTTCGTGAAGCAAACAAATCTACATCCGGTTTTCCCCAGAACCCACAAATTTTCTTTAAATTTGTTGGAGACAGTGCCCATTCAAGATGGTCCTTGGACTCTCTACTGTGCTTATCTGCTATTACATTTAGTGAACCTGGGATGTAAGCCGCTGTGATCCAATTCGGTCTCACCTCTGCCCATTGCCAAATTTTTGGGGCCATTGCATCACATTCTGGTGACCTAGTGCCTCCCATTCTGTTTATATACACCAACGTTGTTGTGTTGTCCGCATAGATTTGTATGTGTACTTCCTTTTCTGTTATTAAACTGTGCAAACCCAGCCATATGGCTCTTAATTCCAACACATTAATGTGCAAATTTAACTCAACTTGCAACCATCTGCCTCCTGTGGCTGTATCTCCCCTGTGAGCACCCCAGTCTTGGAGTGACGCATCCGTTGTGATTTCGACCGATGGGTTGTCTAACCTGATTGGAGTAGGGGAAGTTCCCACTGCCTCCTCCTACCAACAGATGTCCTTCTACCCAGCTTCTGAAATGTTCATGAGCCTTTCAAAATTTCCTTTACTTATTTTTAATGCTTTATATTTATTTATTTCTAGTCCCTTGACATGAGCCTGCCCGTGTAGAACAGCTGGCGTGTAAGCCATCATGAGTACCAGCATTGCTGCTACTCGTCTTATTTTTTTATTTCTTCCTTTCCCCAAATTACAGACGAAAGTGTGAAATTTATTAATCTTGTCGGGTGTTAATGAAAGTTGCATTTTTAATGTATCTAGTTGGAAACCCAGAAACTTAATCATTTGAGTAGGTATCTTCATCGATTTTGTCTCATGGATGTGAAACCCCACCTCAGTCAGGATAGAGCACAGGTCATTTACAGCTTTTTTGCATTTGTCATAGCTGTCGACAATGATAAATGAATCATCTATATAAGGAAAAAGTATATGCCCTCTGGTTGCTAATTCAGCAGATAGGCTTAATTATGCGTGTAAACATACCTGGGGCTGGTGATAACCCATTGGGGAGACAGGTGTATTCAAATAACTGTCCTTGCCATAAGAACCTCAGGAATGTCCTATGTTCTTGTGCTATAGGCATAGTATATATAATATGCGTCTTTAAGATCTATGCTGGCCATAAATGCCCTCGGTGTGATTAGATCAATAGCCGTATTGAGTGAAAACATTTTGAAATGTTGGTATTCTACTGATTTGTTTAATGTTGTTAAATCTAAAATAATCCTGAATGACCCATCAGGCTTTGGCCTCAGGAAAACATTGTTCATGATGGTCTACCAACATGGATAATTTACACGCGTACGAGGAGCCCTACCCTCCCTCCCCTACCCACACCCATCCCCTACCTCCTCCCTCCACCCCTCTACCCCGACGGTGGCGCCATCTGAACTGAACCCCACCAACTAAAACCCTGCCAGAGACAGCCAAAACTACCACACGAGACTCTGACGTCACGATCTCGCCTCGCGAGACCCACACCCTGCCTGACCTACATACGACCTATATAAACGAGCAGCTCACTGCTCCTGCCACTACCAACCAGGCAGTCAGACGACCAAGACCACGGCACCGCAACTCAGCCGCCCACCCAACCCATCAAACGAACAGTCAAACGCAAGGGTTGAGGGCCTGAGTCAAACTTTACCTTAAACCACATTGATCTGATATTACTTACTTGCTTTTTACATGACTTTGATTCAATAAAATTCCATAACATGGGCTCCTCGTTCGCGTGATTAATTAGAAATATATTCTCCCTTTTACTTCATTGCCATAAATAAAATCGTGGAACTTCTTACAACCAAAACAGATGGCCAACAACTCCTTTTCAATAACTGCATAATTCACCTGCGACTGATCTAACGCTTTCGATGCCATTGCTAAAGGTAATTCATTCTGGAATAAAGTAGCTCCCAAGCCATACTTGGAAGCATCCACTTGGACTACCACCTTCTGTTTACTATCAAAATACTGCAAGATTGGGGCCTCAGTTAACAATTTCTTTAGTTCCTTGAAAGCATTTTCTTGTTCAATCTCCCAGTGCCATGAGACATTCTTTTGGATTACTGTTCTTAGAGGTTTTGTAATGTTAGCCATATTTGGAATAAACTTGCTCACATATCCTACCATGCCTAAAAATCGGTGTACCCCTTGTTTATCAGTTGGACTTGGCATGTCAACAATTGCTTGTATTCTCTCATTGTTAGGTCTTAGGCCGTCTGCGGTGATTAAATGACCAACATAATTAACACTGGTTTTGAAAATTTTAGATTTTTTAGCATTTAGTTTCAGATGAACCTCTCGTGCTCGGCTCAACACCGCCTCTAATCTTATGTTATGTTCCTGTTCTGTAAAACCATGCACCAAAATATCATCCGAGATGACATGAACCCCAGGTAGTCCTTTCAACAAGTCATTCATTTCTTCTATAAAAATGTCTCCTGCAGTCTTTATGCCAAATGGTAATCTCGTGTAACGGTATCTACCCCAAGGAGTATTAAACGTACAGAGCTCAGAACTTTCTCTATCTAATTCAATCTGCCAATATCCGCTGTTCGCGTCTAAGACAGAAAAATACCGGGCTCCATGCAAATGAGCTACTACCTCTTCGATTGTTCTGACAGGATATGGGCCCCTTAAAATGGCTTTATTTAGTTTACTTGGATCTAGGCAAATTCTTAGTTTCCCAGGTTTACGGACTATACTAATTGAATTTACCCAAGGGGTTGGTTCTTCCTGTTTGACAATGACCCCTAATTCTACCATACATTTCAATTCATTTTGTACGTCATCAGTAATGGCTAATGGTATTCTATGAGGTGGGTCAATAACAGGAGGGATATTTCTATCAACATAAATTTTAGCGTTGACCTTAATTCACCCTAAGCCCTCAAAAACGTCAGAATATTTCATTACCATCTTGTCCGCGTCATTAGATGTTGTTTCACTTAAAGTGTCCAGTCTCGCCAAGAGACCCAACTGAACACAGGCTTGCTTGCCTAATATTGCACTGCCAGCATTTGTTACTTGAAAGCGTAAGTCCTGACCATGAATATTCAAGGTCAATTGTCCTGTAGGCTTAATCCGATGTCCACCGTATGTGATTAGTTGACAAGTCGACACCGTCAACTCAGCACCCTTTAAGGTCTTGTAAACGTCCAATGGCAAAATATTTGCCTCAGATCCGGTGTCTAACTTAAACAAGATCTCTATATCACCTATATCGAACATGACATACCACAACTCTTTGTTGTCCACCTCAGATTGGTGTATCGACCCGACAAATAAATCATATCCGTCATTGTCTCGTCGTTGTTCTATATCCAGGTCACCGAAATCGTTGTGTAAGGTTTGTCCATTCTCCTTCTCAGAATCCATATTAATTTCGTATACTGGTGCATCTCGCTGTTGTCCCTTTTGAAGATGGCACATTTTAACAAAATGACCAATTCGTCGACATCCGATGCACTCCTTCCCTTGCGCGGGACAGTTTCCCTCTCGGTGATTATATCCACAACGACCACATCTGTTAGCTGTCATCTTGCGGCCTTGTTGACATCGACTTGTTGTAGCTTGTCTCCATGGAGATAACCTGTTACCCAGGTCACCGCGTCGTCCGTATCCATTGGATACCGCGTCCACTTGAATATTCGAAGATATTTGTACTTGTACTGAATTATTCTCACTCAACCTACATAACTGTACACATTGTTCCAATGTCAATTTAGGCGCTTGCAGTAATTTATTCCTGAGTTCGCTATCTTTTACACCACAAACTATTTGATCACATAACAGTGAATCCTCCAACTGTTTGTAACAACAAAATTGTATTCGATGTTTCATTTCGCGAATGTACGAGTCCATATTTTCCGTAGTTTGGTTGAATGAGTTGAATTTGTATCTTACCACTGTTATGTTTGTCTTACCCTCACAATACTTTGCAAACGCTGCAATTAATGGGCCAATTTTGTCCTTGTCACCTGTGTCGAAATCGAATGTACGGTGAACTTTTTGTGCCTCACTGCCAGTGACATGCAGCAGTACACAGCATTGCACCTTCTCAGTTTTCGACACAATTCCGGCTGCTGTCGCGTAGATTTCATACGAATGCAACCATGATCTCCAATGTATGGCCATTCGTTCGTCCAAATTTAATGGTCCTGGGGGTTTTAATCCATGAAGCGCCATTCTATCCGATCAACCCGTACTATCTGACACCATGTAAAGTATGTGTGGACACCGTGAGTTCTTGTAACGTAACTGCCTTTATTCAGAACCTTCACCAATGACGTCATACAGTCTTACCGTGGGGGTGTTCGGATAACCACAATACATTACATGTGTGGTTTGTGTCAGAGTCAGAATCCTCTGATGACAAAGAGCTGGAGCTCGAGGAAGAGGACAAGGATGCATGCTTCCTCTTTTTCTTACACTTTTTCGTCTTCTTATTTTTCCTTTTGCCCGCATTAGCTCTCTTTCTGGTCTCATTTAACTCATCACCCTCCGACACCTCGGAGTTTGCTTTCTCCACTGAGTTAGCGCGTCTACTACCTCGAGTTGACGTACTCCCCGACTCCGAATCACTTGTGCCTGGTGACAGTTCATCCCACCACATTGACTCGTCTTCCGACTGTGTTGTGCGAGCCCGTCTGATCTCCCCAGTTAGTTGACGGTTCTGCCAGTCTTTTCTCCAGCAAGTAGGTGAGCCTGTCTACCAGGCTGGCTAGCTGGGAGGCATTGACAAATTGGTTCAGCAATTGAGTCTGGGCAGTCTGTGCCTGAGACCTGGAGGGGCCCGGATTGTTACTCGGGCCAGGCAGCACAACGGTATTACCGTCCATATTAACAGACTCAACCTTGCCCAGACTCTGTGGCACCAGAAACCTCCTGCGCTCTATGCAAACTTTGTCTTGCAGCCATTTGCAAAATACAAGCATAACACTTGGTCAGTATGCATTGTGATGGTTATTGCAGCTGCTACATATAATGTCTAATTGCAGTGCGATGTGACACGATATGTGACTCACTATCGAGAACTTCAGTGGTTTTGAAGTTTGTTTGGTAAATAGTTTCCTATAAACCACCCGATCCACCTAGTCGAATATCACATCGACAATGGGGGTCGAAATAACTCGATACCGTAGCTTGGTAGTGACTAATGGGTCGCTAAAACCTCTCTACCGTTAGCCGAAAATGAACAATCATAATCCGACCTGGGGCGTATAGGTATAACCAAGTCTGAGTTCAGAGAACTTCGAGGCCAGCACTCAATTTAAGCTGTACGTATACAATACGCACGCACTCAAACAGCGGCCATTTTGAACAACAACACCGCGGCAAGAACACCCCATCAAATGAACCGAACCATCAGTGCGGGTATCTAGGTCATGACGCTTAACGTCTTCTTACAAATGCATGCGCTAAATCCTCCGGTGTTAAATATTTTACAAATACCCGAAAAACAGTCCGGATCGGTACTCAAACTACATGAATACATCACCAAAGTGGTCTATAACCCTTTATAATTAAATATTGACAATTATTTTGAGTTTAAGACTGCCTTAAACTCCCTAAAAAGATAAAAACGTACCTTGAAACAACTCAGCGTGTGTCTGAACTTTGTTGGAAATATGCTAATTGACTTGAGACTGGAACTGCTTCATCTCCCTGGGCTGTGAATGCCTTGGTGGCAACAGCCCGAGGTAAAACAAAATTTTGTAGTTGACAAGTGCATAAAATTAGAACCTTTTATTCTCCTGTCACCCATCACAAATAATTGTCTTTTAAAATGTGGTCCTTTGTTTTCACTTTGCCATCGAAGGTACAGACAGCGAAAAGACAACAAAGCCAGAAAGTGTTTCATGACAAGCAATCCAGTAAGCTGCACAAGTTGTGGGTAGTTTCATCTTTAAAAAAAGGGATTCCTGTTTTGGTGTTGACATTGTATGTGCAACAAATGCAGATTTCTATTGATTTGGTGTCTATATATTTGCTTTGGCTGAGTAAATGACAGTTGTGGTTGCTGAACTTAAATTAGTAGCAGCAGATTACATACCATTATCTTCATAATGACCGAGTCCATGCTGATGATGTCTTGGAAGATCGATCTAAATAACATAGAACAAGCAACAAGGGATTTAAAGGAAATTAATAATAGGCAATAAGCATATGATTACTTTCTCAAACTGAACATGTAATGGTAGTTGTGGATGAAACAATGTTGTAAGGGTTACTGAGTGGGATTATTTTTTGAAGGAGTGCTCATAATGTGTAGGTGCATGAAAACAATATCTGTGGTAAAACCATTTATACAAACGACAGATGATCTAAAGGATCATAATTATTCATCCCGTGAATTATACACGTTATGCTCCGTGTTTTCGCTTCGTCATTTATTTGATGTAATAGCTAAGTGTGAAAGTACAACGTCTGAACACTTTGACTTCTGGATACTGAATCGTTTATTCCCGTCCAGGGCTCACTGAACCGCCGGCTAAACTTTCCATGACGTCATCTCATTAGCATATTTACAGACGTGTCTATACGTCTATTACGCATATATCACATCCCCCCTTCAAAGTATTTCTGAAACATGCAATGTTTTAAAATGACCATCACTATACATATACATACCCAGTAAAATGAACATTACAATAATATAAACATATATGCGTACTTAGCTTAAACCACAGGTTCTAGCAAATGTCTGAGCGCACTATGGCACTGAAGTCCTCTGACTGTCCAGCTGTTTAGCCTCCATATGATATATTGTCCATTATTTTACAACACACACCAAATGCAGCTGAAAAATACAAACTTAAGCCTAACATGCACATGTGTTTGTGTGTATACATTCAACGTGACTGACTCACCACAGGTCTAAACTGCTCGCCGGCCTAATCACCCGACCTGACCTACTTAGATTAGCCGCACTGTTTACATTTGGCAGCGACGCTGACCTACTTTGTGTCTGCTCGACTGGTTCGGGCCGCCCCCCCCCCCCCACGGGCGCCCTTATAATCTGAACCCTGTTCCTGTACAACATATTCCCAGCCTCATTTAAAATCTGATATTCTCTCCGAGACACCTGTACAACCTAAAATTAATCCTTTTTTCCACTCTCCTGCATTATTTTTGTACTTTACCGTGTCCCCAACTCTCATAGGCTTGTGCAGCTTACTGGATTGCTTGTCATGAAACACTTTCTGGCTTTGTTGTCTTTTCGCTGTCTGTACCTTCTTCGGATTTTGCGTTTCGGGTATCAAAATTTCTTCCGCCATCGGCAACCTCCCTCTCAGCCTTCTGCTCATGAGCAGCTGAGCCGGAGATGCGTTCAAGACGGGCAATGGAGTGTTTCGATAGTTTAACAAAGCTAACTGAAAGTCTGTATTTGTTTTTTTGCATTTCTTCAACATGTCCTTTACCGTTTGCACAAACCTCTCCACCTGGCCATTGCTTCGTGGATACTGCGGACTGGAATACACAGCTTTAAAACCATAGTGTTGTGCAAACTCCCTGTACTCATGGCTCTTAAATTGCGGACCATTGTCCAAAATGACTTGACTAGGAGTACCGTGCCTAGCTAAAATTATCCTTCATCACCTCAATGACTGTGACAGACGACGTATCACTCAACAACGTTACCTCTGGATACTTTGTGTAATAATCGACAGTTATAAGGTCATTTTTATGGTTTAATTCAAACAAATCTGCTCCTACTTTCTCATACGGCTGACAGGCTATCGGGTGGCTTATCAACGGCTCATTATGCAAACTTTTCCGGTTGTTCTGGCAAGGGTCACGCCAACTGACTTTTTCCTCAATTTGTTTGTTTATGTTAGGCCAGAACATGCAGTCTCGCGCTAGCTGCTTGGATTTTGTCACGCCCAAGTGTGTTTTGTGTAATGCCTCACTCATTTCCCTGCGGAGACCCAGAGGTACCACCACCTGATTGCCTTTAATGACTAGATTCTTTTCATGAGTAGATTGTTAACTCGTCTTTGTGTGGGATGTAGTCTAAGACACGGCGGTGTCTGTATGCGTGTAGTGTCCCACCCATCTTCAATGTGTGCGATTAACATGGACACATCTTTTTCATACTCTCTGACAATTTTACTTGACAAACTTGACGATTGCATGTCCACTGTGGCAATGCAGAACGTATCATCGAACAGGCTATCATGAACTACATTAGCACTATGTGCTCTGGACAACGTGTCTGCAAAAAACATCAGAGAACCCTTCACATGACACAGTTGAATATTGTAGTTTTGCAAACGCATTCGCATTCTCTGCATTTTGGCCGAAAGTTTGTGAATCGGTTTTTGCATTATCGCCACCAACGGCTTGTGGTCCGTTTGAATTTGAACCTCCTTGCCAAAGATATAGTCATGAAATCTCTGGCATCCGAAACATATGGCGAACATTTCTTTTTCTATCATGGCATAACCACACTGCGCTGAATTGAGCGCATGAGATGCTAGTGCGATTGGCTTGCTTTCTTGCATTAACACAGCACCTAGACCTGACTGACATGCATCTACCTGAATGACAATGGGTTTGTTTACATTATAATAAGACAACACAGGAGCAGTTCTAAACTTCTCCTTCAACTTATCAAAAGCACCCTGCTGTTCGGTTTGCCAGTGCCACGCTACATCCTTAGCGAGGAGCGTGCGCAGTGGTTTAGCAATCTCGGACATGTTAGGTATGAACTTGTGCACAACCTCAACCATGCCCAGGAACCTTTGGATGCCGTGTTTGTCCCGTGGCTCTGGCATGTCTACAATTGCTTGTATTCTGTCTGGATCAGGCTTCACACCCTGTTGGGTAAGTTGATGACCTACATACTTTGCTGTAGTTTTGCATAGCAAAGATTTTGTCTCGTTTAATTTGAGATTAACCGACATAGCTCAGTCCAACATGGCCTTGAGCCTCTCGTTGTGTTCCTCAGCTGTTGACCCATATACCAAAATGTTGTCTGTGACTATCCCGATACTGGGTAGGTCGCCCATTACACAGTGCATTTCCTGAATAAAAATGTCACCGGCTGTTTTGATGCCAAAAGGCAGGCGGGTGTACCTGTACCGGCCCCACAGAGTGTTAAACGTGCACAGATGCGAACTTTCTTCATCTAACTCTATTTGCCAATACCCTGTCATTGCATCCAAAACTGAGAAATATTTTGCATCTGCCATCTTGGCAATAATGTCGTCAATTGTTTTGGTAGGGAAAGGTCCTCTCTTTATCGCTTTGTTCAACTTAGTCGGATCCAGACAAATCCTTATCTTATTTGTTTTTTTTACGATAGTTATAGAATTAACCCATCCATCCTGCTCCACTATTACACCTAACTATGCGGATCTATCACAGGTTGTACAGATTTATCAACATGAATGATAGCATTTGCTTTGATAAGACCTAAACCTTGAAACACGTCTTTGTATTCGCTTACCAGCTGTTCAACCTGGGCGCTGGGACTGTTGTTCGGCTTGGAAATGTTCGTCGGCGTGACAGAGTGCACCTCGTCAACCCGCGCCAGCAAGTTCAATGTCACACAAGCCTGTTTCCCCAAAATAGGCTGACAGTTCCGCACCACTTGGAATCTGAAGTTTCTGCGATTCACGTCGACTGACGCCTCACCGTCAGGAGTGATCCGATGTCCTGAGAACGTCACCAACGAACACCTGGTGTTCGTCAGCTGCCCCGGAGTGAATCTGTCGAAGACGTTCCTCAGAAGCACATTTGCCTCCAACCTGGTGTCGAGCTTAAACTTGACAGGATGACCGTTCACTCGGACGGTCGCGTACCACAGCTCGGCATCTTGCTCGGCACCGTGGTCAATGGCACCGACGAACAGATCCGTTGTCAGCACATTGACCTCCGCCAGATCCGGGTCTTGCTCAGCATTGTGAGTGTCGGGCTCTTCAACGGCCAATTCGTTGACCCTGCCCCGTCTGCTCCGGCAGACCTTACCGAAGTGCCCGATCTTCTTGCAGGCTATGCAAGCTTTGCCTTTCGCTGGGCAGACTCCCCGGCGGTGTTCGTATCCACAGTTCTGACAGCGGATCTTGACCTCTCCTGCACCGGCACCACCAGAATTCCAAGATGGCGATTTCCAAGATGGCGTCGCCGATGACCAGACCGCTGGTGCACCGGTACGCGCAGTAGCATAGTTCTTAAGAAAATCAATTTCCTTACTCTCAACATCTGATTTGGTGTCCTCCAACAGATCCGAACTGAATTCACTCATTTCACACATACTAACACACTTCTCCAGAGTTAACTCAGCCGTTTGCAGCAGTTTGTTACGCAAATTAATGTTTTTAACGCCAGCCACAACAGCGACTCCTCCACTGACCTGTACTCGCAATCCTTTACTTTGTCTCTCAGCGCCGTGATGTACGTGGCCATAGATTCTGTAGCTTGATTATGCGAATTAAACTTGTATCTTGTTATTATCAAACTGCACTTGCCTATATACAATGTCTGGAATGCTTATGTGAGTGGTCCGATCCTGTCTCGGTCAGCGAGCGTGATGGACATATTGGCGAAAACTTTTTGCGCTTCTTCACCAGCAACGTGAAGAAAGATGCAGCATTGCACTCGTTCTGTCTTCAATATGACACCTGCAGCAGTGGCGTATATGTCATACGCCCTGATCCATGTTTTCCAGTTCGATCTTGCGTTGTTGCTGAGGAAAGCTGACCAGGCAGCCGCAAACCCGGCAGTGTATTAACGGGCGGCATCCTTGACTTCTGGATACTGAATCGTTTATTCCCGTCCAGGGCTTACTGAACCGCCGGCTAAACTTTCCATGACGTCATCTCATTAGCATATTTACATGTGTCTAGACGTCTATTAAGCATATAGTACACTAAGTATCATCTACTGGTAAATAGGATGATAGTCTACTTTGATAAATATCTTAGAATTCCATAGGTTTTTATTTACATTATTGTTGCTTAGCAAAATAACATTTCCTTCAATTTGCATTGGTGACTTACTTTGTGACTGCTAGTAGAAACTCACTCAGTTTCCGCTGTTTCATCATGTTTCGGTACATCTACATAACATGAAATACACACTAGAATTAGCCTCTTTTAGAAAAGAGAAATATTTTGAAGAGAAAGCAACATAGAAACAAAAGCTGAAGAAGAATTGGAAATGAATTACACGCTATGAAGGAACTTTTCTATAAATATTTAGATTTATCCTTTCTATAAAGATTTTCTGCAGAGAATTAGATTTAATATTTCTGAAAATATTATTTCAATAAATATTTCTAAGTTGACCTAGTCTGCTTAAATTGGACTAATGTTTGTGATTATCGCGGCATTAATTATGTATTGCAGTTTAGTACTATTGGAATATGGCTATACCGCTACATTAAGAAATGGCTAAACAAAGTCTATGTTTAGCATTTTGGTGTGCACACCAAATTTAATTTGTGCTTCTTTTCCCTTCAAATATCTCCAAAACAAAACTATAAGGATCAACCTCAGACATTTATCACAAAGAATGCTTCAGAAACTCAAAACAGCCAGAAGTTTTGTAATAGTAACAGTAAATATAAACATGCGATAAAACCCACATCAGATGTGTTTAAAGAACCAATTGTGTGAATACCTCCTGGGCGCTAACGGAAGTGCAACCCCACACCAGTAGCCGGAACGCCACCTGGTTAGTCAAATGGAAACCACAAACTTTAGTATTTGTTCACACAAGCAAATAATATCAAGCACTCAATAAGCTGTGGTTCATCAGACAAACAACGGTGTAATATGCCACCCATATTCATGTGTTATTGCTAAGGATTAGCAAACCCCATAAGCTTCTAAGTGACACGTCATTAAGTTGCACACAAAACATCCTGACAGCTGATATATGTTGGCAGTTCAAATATCACACCAGGACCTATGTGCGCCCGTAGTTCATAATAGACTACATCGCCATTCCAGCCGCATGGTGCATTGTGAGATGCGTGGAAGATAAACAAACATCCGCGAAGCACATGGCTAATGCTAAAACACCCGGTGCAGCTATGAAATGTGCTAGTTTCACCTCATCTCAGCTCTTGTTTGAAACATAGAATACCAACTAAAAAAATATATAGAATAAATTAAGATGTTAATCTTTTATCTAGCATTGCATTTAAATCAATCTAATCAGCACATCTTATACCATCTGCATTTAGATTGAGACAAATCTGGGCACTCAGACTAGTGTTAGAGCCCTAGCCAGAGTCAGTTTTACTCATTTTATTCATATTTTTATTTATATCCTATGGTTAATGAGTCAGTTTTACTCATTTTATTCAGTGTTTATTTATATCCTATGGTTAATAACATTTGTTGGGCTAGGAAATGGGTACGGTTAATCAGACATTGGTTATATATTTCTTTGAAACAAGTTTTTGTTGACACATTTGACATTTTAATATTTAGAACAAGAATTACTTATGTCTAATCAATGGTGATGTAAATATCAGCCTGTAAAGTGACTACAATTGTATGGTTCTTAGCTCAAAATGTTTAAATATGGAGAGTTGTGTCTTAAACATATTCAATATATTATTATATTGCATCCATCCATCCATGTTTATGCCAAATTGTTATGTATTTTTTATTAATTTAGAATAAAATCGAAGTTTTGCCCTACACGTATCGGCAAACTCAATGGCAGTATGCCCTTGCTTTGTTGCCAATACCGTTTTCAGCGCATGCGCACACGGAACGGTGATCTCGTCTATTATTGTCAACTCAACCTAAATGACTGCCAAGTTCCTTATAAATTATACTTAGTCCGGCCTTGAAACACTTAATAAACTCGCCACAGTATGTTTGCAATACCATCAGATTGTTAGTAACACAAATAATGATGGCGTCGTTGTAGACAATCTAATTCCGTTATTCTTCAGTTAGTTGATATCAATTCATGTAATGTTTGTTATCTGCACGAGTTTAGGTATATACAATGTGTGTAAATATATACATATATATGGCATTGCACATGTTAACCCCTCACCTCTTGACATCTCAGACAGATGTCAGACAACGTGAGGATGAAGGCACATACCTGGATCAGTACATGTAATCAGTCCTCTCATATCACAATACTCTTACCATTATTGCACCACTACTTCTCTACATATAAAGTATGTCTAAAACTCTCAATGCCTACATGCATTACTCTTAATATGGACTAGAAGCATTTTCGTAACTATTTACTGATGCAGTCGACAAATAAATTTGACAACTCGTATACATGACTACTGCCATGAGTCTACAACAGTATTTGCTGTCATGCGCATCATTTTACTTGACAATCGATCAATAATGCGATGGATTATACAAACCTACATATTACTTTGCATTGAGAAAGTAGATGTCAAATCAACGACAATTCATTTGTTGAACTATACTAAATGGAGATAAATAAATATTAGTACTTACTTCTTCATCTTCTTCGGTAAATGGTTCATGGTCTTTACATCGGTATAATATTAAAACACCTATGTACCGAATGTAAATTATCTTGCATTAGTTCTCAGTAAATAATTGTTTGCATAATAGTATGTCAGGGGCCTAGCTTGGCGTTTCTAGGCTATAAACAGATGGAATAAAACGCTACAAAACTTCTTTTTAATTTATCATCGGGTCATCAGTTACAACCTGCATGGTCCGATGACAACATCAAAGATTGCCAAAATTAATTTAGCACATTTGCACTTCAAATATCTCAAAAGTTTGCCATTTAAAATAAAAGTTACTTCAAGCTAAACTGAGGTAGATTATAATGATCAACCTAATATGCTTATCTCAGAAAATGAGAGAAACTCAAAACCATCGAACTATGCAACTTTAATACTTCCACACGATACTTTCATTGACAGTTCGCTGACTACATTTCTAAGTTTATCAGAAATATAGATAACAAGTTCCCGTCGTAATTCAAAATCATACAAATGACTCAAATGTTACTTAGGGTAAATGCCAAACTACCCTATGAATTGTTCATTTTTGGTTGACAACATGCGCGCGGCAAAGGGCTACGGTGGCGCCACCTGGGTTCGACTCGTGAACCTCCCCCAGCCTCTCGCCCCTGCTGGGCTGCGGGCGACCCCAAATCTCGTCTGCACGTGAGCCGTGACATCACGCGGGTGTTGCAGTTTCCGCGGAACACCAGGGCCGTAATCGATTAACACGACCCGGGCGACTCGGGTCACCCGAGTCGTCAGAATTTCAAATCGAACACCGCGAGTGGAGTCGACAAAAACATGTGCCGTGTGCAAAACGACCCGACGCCAGTAACCCACCTCTTGGCTGGGGTTTGCTAGGAACAATGACGTCACACCTGTGCTGGTACCTGTAGGATAACAGCTACCACTACAAGTCCTATTCGTTGTTTTAATGCTTTTTTTTAAATAACCCAGATTGTCAGCTTATACGATCCTAAAATACTTTAAATCCTATTTTGCTGTACTTATATTGGTTATTAAAACAAATAATTAGGTTTTAGATTAAGCCAGCATTTTTTCTACCCCGAGCACGGAGAAGCGTATTCGTTTATTCAACCCTAGTCTGTAGGATGTGCGCATGCACCAAAAAGTGGCTCGGGTGACCCGAGTTGATTAATCGATTACGCCCCAGTTTGCGAGGGGCACATCCATTCAAATGCATTATCAATGGCCGTGAGTGATCTTCATACAGAAAAAGTCAAATATCTCTCAAATTACACCACCTAGAAACAAACCGCTTGGTACACATATAGAAAACATCTTTACCAAAAAGATTATATTAAATTTATAAGGTTAGGGTTCTTGATTTCTATTAATCTTGAATAAAACTAATGTTTTGCATTGCGCACACCGCCAAACTCAAGGCATTGTCAATGGTTGTGAGCAATCTGCATACAGAAAATACAGCAAAAGTGAAATATCTCTAAAACCACACCACCTAGAAACAAATCACTTCGTACGCATATAGAAAACATTTTTACCAAAAACATTATATTAAATTTATAAGGTTAGTGACGATGCGGTTCGATTTTGACACATGCGCAGAAGCGATGTGTCCCTCGCAAACTGGGGTTCCGCGGAAACTGCAACACCGGCCTCCTCCAGCCCCAGCAGCCATAGCCACTTCGCCACCCAACGCTGGTGTCGCAGTTTGAGCGCCTTGCCAGTTTGAGCGCCCTTCTGTTGCTTCTGCGCATGCGCGGATAGAGACAACATTAAAACCACCCTAACTATCACAGTAATTTGTGATTTTTGGTGCTTTGAAAGCAAATTTCTCTTGACTCTATTAAATAGTTCAGATCTTTCTCTACAATTTCACATTCAGCTTTTTTTTTATCAGCCAATTGGAAGTTCTTGAATTTATTTTGCGAAAATAGTTTTTGAGGCCATGATCTGGTAAGGCTAACACTGGCACTGACACTCAGAATATCCCAACTTTCACTATTATCATTATCTGTTTTTAATACTTTCAGAGTAAATTGCTCTTAGGTTAAATTAAATACTTCAGATCTTCCTCTTCAATTGCGCATTAAGATATTTTTAATCGATCCAATGAAAGCTTTTAAATCTATTTTACAAAAAAAGTATACAACCACTGGCAGGGCGCTCAAACTGGCAGGGCGCTCAAACTGCGACACCGGTGTTGCGGGTTTGGACCTCCGTCGATTTACGCTCTACGCTGTCGCTTCTGCGGATGCGCGGATGTGCTGCGCATGCGGCAAAATCGACCAGCGCTTTCAAACTGCAGAATGTTGCGGGTTTGGGCCTCCATCGGTTTACGCTCTACGCTGTGCATTGTGGGATGCGTCAAAGCAAAACAAACCCGCAAGAAGCACATGGCACATGCTAATACACTGGGTGCAGTTATGAAATGTGCTAGTTTCAGCTCATCTCAGCTCTTCTTTGAAACATAGAACACTAACTAAACAAATATATATAATAAATTAAGATATTAAATTAAATTAATCTTTTATCCAGCATTGCGTTTACATCAATATAATCAGCACATCATATGCCATGTGCATTTGGATTTAGACAAATCTAGGCACTAGTGTTAGAGCCATAGCCAGAGTCAGTTTGACTTATTTTATTCATGTTTTTATTTATATCCTATGGTTAATGACATATGTAGAACTAGAAAATGTACATTGGGGATTATTTAAATAATTCTTTTTGTTTTCTCTGAGGGGGGGTACTTTTCTTTTTCTTTTCATGGCTTGGTTTGGGGGGGGCTTTTACATTATTTTAATTATTAGTTCATATATCTCAGGGAGGGGGCTACTTCTTTTCTTCTTTTTTTTACTATCTCGGGAGGGGGAGGAGATTATTTTAATAATTATTTTTGTATCTCTGGGAGGGGGGGGGGGGTAATTCTTGTTTATTGTTGTTCCTATCTCGGGAGGGGGATGGTATTATTTTAATCATTCTCTTTGTTATCCCTGAGGGGGGTGGTACTTTTATTTATCTTTTCTTGGCTGGGGGGGGGGGGGTTTAATCATTCTATTTGTATCTCTGCTATTTCCTACCGCAGGAGGGGGGGGATTATTTAATTATTTTAATTATTGTTTCATATATCTAGCGGAGGGGTGGTACTTCTTTTTTTTAAACTTTGACTATCTCGGGAATACAATTCACCACACTTGGACAAACAAGACACACAGGAGAAATTGTAAAGTGACCCCCGCCCTCCCGAGATACATAAAACAATAATTAATTACTTAGAAGCCACGGACCAGTATTTGCGCAGCCGCTGTGCGAATAGTGGTACATAGGGTAGGTATGGTCCAACAAAATTATAACTCCTTCAATAATAAAACAAAGGGCATCACTGGAAAGAGCTTGAAAAGCCCTTTAAAATGACACCAAGATTATGAGAATAGGTGGAGTATTAAGGTAGGTATGGCGTTTTCTATCTCTGAAATTGGGCCTTATTTAATTAAATAATCCCCCCGACCCCCGTCCCGAGATAGGAAATTGTTGAGTGCCCCCCCCCTCCCTCCTGAGATATATAAAACAATAATTAATTACTTAGAAGCCACAGACAGTGGTGGATTTTCTAGATAATAGATTTTGTCTGCACTACGGTAGTGTTCTTATTCGCATGTAAAGGAAGTTTCACGCGGATGTAACATTGACACTATAGTGACAGTATGATCCATATGCTTCGATTCTGACGCATGTGCAGACTATGCCGTTCGATTTTGATGCATGCGCAGAAGCGATGCTTAGAGCGTAAACCGACAGATGCCCAAAACCGCAACACCGGTGTGGTAGTTTCAGCGTGTTCCCGTGCTCAGATGTGTCCCGTTGCTTCTGCGCATGCGCGGATTTCGCATCAACTCGGATCACCCGAGACACTTATTGGCACATGCGCACATCCTACAATGTCGGGTCGAATAATCGAATACGCTTCTCCGTGCTCGGGTGGAGAATTTTTTTTTTTTTTTAATAGCCGATAAAAAATACAGCAAAATAGGATTTAAAGTATTTTATGATGGCCTAGTTTACCTATATTTCCATTTAATTAATCTAAGTTATTCTTTTTTGGCACACGGCACGTGTATTTGTCGACTCCACTCGCGTGTTCTATTTGAAATTCTGACGACTGGGATGACCCGAGTCGCCCGGGTAGTGTTAATCGATTACGGCCATGTTTATTAGATTCTGACGCATGCGCAGAAGCGAGGGACACGTCTGAGCACGGGAACACGCTGAAACCACCACACCGGACCACCAACAACCACCCAGCTTTCTCAACTTAATGTGATCCCGAAATAAAGTTCCATATCATAGCCATTTGTCCGCGTTGTAAATTATACTCACAATATTTCATTCTACAGCAAATTGAACAAAAGATGTGGAAGTTATGCACTGTACCTAGGAGTTCTGAATCCGCCCGGATTATGGGTTGTGCAATTGCTGATCCTACTTTATCGTTCGTGTTGATTATTCCGTCTGGAAACCTCTCGTCCTATAGATATCAATGCATGTTACACAACAGTTTGTGTGATTGATAGCATACCCCAATTCTTCGGTGAAAATGCATGTATGTGTGAAAATGCATGAATGTGTGTATGGTTGGTTGGTTGTTGGAGTTTTACATTCTGGCAATATCTAAAGTCATATCAGGATGGGTACCGACTTGTGCACTCATGGCAATTTTACAGTGTTGCCCCACTGGGAAATCAGGCAACCAGCACCAGGACCTGATATCCCACTCAGTCACATTATGCTGACACTGAGCTAACCAGTCCTTGCCCTATCCTATTAATGCCGAGCGCCAAACTAGGAAGGGACAAGTATCAATTTTGTAAGTCATTTGTTTGACTCGACTGGGAATCCGACTCCTGATCTCCCGCACGGGAGGCTTGCACTCTACCGATTCTGGCACCGCCCGGTATGTGTATGTATGTGTATGTATGTATGTATGTATGTATGTGTATGTATGTATGTATGTATGTATGTATGTATGTATGTATGTATGTATGTATGTATGTATGTATGTATGTATGTATGTATGTATGTATGTACGTACGTACGTACGTACGTACGTATGTATGTATGTATGTATGCATGCATGCATGTATGTATGTATGTATGTATGTATGTATGTATGTATGTATGTATGTATGTATGTATGTATGTAAGCTAATCCGATGGCTTTGAGTTTCTGACATTTATTTGATTAAATTTATTTAGTATTTCGTTTTAGGTATGTAGCTGGAAATATTTAAATACCTAAGTTGGGTTCCTAGGACCATACCTAAGTGCTTTGTTTCGAAAATGTTATGTTTTCATCGATTATGCAGCTTTAACGCTAGGTCAAACAGTACATTCGGTTAATGTTAGGTTCAACACTACATTCATTAATGCTAGGCCGAGTACAACGCTAAACTGGCTAGTAATAAGCTCAAAACTCAATTAGTTAACTCAAAAACACATACAGTAACCAACAAACGCAGAAAGTGGAGGAAAACTAAATTATTATTATAAATCTCAACTCACGTCATCGATTTTGGCTACACGGATAAAGTGTTCAGTGGCAGCAACATATGAAGCCAATGTCGTCCCTTTCTCAATAAGAAGGCAGTCAGCGGGGTTTCCAGTGCTGGCAATACACAAATAAAATACCTTCGTTGCTATATATTGTCGACAAGTAGGTCAAATCATTCATTTGTTTCGATACCAGTTTCTTTTTCTTTTGTTAATATACTGATTTGCTAATAAAATTACCTGATTGATTGATTGGTGGTTTCTTTATGCCATGTTGGCAGCATATGCCATATTTACGGCGAGATTTGTTTTGTTTATATTCAACCATCCCTTTTACAGAATGCAAAAGCACAGAATCAATTTTGGTTCAGTACACTGTGGATTTAAAAAGCTCACAGTTACATAATTTGTGGCTAAAGGAAATAGAATTTAGATAAAAGTTAAAGTTTGTTAATTGATCTAATTGGTTTAATGGACTATATGTGATGATATAGACCAGCTGCCCTTAAAAAGGCTAAAATCCTTTCTTGTTTTACTTTATGAAAAGGTTGTGCATGCTGCTTGCAGTGTAAAACTGTTGGCGCAGGGCCAAGAAACCGACACAACTTAATCAAACGTCTTTGAGTGTAAGTGGGGACTGACACCCAACACACTCAGGGGGAGGGTCCCCCTTGAACAGAAAAGCATGTGTAAGCCGCGAGTGGCCAATATGGTAGTGGCTAAGGACCACTTGGCCCCGCCGAACTCCCGTGTGGGTATGTGGTGGTTTTCCCACAGACGGTTCAATTTCTTGCAGTATATTGATGTTTTCATCTCACTCACGTTGCCATTTGGATTTGATGTGGGTGGCTATTAGTGGTTTCAGATCAGAGTGAGGGATCAGACACGACTCAATATCACAGTTCAGAGCCTTCGCAGCCCGATCACCTTTGTCGTTTCCTCAGATGCCGGCATGGACAGGCACCCAGCACAGGTGGATGTCATATCCATCTGTTGCCAGTTGGTTCATTTTATAAATGACCTTTGCCATCATAGGGTGATCTATTTTTAGTCCAGCAACAGCCTGGAGGCAGGATAATGAATCACCTTTTACCACATAGTTAGTGTGGTTGGAAATCTCAACACACTCCAATGCAAGGTAGAGTGCTTGGGCTTCTGCAGTGAAAATCGAGCTCTGATCGGGCATGCGAACGCCAAATCTTTTCCCTTTGCAAACTGCCGCAGCAGCTACCCGGCTTTGGTCTTTGGAACCATCAGTGTATATGGAGAGGTGGTCTTCAAACTGGTTTTGAATCTCTGCATGTAGTCTTTGATATTCAGGCGGATGTGTCCCAGACTTCCTGAGTTCCACAAGTCGAAGGATAACCGACGGCTTCCTTAACGACCATGGGGGATGTTCTGGGACTTTGGCATCCTCCAACACATCCAAATCCATGCCTAAAGCCTCCAAATGAGGTTTCATTTGGAGCCTGAGGGGCCTGATATAATTTGACCTGGCTTCATACCTAGATTCATCACATGTCTTGAATAGACAATTGTATGCAGGATTCAATGCATTGGTTTTTAACTTGACTATGTATTACATGGCCAGCTTGATTCTCCTGTTGTTAAGTGATGGTTCATTGTTTTCGACATAAAAGCTCTGAACCAGTGAGGTGCGAAAGGCCCCAAGGGCCAGGCGCAGCCCCTGGTGGTACACCATGTCTAGCAGCCCAATATACGATTTCCTTGCAGAACCATATACTATGCTGCCGTAATCCAGTTGTGACCGAACCAAGCTTCGGTATACAGAGAGCAGAACATCTCTGTCCGTTCCCCACTCTGAGCTGGACAACACCCACAGAATATCTAGTGCCTCCAGGCATTGGGTTTTGAGGTACTTAATATGTGGCACAAAAGAAAATTTGGTTTCCTCATCGACTTTAATGGGATCCCCATCAAGGGTCAGCTCCGGTTCTGCATGCACTCTACACAGCAGGCAGAAGTGCATGCAGACTGTTTTGGTCTTGGAAAATTTGAATCCATTCAGAGCTGACCATCGATGAATCCCATTGATGCTTAATTGTAGTTATCTCTCAATGACATTCATATTAACACTGCTGTAATATAAAACAAAGTCATCCACAAAAAGACAACAGGAGACTCCCCTTTTCACAGTGCAGCAATACTGTCGACCTTGACCCCGAAAAGGGTCACAGCCAGAATGCTACCTTGGGGCACTCCTAGTTCCTGTGAGTGTAGGTTGGAATAAGTAGTCTTGACACAGACGAGAAAATGACTGAACGCTACAAAATTCTTGATGAAAATCGGAAGCTCGCCACGAAGGCCGATCGTATGGAGGTCCTCCATGATGCCATACTGCACATTGGGTCATAGGCTTTTTCGAGGTCGAAAAAGACAGCAACAACATGCTCCTTCTCAAGGAAGGCATCCCTTATGAAGGTTTCCATGCGAACCAAATGGTTGAGGGTGCTACGGTCTGGTCTGAAGCCACATTGGAGGTTGGACAGGTGGTGTCCTGACTCCAGTAGCCAGGCGAGGCGGTTATTTACCATACACTCCATGGTTTTACCGATGCAGTTTGTGAGGGCTATAGGACAATAGTTGTTGTGGTCACTTTGGTCTTTACCAGGTTTGGGAATCGGTATTACTGTCGCCTCCCGCCAAGAGGCAGGGACAACACCCGACTCCCAGATGTTGTTGAAGAGTTGAAGCAAAAGTCTCAGCGCAGATTTGGGGAGATGTTTAAAAAATTAATAATGAATTCCATCAGGTACAAATGCTGTGTCATGCAAGCTTTCCAGAGAACATCTCAACTCATCCATACTCAATGGGGAGTTGTAGCGCTCCTTGCCGTCAGAGGAAAAGTCCAAGCGCTTTCACTCTTGGCGTTCCTTGATGGCCAGAAACCCCGAGAGGTGCTTCTTTGATTGTTTTGCGAGCACGACCCTGCAGAATTCTAAAGAGCACCAGATTTCAGCAGTCGGTCTCCTGCGGAATCTACGCTGAGCTTTCTTTCGTTCCTTAGTAGCCCCCCTACAGTCATCATCCAACCATGGAGACGTCAGACGCTTGGGAGTCGCAGAGGTCTTCGGAACAGTTTTCTCTACGATCGATCTCAGCATCTCAGTGAAGGAATCAATGTCACTGTTGTCTGGACTGAACTCCCCGTAGCATAGGGTCCGGAAGGTAGGCCAGTCAGCTTGATGCAGCCGCCAGCTCCTCTCTCGTTGTACAAGAGATGACCCCTCACAATTAAGAATAATTGGGAAATGGTCGCTCCCGCAGAGTTCATCCCAGACCCTCCAGGAATAATCCAGCATCAGCTCAGGTTCTACAATGCTGAGGTCAATGGCAGAGTATGCCCATAGCCCGGATGCAAATATGCATACAAACCATCATTCAATACACACAGGGCATGACTGGCCACAAAGGCCTCAAGTCTCTTGCCTCTAGTGTTCCTGTGTGCCCCCCCCCCCCTCCCCACAGTGGGTTGTGGCCGTTAACATCACCCATAAGTAAATATGGGGATGTTGACTTTTCCACAAGGGCATCCAATTCTTGTAAGGTGAGAACAGAGCTCGGAGGAACATAAATGGAACAGAGAGTTATAGTCTTATGTAGCGTCAGACGGACAGCTAGAGCCTGTAGTGTTGTGTCTAACGGCACTGGCGTACATATAGCCCTGTCACACTATGACGTATCTCGCCGGAGTGCTGCCAACGCGTAAAATAACTTTTAATCGTCGAGAAACGTCAGACTTTTCGGCATCAGCGCAACATATTGGTAGATTGTGGCCGACGTTGTGGCAACGTATATCGATACGTGCGAAAAAAAGTTTTGGCGCGCTGTCCTGATATGACCTTAGATGTAGCTAGGACGTAAAACAACAAAGCAACATTTTGGCGCAACGTGTGGGCACGACCCTAACGCGCGCACGACTTGTGCTTGGCGTTCCCATTACGTTATTCCAGCGATGTCGACGTGCTTCTGATGTCGCCATAATATTGGCACCCGCGCGTTGTCGTGCGTTGTCGCACGTCGAAAGTTTTGTGCAAGCACAAAACTTCGCCGATACCCTGACACGCATCGCCGACCGTCGCCATCCATCAACGATTACCAACGCGCACCTAACGCAAGCCTAACGCTTCCAGACGTCTCCCGACATTTCGCCAAAAAGTGACACATGTCAATGCGCGTTGGCGAAAAACATCGTAATGTGACAGCACCAATACAATGTCACGTCTAACCAGGACGGAGGACCCGCCAGCGGCTCAGTCTCGATCCAGTGCAAACTTGCTAAAATTGATGTAGCCCATAAGACTACTACTCTCAGAAGCTCATAGGTGAGTTTCTTGTAAACAAAAGGCAAGAGGGTTGAGGTTGCAGCACAGAAGAGATAACTTTCCTTAAAGCCTCTGCAATTCCATTGAATTAGAGAACCACCTGTCATGGTCATTTTGGAGCAGTGACAGGTGTTCTCCCCCTCCCCTTAGGTTTGCGGGAAAGACTGTGGCCTCGACTAGTCGAGGCCTCAGCCATCTCAGAAGAGGCCTTAGCCATCTCTATATCTTCCAGTGCCTCGAATTTGTTTTGTGTTAGGGACAGACCCTTTTGGGACTCTGTCCGAAACAACAATTTTTCTTTTTCTTTTTAAGATTGTGGGCTTTTTCAGGACTCAGACTACAATCCGGATTCCTAGGCATTTGCACCGACGTTGTTTTCTTTGTCGGCTCAGTTGCAAGATAACGGACTGGGGGTACAACCTTGGGCTTCTCCCCAGTCAACCACGTTAATTCAGTCTGGTAATCGACTGACCTGTTTGTAGGCTTGATAATCGCAGCATAGCTCTTGGTGGTTGGTGAAGGTGTGTTACCTTCAACCATCCCCCGAGCTGCTGGATAGCTCAGCCCATTCTCCACCTTTGCAGGTTGAAATGTCTTTTCTTTTATCCAAACAGGACAATTTTGATGTGGGCATATGGTCAGCCAGGCAATGGGGGACATTTAGCATAGTTAGTTTTTCCGATTATAGGTGGTGCATCGGTACTAGTGGGCCTAAACGGAGATACTACAAGACACCATGCAGCCAGTTTGCAGGACCATACCATTATTATGTCAGTACACAGGATAATAATGTCAGTAGGTCAGTGACCAGTCAGTATGTCAGTACACTGGACTACAGTCAGTACACAGGACCAGACTGTCAGTAGGTCAGTACACTGGACTAGTCAGTACACCGGACAATACTGTCAGTATGTCAGTACACTGGACTAGTCAGTAAACAGGACAACAGTCAGTACACATGACTATTCTGTCAGTATATCAGCACTCCGGAATGGAGTCAGTACATCAGACTAGTCAGCACACATAACCATACTGTCAGTATACCAGACTAGTCAACACACAGAACCATACCGCCAGTATGTCAGGACACAGAACTACAGTCAGTACTCAGGACCATACAATCAGTAAGTCAGTACACAGGACTAGTCAGTACACATGACTACAGTCAGGATGCCAGTACACAGGACTACAGTCAGTACACAGGAACAAACTGACAGTACAGAGGACCATACTGCCAGTATGTCAGTACACTGGGCCAATCAGTAGGCCTACACAGGACTACAGTCAGTACTCAGAACCTTACCATCAGTATGTCAGTACACCAGACTACAGTCAGTATTCAGGACAATACCATCAGTATGTCAGTACAACGGACAACAGTCACTACTCAAGACCATACCATCAGTATGTCAGTACACATGACTAGTCAGTGCAAGGACTACAGTCAGTACAGAGAACTATACCGTCAGTATGTCAGTACAGAAGACTAGTCAGTATGTCAGTACACAGGACTACAGTCAGTAAATAGAACAATATCACCGGATTGCAGTCAGTACAAAGTACCATACGATCAGTATGTCAGTACACAGGACTACAGTCAGTACAATCAGTACACAGGACCATACCATCAGTATGTCAGTACACCAGACTACAGTCAGTGCACAGGACTAGTCAGTACAAAATACAATACTCTCAGGATGTCAATACACAGGACTAGTCAGTACACAGGGCTACAGTCAGGACACATAACTATACCGTCCGTATGTCAGTACACAAGACTATACTGTCAGCATGTCAGTACACAAGAAAATACTGTCTGTATGTCATACAGAGTAAAAGTCAGTACACAGGGCCATGCCATCAGTATGTCTGTACATCAGACTACAGTCAGGAGACAGGACTACACCATAAGTAAGTCAGTGTACAGGAGTAGTGAATACAGAGGACCATACCATCAGGTCCACTACTTCAGTGGCGAGGCCAACGGCAATTGTTTGAACTACAACATCGCAATGTCCCCCATTGACACATTCTGCCTGGTTATGACCCTTCTGGCTGCATCGGAAACATGTCGTTTCATTACGACATGAATCCTTACCATGACCGAATTTCTGGCATCAGAAACAGCAGAGCGGGTTTCGTATGAACAAATCCACTGCAAAGCTGAGGTATCCAATTTTCAGATTCTTGGGCGGAACCGGTGTATCAAACATGAGGATGTAGGTCCCTGTTTTTATGGACTTCTTAATCATGTCCCAAGACTTGCTAAATAAATTTAAGGAAAAAAATGTGCAAGAGTGCTGGGACCTGTTTCCAAATTTGTTATCAGGTGCTATCAAAAGGCACATACCACTAAGAAAATTCACAACCAGGAAACAACCTCCTTGGTACCTCAGGGATATTACCGCTGCCAGAAAATTAAAAAACAAAGCATGGAATGTCTACTTCAATAATAAATAAGACATTGGAAAATTGGGAAAAATACACTATCGCTAGGAATGCCGCAAATGACATTGTCAGTGGACACAAAGAGACTTTTGAGGACAAAATTGTCCAAGACATTAAAAATAACCTGAAAAATTTCTGGAGTTATGCTTCACATAGATCAAAAAATGGCAATGGCATACCAGCTCTAGCCAATAGTGACGACGAACTAATCGTAGACAATGAAGGCAAAGCGGAACTACTCAATGAGTTCTTCGTCAGTGTGTTTACCAATGAAAATACGGATAATATCCCACCCTCTCCAGATTCAGGAGTAACAGAATTCATCAGTGACGTTGATATAACAAACGGTAATGTAGAAAAATTAATTGAAAAAATAAATGTCTCCAAGGCAGCTGGGCCAGATGGGATCCATGCAAAAATCATCAAAGAGTGCTCTGAGCAAATTGGACCTATTTTGACATCTCTATTCCGTAAAAGCCTATTTGAAAGGAAAATAACCAAACAATGGAAAGATGCTGATGTCAAACCCCTGCATAAAAAGGGACCAAAACGGCTGGCATCAAATTATAGACCCGTGAGTTTAACCTCCCTATGCTGTAAAATGCTAGAAAGAATAATCCGAGATCATGTTGTAGAACACTTGGAAAACCTAGGATTGATATCTCCAGACCAACACGGATTCACTGGAGGCAAATCTTGCCTGACACAACTACTAGAAGTGATGGAAATTTGGACTGACTGGCTGGATCATGGCCTGGCATGGGACATCATCTATCTGGACTTCTCCAAAGCCTTTGATAGTGTGCCCCACAAAAGACTATTAAACAAAATCAAAGCTCTGGGAATATCCGGATCAATTTCTAATGGACACAGGACTTCCTGTCTGAGAGAAAGCAAAGGGTAGTCATAGGTAATAAAAAATCTTCCTTTAAGAATGTCACCTCAGGAATACCTCAGGGAAGTGTGCTGGGGCCAATATTATTTATAATATTTATAAATGACCTGCCAGGCAGTGTCTCATCAAACCTAACAATATTTGCAGATGACACAAAAGACTTTTGAGCCATAAAAGATGTATGAGATCAAAAATCTCTTGCAAGAGGATATTCTGAAACTCGCACAATGGTCCGAGAAATGGCAATTGCCCTTCAATGAAAAGAAGTGCAAAATTATTCATTGCAGGAAAAATAATCCTCATTATGCCTATAATATGAAGAACACTGTCCTGCAAGAAGACAGCTATGAAAAGGACTTGGGCGTAACCTTCGACTCCCAACTCTCCTTTCAGAAACACATGAGGACTATCATCTCAAATGCTAACCAGAGAGTAGGAATAATTAAAAGAACTTTCCATCGCCTCAACAAGAACAATTTTCTCATTCTATTTAAGTCTCTTGTTAGGCCAATTTTGGAATACTGTCCACAAATTTGGAGCCCAATTTTTCGGAAAGATATTAGTTGCAGTTATAAAGGACTTACCCTATGAACAAAGGCTTAGGGAATTGAAACTTCCTACCCTTTCCTACAGAAGGAAAAGAAGTGACATTATTGAAGTATTTAAAATTATGAAAGGTTTTGATAAAATAGATATGAACCAATTTTTCACCTTGAATAAAAGAGAAGGCAGTCGGGGCCATACTTTCAAACTATTAAAACCCAGAGCCATTTCAAAGTTAAGGAAACACAGTTTCTCAAACAGGATCATAAATACCGAGTCAATAAATTCATTCAAGAACAGATTAGAAAAGGCATGGGCTGATGATCCAGGGAAATTTGACTCCTTATTCACCACATGCTACTAATTATTCCTTGTGTTGCTTATTTACTTGCACTCAAGCAAAAATGAGAGACAAATAAGTGTTCACACGTCCTGTCTACCATTCGCTATTTCGCTATTACTTGTCAAACGTTCAATACAGCTTGGGATTTAAGTTCCTGCGCGATTTCATCCTCATCGCAATCATCCAAATCTCTAGTATGGATCACTCCCTTACTAGAGTTCAGTGTACGATCAGGAGAGGCTTTAATGGCAATGCCCACTAGCCTGCTTGCACGTAGCAGATTGTCGGCATGAGCCTTCTTCATGCATTCCACAAGAATGTGGCCAGACCGCAGTTTTTTATATGTCTTTCATTGAGCCGGCAATCCCCATGATGCCTTTTTGTATGGCAAAAGGGGAGAGCTTGGTGACTGATTTGTCAGATACACTAGATTCATGAATCTAGGCCAATTCGTCTTCGGATCAGAGTCTGAGTGCCTTTATCCTCTATTTTCGTCTATTTGGTGTGTTTTTTGGTTAGCCATATCTTGGTTTAAGCTTCACCGTCCTTGCTCCCCACCCACCTTGAAACCCTACAAGGGGATGTACAGAGCTGCGGTATCCGACAGATGCACACCAGGGATACAAGGACGGTATACTCTAGTAAGGCCGCAATTAAAGGCACTAACCATTACTAGATTGACCCTAGCCATCGCCTTCTAGGGATAGTGGAGAAAGACTGCTTTACAAAGTGCCGCATCTAAGTCTTGCTCTTTTTTTTTTCTTCAAAGAACACAGTCTCTTTAAGCTATCCTAGAGTTTGGCATATCCAGCCGATTGATTGGACCGATCCAGTCCAACCTCTCGTCTAGGTGAAGATGGGGCTAAAGTGCAGTGTTGGTCCGCAGGGAGCCTCAGCTCCCTGAAGACCTCATGCACCAGGATCCCTTCCTCCACCGATACGAGCCGCGACTCACGGCAAACAAGTCGCCCCATTTGTCGCCTTTTACGATCTGCAAGGGGGTGCAAGGGAACTATTCTACCCCAGTTCCCCATGGGGATATAAAATTACCATGTGTTTGTTCTTTAAAGAGAATTACAATTAAACCATTTTTATTTTTAAATACTTGTTGACTTAGGGTAGGCGATATTCCAAATTGACGTGATGACCGTACACGAATGGATATCAGTGCTAGACTAGCTTATGAGTTAGGTTGTGCTGCATAACATAGTTGTATTTATTTGTGTTCTAGAGGAGCTATTATCAAGGTACGGAACCATCTTATTGTATACGTGCCTGTGAATTACACACCTTGTAAGCCAATGGAAGCCAATTTAAATTTGGATCCTTTGTCGATTTCATGTGGTGGTTTCCTGTCATGTTTTAGAAATCGCAACAATAATAACCACAAAATCATAGGATTGGGGAATGGGTATGCGTGATAGTTTCTCCTACAACACTGTCTCTTTGACAGGGCTGCTAAACAATGCTATAGAAAGAGTGTTTGAAGGCTGGATTATGGAAATAACCACATGATTTTGCAATCTAATATGCTACTTATTTAATTAAAATACTGACGTATCATACTCCGCTGCTTGTGATGCACATACTTTACAAAATCATAATAATTAATATAATTTAAAAGTGGAATCGACAGCATTTAATGGTTGCCATCTTGGTTCTTTTGCATTATCTCTGAGTTCCTCCACTATATGACACTATAGATCAACACTGAGCACAGCTTGTTCATAGTTTATTCATACCAAGGCAGTTTTTGCTCGGAATAGGATAGGTTGTCATTCACCCCTACTCTGGATAGTGATGAATCGTTTATATAGTATGCCCCTAGTGACATACCTCTTGTCAGAAGTTGCACAATGGTAGAGTTGTTTATGGGCTTTGTCTGCAACGTACAGCTGGTGACCATCTGACCGTACCGCTGAAATCAAAGTATTGAGTTTTAATAATATAACCAGCGACAAATAAATATAAGTATAGCAGTGACAGTTAAGGCTTCATTATAAATACAATATCAGGCCTGTCTGCGAAGAAACAGACTTGTGTCATGGAGGGGGGGGAATTGCAACAAATGGGAACATTGTCCATGTTGCCGGTAACATGCATAATTCAATGCCTTGACCACGGGCCGCCTAGTGATGCCTACCTTAGATACCAAATGCAGTACAGCATTCGGTAACCCTGACTATAGTTGACTTCCGGACACTCTACTCGATTGAAATCATTCCTCACTGTTTCACCAAGCCTTGATGACCCTTGGTTAAGTTAAGACAGTGATATTTGAAGTACCATCTCCAGGGATGAAAGTAGTCTCCTGGAAAAAGGCGGAAATGCTGATATTCTCCCATAGGTTTAATGGTCAGGGAATCACGGAAAATTCCCGGAAGTCAGGTTTCATATATATGCTATACGCTGATGGTGCTGCGGTGTTTGAAGCATTCATTAGTAGTATACACTGATATCGCTGTGGCGTCTGCACCACATATTAGTATACGCTTATGGTGCTGGAGTGTAAAACAATGTATTAGTAGTGCCTATATATAAGGTTGATAGTGCAGCAGATTGCAGTAGGTACAGAAAAAATCCCGGAAATCCGCGAAATCGCGGAGATCTTTCATCCCTGCATTTCACCATCCCATCTATCCACCTTTTTTCTGATAGGGCTGAGAGTTAGATGGTCCATATCCTGTTGTGCCTGAGAGTATAAATCAAATTGCTTGATGTGTGCCTGGTGTGCTTCGAGAGTATGACCGTGATCTTCCCTCTAGCTGCTGTCTCCTGTTGTCAATTTCAAGAATATACATAATGCTAAAAAATAATTTAATATATCAGTACTTAGTTTATATAGTTATTTGGCTATCCTGCAAATATGTAATATGAATAGTCAGGCTTAATTTAATAGTATGGATTGTACTAATATTTTCCTCACAAAACTTGACATTTTTAGGACATTTCACATGCCACTTGCTTTATAAACAGTAGTAATAATAATTTGAAACCTCATTGCTATGGTTTTGTCTTATTTGTGAATATTAAAGAGAAAAGCAAAAAAATATTAGCAAGGTAACAGTCAAAGTGGAAACAACAATTCTACACAAATGTTCGGCTCAAATTTCAATGTTTAGGGGCAATTTCAGGATTTATCTTTTAGTATACCATAACTGAGTCCATGCATAGAGTGTCAAATGGTGAAAATAGTTCTTGTGCTGTATCTGTACTCAGTGGTTGATACAGAGTTTCATAGTACTTGCAAGCGGAAACGAAATGTTACGATGTTAATGACTCCAGAAAAGGTTAACTATTTCATAATTTAAAAATTTTTTTTAGAAATAAATGTCTTCAACTTATTGAAGACATTGTATATGACCATTGGAAGTGAAATGAGCTGTTGTTCAGAGGTTTTCATTAAGTTTGTGACACTTTATTTTCAATGCTGTTGACAATGTCACAAATTAGTGATGTAATTTTCTATGTATTTAGCTACATCCATCCCAATAAGATACATAATACACAATATTAACATTTACTTTTGATCTAAAATATCTCCCACATTATTGGGCTAAATGATGAAATCTAAATATTGACACTCCAATAATGGGTTTCTTTGAAATATGCATTTCAAGTAGACTACCTCAAGTGGTACACCATGACTCGACATCCGACACAGTCACATTATCCTGATTCTGAGAAAACAGGTCCTTGTGTTATCCTAATAATGCCGAATGCCGGTGTAGCAGGAAATCGCAAACCCTGTAAATCGCAAACCCCCACTTGTGATTTCCTAGAAATCACAAACCCCCATTCCATATATGGGCATGGGGGGTTTGCGATTTCCTAGGAAATCACATATCCTCCCTGGAAATTGCAAAACCCCCATGTTTGGCAGTCTTTATCCTAATGAAAACATCTTTGCGATAGTCCAGTTTGTAGTTCAGACTGCACATATGCTGAAAACGGCCTTTATTCACATATGTCACCACTGTGGGCATTCTAAGGGGCAGGTAAACAGTAGTCGGGATCCAGTACCCATGTTTTCCACTAGGTGGCGACCTCTGTTGAACCAAATGGTGCTGTCACATTACGACGTATCTCGCCAGTGCGCTGCCAACGCGCAAAATCACATTTAATCATCGAGAGATGTCAAACTTTTCGGCATCAGCGCAACGTATTGCTAGCGTGTGGCCGACGTTGTGGTAAAAGTTTGGTGCGCCGTCCTGATATGACCTTAGATGTTGGTAGGATGTAAAACAACAAAAAGCAACCGTTTGGCGCAACGTGTGGGAACGAGCCTCACGCGCGCACAGCGTGTGCCTACCATTCACCTAACGATCTTCCAGCGCGTTTAACGTATTTCTATGCGCCCCTAACGTAGCCATAATGTTGGCACCCGCGAGTTGTCGCACGTCCAAAGTTTTGTGCAAGCGCAAAACTTTCAACGTGCCATGACGCGCGCCACCGATCCTCACCGACCGTTGTCGTCCAACAACGAATACCAACGCGTGACGTATCCCGACATTGCGGCAAAAAGTCACACACGTCGACGTGCATTGGCAAGAAACCTCGTAATGTGACAGTCCCCAAAGGCCAGGGGACCAGGCTAGGTAAAGAAGTGCAGCAATATCCTGGTATTATCACTCAGTTTCAGCATTGGCAATGTAAACAATGTCATTAGCAAAATGGCCTTTTTAGTTCCAACTTCAGTCACTGCATACAGTAAATAGAACCATTTTAATATTGCAAATTCTTATTGTGCATGCACCAAATATTTCAATGAACCATTATTTACTAGTGTGTTAGTTGAATATTACAAAATGCTACAAAGCATGGGGGGTTTGCGATTTCCAGGGGGGGGGTTTGTGATTTCCTAGGAAATCGCAAACCCCCGGGGTGTGCAATTTCCAGGGGTTTGCGATTTCCTGCTACACCAGGCTAAGTAGTGGCAAGTATCAATTGTATCACCCACCCCCTTTGGTCGTTGTAGATGAGTAATAAGGAAGCTTTACAAACTTTACCTGTACAGACACATAATGCCAAGTCGGTCAACACCTGAACCTGACTTTCGTACTGGTGAACATCACGCGTTATCTCTGTCATCAACTGCCGCTTCGCTACATCGGCTGGCAACTGTAACATGTATGGTGACATTAGTGATGCTATGTTAGTACAGTTATTATTGCAGCTTGATGCAATGGGTGTTTTCTGTTCAGCCAAATTGGGACTAGTGACATAAGAAGTCACCAGAATATAGATACATAGACAATCTAAAAATAGTTCTATAAAAATATGCAATACAAATGAAAGATTACATGCTTACAGTCATTAGAACACCCCATGGCTAGGCGGATTGATTTAAAATGGGCCGAAGCTCAACATTCGAAAGCTTGCCCCCAAGGCTTATTATATAGACCTACACGTGTCAAATTTGGGGTTATGATTAGATATTATCTATCTATCGAACCAACTGGATACATCCATGTATTTTATAATTAATTAGTCATTTTAGTTAGGCTAAAATATCAGTAATAATTAATACTGAATAATACTTTAGTAAAACTAGACTTACCTGGAAGTTGACGTATTACTAAGATTCTTACGAATCTAAGGATACGAAGGTAAGGATCAGGGGAGAGGACAATCCCGCGCATGCCGGAAGTAGCTTCAGTATTCAAAGTTGGAGGGGAATAAAAAACCTAACTCTTACTAAAAATAAAACATCAGCAAACCTACCCTTTCCCCACCTAGGTCTGATTTTATATTTATTATTTATACACGAGTAATATTTTTGTATCTTATCCTTAGGTGTGGGTACGGTGGGCCCCTGATCGCAAGAATCTTAGTAATACTTCAACTTCCAGGGAAGTCTAGTTTTACTAAAATATTCTTACTTCTTCCGGATACCGGAAGTTAAGTATCCGCGGAGAGTCTTGGTAGCATGGTTTTTTATTGCCCGACTTCCCTTCCATTACTTCCTTTCCTTCTTCTCTCGTCCTTCTATTCAACAACAATTCTTGTCTTTCGACATTAGACATTGCTTCAACAGTTCTATTCACACGGAATCAAGATCCAGTCCCAAGCTTCACAGTTTCTGTGCCTATGGCTTTATTACAACGTTAATCACATGTCAATTATTATATAGTAAATACTTGAATTTTTTATATATATATGTTAACAAACACACTTCTTAACGCCTTCTATTGTTTCTCAATAACAGTCTCTGAAACTCTACTGGGTCTTCAATTGTTTTATGATAGTACCTCGCGAAGCTCTTACTGTCCCGCCAGGAAGCGTTACGGATAATGGCATTCAAGCTTGCTCCTAGCGCTTTTGCTGATGATGCCGAAGCTCCTGTAGTACTGTGACCCTTGTACTTATTCGTATTAATACCTGCCAGGTCCATTGCCCTTAGTGTCCACCTAGCCAGTGTTGCTCTACTTATGGGTCCATGTGGCCCAATATACGAAATCAGTAATTGTTTATTCTGCTTCCTTACATTTGCCATTCTTAACAAATACTTTTTAACAGTCCTTACTACACACAGTCTTCTATCTTCAGTGTAATTGTGGAATCTTATAGAGTCCAATGGTTGACCCAATTGATTATGTTTTAACAATGTTTTCATTTTAAACACCACTGAGCTTTCCTCAAACCTCATTCTGTCTATCGACAAACTTAAAATCATTTGCCCCCTTTGTGACGAAACTAATAACAATAACAACGTTAATTTATATGATAATAATTTCAGATTCAGTGCCGAATTATTCCCTAATTTCTTAATCCAGTCTAGTATTATGTTTACACTCCAGTAACTATCATATCTAGGTTGTGGAGGTCTCTGCTCATGGAAACGTTTGCAAAACCACCTGATTAAATAATGTTCCCCAATGGTGGTCCATCTCCTCCAGGCAAAATCACGCTCAATGCACATCTGGCCATGTTTATCGCTCCATAACCTACACCCGTTTCAAAATACATCCTTAAATATTTCAGAACTTCTGCCATCTTAGGGTTTAATACACTGACTCCTCTCTCTAAGGCCCAAAGTGCCAATCTATTAATGTGTGTCACATATCCTTTCCTCGTAGATTTCCTCCATGTGTCTTGAAAATAACTCAACGTTGTATTATCTATGTCAAACCCTTCCAATGTCCTAGCTAAAAGAGGTACGCCTATAATTTTATATCTTCTAGATTTTGCCATAGCCCCTCGCCACTTGGGTTGCCTGCTCCACGCAGGTTGCCAACTTGCCTTGGGAACGCCATCTCTTCTTTTGCCCCCAGTCGTATTACTGCGTGCCACGGTTGCGCCGGCCAGTCTGGAGCCACCACTATCGCCTTGGGCCGATCCCTGCTGATTTTTCTGACGACCCTCGGTATTAGGCTGAATGGTGGAAAACAATATATGAACATATTTTCCCACTTGAATGAAAATGCATCTGTCTTCCAATTATCTGGTTCTGGCTCCCAGCTTACATATTTTCCTACTTTCGCATTTAGTCTTGATGCAAACATATCTATCTCTGGGGTTCCCCACTTGTTACGGATTTCTTCGAAAATGTCTTCTCTTAAGCTCCATTCTAGGTGATCCCTGAATTTTCTGGATCTCAAGTCTGCTAAAATGTTGTCTACTCCTGGAATATGAGTAATAGATAGCCAGTTCCCATGTTCCTGTGCCCATTCCCATATCCTAATTGTTCCATTCAAACAATCTTCTGACTTGGTTCCTCCTATGTTTTTTACATACGCTAGTGCTGTTGTATTGTCTGTTCTTACTCTTATATGTATATTTTCACACCTACATAAACTCTTTAATCCGAAATAGATTGCTCTCAGTTCTAGCACATTTATGTGCATTAACTCATCCGGGTGCCAACATCCACCCGTCTCCTCTGTCTCCGTATGAGCTCCCCAGCCTGCATGTGATGCATCTGTGAATTGTTCCATCTGTGGATCCTCCCTTCTGATCTTCTTACTATTGTGTATGTTCTCACACCACCAACTTATGTCCGCCATACCTTCCTGCGAAATCCACATTTCACTCTCAAAATTACCCTTGCTCCTCTTCAGGGCTTTAATCTTATCTCTTTCAATACTCTTGAAGTGTACACCTACATACTCTACTCCCTGCGCGTAAGCTACCATTAGGCCTACTAGCCCCATTATTGTTCTAATCTTGTGTGTTCTTTCCCCTAGAACTCTTCCTATGACCTCTAGCATCTTAACCTTTTTCTCTACCGGTAGTCTTATCTGCATTGTTTCCGAGTCTAATTCAAACCCCAAAAACATCAATTTTTTTGTAGGTTCCAGAACAGACTTTTCTAGGTTTATTTTAAACCCCAACTTTCTAAAGCTGTCTCTTAATTCCAAAATTGCTTCCCTACATTCCTTTTTTGTTCTACCAATCACAAAGCTATCGTCCAGATATGGGAATCCTATAAACACTTTTTCTGCCAAATCTTCACAAATAGGTTTTAAGAATTTTGTAAAAATATGTGGTACTGGTGACAGGCCATTCGGTAATACTTGATACTCGAGTAACTTCTTTCCTATTCGAAACCTCAAATATTTCTTATGGGTTTTTAATATTGGCACAGAGTAATATGCATCTGTCAGATCTGCACTCGCCATCCAACTTCCACGTTCTATCAGTTCTAGTGCTGTTTTTAAATTATACATCTTGAAATGATCATAGCTTATTATTTTATTTAGTTCTGTCAGATCCAAAATCATTCTAAATTTCCCATTCGAATTTGGTCTTAGAAAAATATTCGACACCCATTGATTCGGGCATTCTTCTACTACCTTTAAAACTCTCTTTTCAATCAACAATTTTACTTCTTCCTGTACAAAGTCTTGTTCTTGCTCCTCCATTTTGAATGGAAAGGGTTCTCTTATCTGGACTGGTGTCTTAATGAATGGTATCGTCAACCCTTCTACACATTTTAAGATCCATTTATCGGAAGTTAATTTCCTCCAACTGCTCAGATAATTAACTATATTACCTGCTATAAACTCTACCTGTTCATCCCTAGTTTTATAATTATTATTATTGATAATATGAAATGATTCCCCAGGTTCGGTCCTTAGAGTTACCCACCTGGCTATGGTAGCTCACTTCTGGAAACCCCGGCTGGAGCTCCCTCTACCTCTCGTACCTCTGGCCACTGACGGAACATTTCCATATTGAGCGGAGTCCTCCGACGTTCTGCCAAGGTGCTTCTCTGGCGCTTGCTGCCTTGTACCCCTGGATGGCGTCTGTCTTCCTCCTCTGTGGGGTCTGCACCTGCCATTTCCCCTTCTGGGATAAGGAGCGCTGTAGCTTCTTGCTTGGTTATCTTGGAAAAATCTTTGTTTCCTTCTGTACGGCCCTGATGTCATGCAGGTATCTGAGGCTCGCACTGACTTCATCAGTTGTCGGTTTTTCTCGCCGAGATTATCTCCTAACAAATACTCTGATGGTTCTGGTAAATCTCCATACACATCTCTTTTCACTTTTATAATTTCTTTTCCCAAACGTGAATTCACTACCTTCTTAACACTGGCCTTCCTGTCTAGCCTCATCTGACTGTGTGCATACCAACAGTCTTATCGTGTTCAGCATGTGCATTGCGTGTTCATTTAGCTCAGGATCCGCTGAGCCCCTTTGCAAAATAATGTCCATCACAGGCGCTATCGCTGTCAGCGATCCTACAACTCCCTTCATCGCAGTCAACAGTGAGCACTCACCATCTTTCCTGCCTTCAGCAAAACGTATCTCTTCATTTAAAGCTGGCACTTGTGCAGCAGGCACATCTCGTAGCCCCATATACTGGCTTGCTATCTCAGTCTCACATATTGTTTTTAGCCGCTTTGGTCCACTACCATTGGGCCCTTCGTAATAATGATTGATGACCCCTGCCATCGATTCACTAATTACGATCCTCTGCGCCACCGGCTTCTTCACTGCGTTATATATTTCTTGTATTTCTATTAACAGTGCGCCCTCATGTAGCCCTGTATCCAGCTTAAACTCTCGTCATACTTTTGTTTTTGCCATAGTTGTATTTGTTGTCGATGTCTTCGATGTGTTTACCGTTGCCGCTGTCACTTTTGGCTTCGACGGCGCCTTAAAACTGCTGAAAGGCGATGGTTTAATGAGCGTCTCTGTCGTCTTTTGCTTCTCTTTACTCTCAAAACCCACTCTAAGTAGTCTCAACTGTTCATTCATGTTAATCACACTCACAGATTCACCATCATCTTCCTCATAATATGCGTAATCTTCATCTTCCTCTGTGTCATACAGCGCATCGTACTCCAAATCATTGCATGCCCCGTCACCATGACCTAGATATGACGTCTCTGTTGCCATGGCGCCTACTTGCGACTCTCTCGTACGCTCCAATTCCAATCTCTTCTGCTCCGCCTCCTTCGCTTCTTTTCTCATTTCCATCAATTCCGCGAACATTATTTTGAACTCTGACATATCAGTCAAATTATCATTGCTCGTACTTGCAATTGGAGAACTTTGTTCTATCTTTTTCAGCCGTTGTTTAGCTTTTGAGTCTAACGATGTTACTTTCTTTTGTTTTGATTTGTTCGTAAGCGAACAATCCACCGATTCAGAATCTGACCCCCTTAAATTATGAACAGCAGACATCACAGTTGCTAGATCTTCAGTAGCCATCATTCGAGCCATTTCAATGTCGAAACCGTTCTGATACCTTGCCTTGAATGTGTTACGTGCGTTCGTTCCGGCCGCGAGGTGAATAGCACTTGCTATCGCAGTCTATGTTCTGTAACGACAAGTGTTTCACGCGTATATCCTTGATATACCGGTGTAGGTGAAGCACAGTGCCTCCCCCTGGTGTTCTCGGATGGTATCGAATCATTGGTTCCAGTGGGTTCGAATCCACTAGCTGGCGCCTCTGCCCCCTCTGCCCCCCTCCTCCTCTCCTTCCCTGGGGTTCTGGAACCGGTGGGCCACTTCTGCCTCGGACGTCACCGGAAGCACTCGCCTCCCTCCCCTGCTCTGCCTGTGTTGTTGGTTGAAACGAACTTCAATTTTCGTCTAGGCACACGAGGTCATGGAATTCTAGCCGACGAGTATGCTAGAGACAGCTAAGTAACATTATCTTTATGTTCACAATATTGTGTGTGTTACTGTGGGTGCGTTTTGAGGCTAGTGGAGGTGGCGTTGGCAGTCAGACATCGAATTCTCTGGAACTTCTCTCACTTGCTACCGGTGGCGAAATGTCAGAGTGGCTGTCACCGGCTATTTGGCTGTCACCTACACGTGCTACTGTCACTTCAATTTTCGTCTGAGGAATGGTGTTGACCTGAAGAGTTTGCACACACGCTGGCACAGTGATTTGTGAACTGATAAACTATTTGGCTGTCACCTACACGTGCTACTGTCACTTCAATTTTCGTCTAAGGAATGGTGTTGACCTGAAGAGTTTGCACACACGCCGGCACACAGTTATTTATAAACTGATAAACTATTTTTTTGCTGTCACCGACACGTGCTACCAGTGACAGCATATAGTGAGTTATAAACTGATAAACTATTTGCTCTTACCAACACTTGCTACTGTCACTTCAATTACTATGTCGTGTTAGTACTTGTGGAAGTAGTGGCGAGCATTTTGTACTGCCGCTGGCCGGTGTGGCGTGCAAGGTCGGAGGCGGACATTTTGTGTACATTTTGCCAAGAACCACAGCTAAGTAATACGTCGTTTAGTACTCGTGGAAGTAGTGGCGGACATTTTGTACTGCCGGTGGCCGGTGTGGCGTGCAAGGTCAGAGGCGGACATTTTGTGTACATTTCACCAAGAACCACAGCTAAGTTATGTCGTGCTAGTACTTGTGGAAGTAGTGGTGGACATTTTGTACTGCCGCTGGCCGGTGTGGCATGCAAGGTCGGAGGCGGACATTTTGTGTACATTTCGCCAAGAACCACAGCTAAGTAATACGTCGTGTTAGTACTTGTGGAAGTAATGGCGGTCATTTTGTACTGCCGGTGGCCGCTGTGGCGTGCATTGGTTGAAGCGAATTGTCGGTGGATTTGGACTTTGAGGACGCGTCGTTGGACGACTGCAGATGCGTAATTCAGCACATTGCCTATATATCGAGTAAAGCACGCGCAGATAGGTTTTGTATGCGGCTCATGTCAGTTATGATGATTCTGTGAGAAAGGATGCATTGAAGGACGGCTTCGACGCTTTCGGCGCTGGAGCAGCAGAGCACGCGTTGTATCATTACGCGTTCGAGAATATTCGAAGGCGTAAAGACAATGCAGGGGGGTCAGTCGATGGGGCGAACGCCTATACAAAAGACGGTAAACGCCCATGCTACGCGTACAATAAGGACGCCGGCTGCCCCGCTACGTCTTCAGACTGCACGTACGGCCATTGCTGTTCGGAGTGTGGCTCTACGTCTCATAAATCAGTATCGTGTAAAAAAAAAAAAAAAAAAAAAAAAAAAAAGATTTGCGGCTTCAGGTGACCGCCAGTCTGGCTACACGCCAGCCAATTGTTTTGCTGAGGGACTAGTAGAATCGTTTGGGGACTGCCCTATAGTTAGCGACCAGGTCACTGAAGTTTCTCTAGTTACGTCAAATATTCAAGACTTTCCGGTTGGAGTTGCAGCCATTGCTAGCCAGGCTATTTTGGGCTTGCTCGCCACTGCACTCAGGCCAAAAACCAGGCAGTTAGAGGAGGAGGTGCATAATTTAGAGGTGACAGATAAAGAGAGCCGTTCAAGACCGAAGTCGAAGGCCACGAGGCGCCATCGCCGGCGAACACGTTCGTCGTCGACCTCGTCCAGTGAGCGAACCCCAAGCCGTGAACGCAGATTGAAAAGTAAGTGGTCACTGAAGCGCCATACAAAAGACCACAAAAGCATCCCGAAATTGAACCCACACAAATTGGTTGAAGCGAATTGTCGGTTGACTTTGGACTTTGAGGACGCGTCGTTGGACGACTGTAGGCGCGTAATTTAGCACATTGCCTATATATCGAGTAAAGCACGTGCAGATAGGTTTTGTATGCGGCTCATGTCAGTTATGATAATTCTGTGAGAAAGGATGCGTTGAAGGACGGCTTCGACGCTTTCGGTGCTGGAGCAGCAGAGCACGCGTTGTATCATTACGCATTCGAGAATATTCGAACGCATAAAGACAATGCAGGGGGGCCAGTCTACGGGGCGAATGCCTATACAAAAGACGGTAAACGCCCATGCTACGCGTACAATAAGGACGCTGGCTGCCCCACTACGTCTTCAGACTGCACATACGGCCATTGGTGTTCGAAGTGTGCCTCTACGTCTCATAAATCAGTATCATGTAAAAAAGAAGGATTCGCAGCTTCAGGTGACTGCCGGTCTGGCTACGCACCAACCAATTGTTTTGCTGAGGGACTAGTAGAATCGTGTGGGGACTGCTCTATAGTTAGCGACCAGGTCACTGAAGTTTCTCTAGTTACGTCAAATATTCAAGACTTCCAGTGGGAGTTGCAGCCATTGCTAGCCAGGCTATTTTGGACTTGCCCACCACTGCACTCATGACTGCGCACGATGGTCCAATTACTCATGACCTTCCGCCTGGATGCGTTCTACCATCGGCCGACTGGCTAACAATCACCAACTGTGGGACTTACTTAGAACTTTCTGCTACGGACAGTTCACATAATAACAATATTAAGACATTTAAAGTATCAGCTCTTTGTAATGCGGGTCAGTGTGCCTGCGTTCATTTTATTGCTGAATGTTCAACTATCAATCACACATTATTAAAACTGTCCTTGGGGGAGCCAAGCGCAAACTAGGGTGCGCGGTTAAAACAGCGGCTCCTATATTGCTGAAAGAATTAATAACTATTTTTTCCTATTTTCGTCCTTCCCCAGTCATACTGCCACCAGGGCGGTGCTTTTGACGGGATTCCGTGCATTATTAAGAAAATGTCAAAGTACAGCTTCCGATTCTATGCTTTTGCGACAGATTTTAAATTGATTGGGGAGTCATTGTAACGGTCATAAAGTCAAAAACTATCCGGTTCCATCAGCGGGAACTGTTATTGCCTATCGCAAAAGTTTGAACAGTGAGTTGTGCTGTTCACTGGTTATCTAAGCACTTTGAAGAATCGCCGGCGTCTGATGACGCACCGGCATTCTTGGTGCCGTCTTCAGACGGAATTTTGTCCACATTATCGTACAAGGTTTTGCAGTCCTCCATTAAGTATTTTGCAGCACTTGCTGGTCTCAATCATGAGCATTATTCATGCCACTCTTTACGTAGAGGTGGCTGTACTTTTTGGCCATGCAGGGGGCTTCTTTGGAGGAGATTAAACCAGGGGGGATTGGGCTTCAGACACAGTTTTCAATACATCTGCTCGCCCTTGTCTGAGCGTATTTCGGCTGATATGCGTGTCGTGACGGCCCTCGCGACGACTTAGTGGCTGGGTGGACGGGTGGTCCTTGGCACCTTGCCCAGCCCGAAGACAGTCAATCAACGAGCATTTGTAAAATAAATACTGTACTCGCCCTTTTGTTGTTGGGTTGCTGCCTTCACTACTCACACGTATATCCTTGATATACCGGTGTAGGTGAAGCGCAGTGCCTCCCCCTGGTGTTTTCGGATGGTATCGAATCATTGGTTCCGGTGGGTTCGAATCCGCTAGCTGGCGCCTCTGCCCCCCTCCTCCTCTCCTTCCCTGGGGTTCTGGAACCGGTGGGCCACTTCTGCCTCGGACGTCACCGGAACCACTCGCCTCCCTCCCCTGCTCTGCCTGTGTGGTTTTTTTTTTATTATCTATATTATTCACTCATTGACTAAACATTGTAACTTGGTAGGGCGCCTTGCCCAGCCCGAAGACAGTCATGCAACGAGCGTTTGTAAAATAAATACTGTACTCGCCCTTTTGTTGTTGGGTTGCTGCCTTCACTACAGAACCATAAGAATAGGCATAAATGTGGTATTTCTTTAAATCAATTACTTCACTTCACATAACAAAACATTCACCCACAAAACTTTAAAATAAATCCAAATGGTTCGTCAAAAATCCTTACCTCAATTTCTGTCCTCCTCCAACTCGTACTGACTCCTCCGCTGCCGAGTTGTTTACTGAAGCTACTTTCGGCATGCGCGGGATTGTCCTCTCCCCGGATACTTAACTTCCGGTATCCAGAAGATGAAGTAAGAATTGAGAAATTCCTGCCTGCTAAAGCGATTGTATACTGAGCTTTTATTGCTACCAGTAGAATTCATCTGCCCATAGTAAGTTTAGTTATTATGTGTAACTAGACAAAGCTAAATTCCTTGTCCCATTGGATATATTTGAATAAACTCCTATTATGGATAACTAGTCAATTATGATCAACATATATTGAATAGTCATTCCATTGAAATCGATAGACATGGGAATTACAAAATTATTTCACACAAAGTACCTTCCATCTTGCAACAGTCTTTTGTCGTGCGCCTTCCCCTAAAGCATCTAATTGCAAAATAAAAACATATAATCATTATATATGTGAATAGCAGGACATATAATGTTAACATACATGTACAGGTGCAGTGTTGCTGTTGCTCCACTTTGTTTTACTTGTGAAGGATTTTGTTGAATGTTTTTTAATAGTTACACTAGTTAAAGTTGCAGTCCGATGGTTTTGAGTTTCTGTCATTTTTCTGAGATAAATATACTAAATTGATCGTTATAATCTACCGTACTTTAGTCTGAAGTAACTTTTATTTTAAATGGCTAACTTCAGAGATATTTGAAGTGCAAACATGTAAGATTAGTTTTGGCAAGCACACCAAAACTCTGACTCCATAGGCTTCTGCAGTAACAGGTTCTATTGAATTGGGTTGGTATTCCCTTCTATGTGGCAACAAAGGCTTAATAAGTGAACCAATATATATATATTAGATATGTAGAATCAATTCTAGATAATTGTTTTGTTTTTGAAAATTTGATGCTTAATCGGACTATGCAGCTTTAATTAAACAAAGGAAATGGCAATTTCTGACAATTGGTCTTCCTCATTCCATGACTCATTTCCCTATCTTAGTGATGCCAAACGCCAAGCTAGATGAAGACAAGTATAAGTTTTTACGGCATTGGCATCACTCGTCCTAGGTTCGAAACCGGGGCACAAATCCCATGATCAGCCACATGGGAACCGGGTGCTTAATTAATGTGGCTGTCCGACCATTTTGGGGGGTGTTTTTTTTTGCTGCTGGACTAAAGTCATCTATATAAACAAAGCCATGCTAATAGTACATTCAGCTTCGATGGGTAATCAAATGTGTATCGACGTATGGAAACAACGAAAACCCACTGCTGCCACATAGGCTACCCTTTCCGACAAGCAGCAATGGGTCTTTTATATGCACTTTCCCACAGACAGGACAGCACACACAACAGCCTTTGATGAACCAGTTGTTGACCACCACTGGTTGGAATGGAAAATAGCCCAAACTGCAAATGTGTCCACTGAGCAGGATCGATAGGATGACCCACACATTCACAGGTGGACACTCTACCGCATGATACGTCCCGCCCGTCCTGATATAACCTTAGATGTTGCTAGGACGTAAAACCACAACAAACAATGATACGTCCCGCTCCCTGTAGGCCTACCCGAAGTATGACATGTTCATTGTTATTTATAAATTACCAAATTGAGTTAACTCATACTTACTTGACAATGAGAACCTTTCCAATTCCGGAAACAGACTGGTCTCTTTCTTTGGTAAAAGCCATTTCTCAATATGTGGACGCATCACAGAGTTCTGCACATAATGTTCCAGGAAAGCTGGGTTCTCATCCAGGAATACCGTCACGTCCTTGGGACTTAAGGCTGCAATATGAAATAAAGTGCAGTATGATATATAGTATTATTAGCACTGGGTGAAACAGTCTATCACTGTATCAGCCTGATTAAAGCAACTGATGGCCAACCGTTAGAAAACAATTAGTTACAAAATATATAATCAATCAATGGCTGTGTTAGATCGTGATACAATTTAGTTTGTTACTACCTAGAGCAGTTTTTCAAGATTTTGAAAATATTTAATGTTTGTTTATGTGGTTATATCGAGGATATGTGAATACCATTTAGTTTGACAAAAAACTATGTTAGATTGGAAAATGTATCTAGGAGAAAGACTTCGATATAGAAATTAGATTTAGAAACAAATCGCTCGGAATAATTCTTTATTAGATTTCTTATGGTTTTTTTGCACACGTGTTTTATTCATCAGACAACTGTTTTCTGAAAGATATGATGGGAGCCTATACTATAATACTGACAGTGACAGTAGCCTACTAGATAAAAGATTCACCCCATACTTGTAGTACACGGTTGAACAACAACGTAGTCCAAATACTGGCGAAAATAGCTTTAGTATGGAACAGGAAGTAGAATGCCTGCCTCCAATATCAAATGGGTACTCATATCAGCCCAGAGTTGGTGAAATGGGAGAGAATGCAGAAAGACAACATGGCGGTGATAGAATGACATCGATTTCACTTTTAAATTATATTAAACTAGATGTTTTATTATATTTTTCAACTCAAAGGAAGCGGGAAAATATGGAGACATATATAAAGAATAAGTGTTGCTTCTTAGATTGTTAATTTAGGCTCTCATTTCATTTCCCCACATTTTTGACAGCTTTTATATAGGGTTGATATTCACCCGTGTACTGCAGGCACGGGGTGAATACTTTATCTAGTAGCCTACATGCAATTAGATAAAAGATTCACCTGGTACTTGTAGTACACGGGTGAAGGACAACGTAGTGTAAATACGGGCGAAAATTGGTTTAGTATGGAACATGAAGTAGAAACTGTGGCTCCAGTATCAAATGGCTAACCATATACTGATATAGGCACAGAGTTGGTGAAATGGGAGAGAATGCAAAAAGACAAGATGGCAGCCGCAGAACGCCATCGATTTCACTTTTAAATCTTATTAAACTAGATATTATATTATATTTTTCAACTCAAAGGTAGCAGGCTATAAATAAGACATATGTAAAGAATAATTGTTGCTTCTTAGATTGTGAAATTAGGCTCTCAATTCGTTAACCCGCTTTTTCGACCGTTTTTATATAGGGTTGGTATTCACCCGTGTACTGCGACTGCGAGTACCGGATGAATCCTTTATCTAACATGCAATATGTACAAATATTTGAATAGACTAACATGAGAACTAAATGAGAGAAAATGAGATCAAATAAATGGGATGAAAGTGAGAAATAGTTGAGTCAATTCAAGTGAAACAGTGTCTACATCAACATATAGCCTAAGAAAAGCTCACTTTTAGTCTGGCCGCGGTAGTAAGTTCCCAGTCCCAGAAGCATGATTTTGAGGCGACAAATATGTGACTGTGATGAATTTCGGTGATTAGTCGCCTAGTGTTTCCTGAACACCAAATAAACCAAAAAAAATACAGCACTTTGCTTCCCCGATGACGATTTGAGGTGTTCAGCTTTAATTGCATTTAAACTCACTCAGGCTCCGTCTCGGAGGCGCCTCGGCGACGGGCATGACGTCACGCCAGTCTGAACGACAACAGTAGTTGGTCGCCTCGAAAATGGCCACCCCCCATAGGCGGCGGCCATTTGAAATGGACAAGCTGCGCTGTGATAGGCTGAAACTACTGGATACGGTGGAAATGCTGCGCTGTGATAGGCTGAAACCACTGGACACGGCAGCCATTTTCGAGGCGCTTTTTGTCTCCACATTGAAAAGGGAGGCGTCGCCGAGACGTCGCCGAGACGTCGCCGAGATGCACCCTGAACGCAAATAGAGCAAAAAGCATCGCCGCGACGTCTCCGAGACGTACCCTGAACGCGGCCCTGGCTCCAACGTTGTGTATGCCCTACATCACTACATACACAAAATAGACGAATCCATTCATACTGACTAGATATTCTTCAATTTATCTTTCAGTAAAGCGCCAGGACAACACATGTTCATGTGATTTAAAGCAGATATACTAACTCTTGACCTAGTGAATGATATGAATGCTCATTATTTAGTTAATTTCTACATTTTATTTGCAACTTAACGATGGGTGTGTAGCTGACTGAGTGTGCACATGTGACATGATCGAAATGCAAATCGACTCTTGCTATGAACACAACATAGCCATAGCCTCATAGCCATAGGCCGACCTATGAAGACAATAAATAGACGCACGGCTGGTGACTTCCATTAGAAAATAACACGTGCGTAGTCGTAGAACAATTCAATCAAATACCAGATTAATACATGAAAATAAACAATGTCACTAAACAATCCTCCCTGGTAACAGAAGTGGACGGTTATTTTGCATATATAGTAAACTGTACATAATCATGGATTCCCTAGTGTAAATTGGGCAACGTTATTCGTTAACGTGGCAGTAAATTGTGTAGTTAAATTAAACCCTGGAGACTAGCCATGTATTCCTCAAAAGATATATCCTGTAATGCTGCTATGGAGAGCTGTAGTCATGTTTGAATCTGAAGCAAGAAAAAGTTGGGTGTTGCATACTAACCCCAAGGTTTCGAAGCACAACAAAAGCACCTGCGTTGAAGAAACGCCATTGTCATGTGGTAGTACCCATTCGTTCACTAGGCGGCGCTATTGCGAGGCTACCAACAGCTGTCACCAGGTGGTGAAACAAATGGGGAGCTTTCATGAGCCAGTTCTCTCGCTTTACACTTGGTGGCAGCACCCATTCCCGGTCCAAGTCGGCCATCATGGTTGGATAGAAGGGTGTAGGTGTGTGTGTTGGTGGTGTAGGTGTGTGGTGGGGTTTTATGGATATGGTGGGGGTGTAGGTATGTGTGTGGTGGGGGTGTAGGTGTGTGTTGGGTGTGTGGTGAGGGTTTAGGGGTGTGGTGGTGGTGTAGGTGTGTGGTGGGAGTTCAGGGATGTGGTGGGGGTGTAGTTGTGTGTTGTGTGTGTGGTTGGGGTGTCGGTGTGTGTTGGGTGTGTGGTGAGAGTTTAGGGTGTGGTGGGTGTGTAGGTGTGTGGTGGGGGCTTAGGCATGTGGTGGGGGTGTAGGTGTGTGGTGTGTGTGTGGGGTTGGGCTGTAGGTGTGTGGTGAGGGTTTAGGGATGTGGTGGTGGTGTAGGAGTGTGGTGGTGTAGGTGTGTGGTGGGGGTGTAGGTGTGTGGTGGGGGTGTAGGTGTGTGATGAGGGTTTAGGGGTGTGGTGGGGGTGTAGGTGTGTGGCGGGGTATAGGTTTGTGGTGGGGATGTAGGTGTGTGGTGGGGGTTTAGGGATGTGGTGGGGGTGTAGGTGTGTGTGGTGTGTGTGGTTGGGGTGTAGGTGTGTGTTGGTTGTGTGGTGTGTGTGGTTGGGGTGTAGGTGTGTGTTGGTTGTGTAGGGGTGTGTGGTGCGGGTTTAGGGGTGTGGTGGGGGGTAGGTCTGGGGTGAAGGTTTAGGGATGTGGTGGGGGTGTAGGAATGTGGTGTGTGTGGTGGTGTATGTGTGTGGTGGGGGTGTAGGTGTGTGGTGAGGGTTTAGGGGTGTGGTGGGGGTGTAGGCGTGTGGTGGGGGTTTAGGGATGTGGTGGGGTTGTAGGTGTGTGGTATGTGTGTGTGTGGTTGGGCTGTAGGTGTGTGGTGAGGGTTTAGGGATGTGGTGGTGGCGTAGGAGTGTGTGGTGTGTGTGGTTGGGGTGTAGGCGTGTGTTGGTTGTGTGGTGTGTGTGGTTGGGGTGTAGGTGTGTGTTGGTTGTGTAGGGGTGTGTGGTGTGGGTTTAGGGGTGTGGTGGGGGGGGGTAGGTCTGGGGTGATGGTTTAGGGATGTGGTGGGGGTGTAGGTGTAGGAATGTGGTGTGTGTGGTGGTGTAGGTGTGTGGTGGGGGTGTAGGTGTGTGGTGAGGGTTTAGGGGCGTGGTGGGGGTGTAGGTGTGTGGTGAGGGTTTAGGTGTGTGGTGGTGGTGTTTGGTGGGGTGTAGGTGTGTGATTGAGGTGACGGTGTGTGTGGTGAGGGTGTATGTGTGTGTGTCATGGTGTAGGTGTCGTGTGTGTGTGTGGTGAGGGTGTAGGTGTGTGGTGCGGGTGTAAGTGTGTGGTGGGGCCGCCGAAAAAAGTCAGGATTAACCGGTCGTTTGGTTTAACCGAGCTTTGTTTAATGGGATTGTACTGTAGAACTGCTTCTATCCAAGCAAAGCATTACAGAGACCGGTGTAGGACGTTCAAAACACTACACCGTTCAAAACACTACGGTAGTGTTTTGAACCTACGTTCCAAACACTATGGTAGTGTTTTTAACTTAGGTTGAAAACACTACTGTTAAGTTCAAAACACTACCCCTACGTACATTCAAAACACTACCCAAGTTCAAAACACTATCATGACAAGCTGACCCTGCTGCGTCATTTGAAGCACGTATTAGTATATGCTGATAGTGCTGCGGCGTGCGCCCTGTTGTGTATTAGTATACGCTGATGGTGCTGCGGTGAGTGCACCACATATTAGTATACGCTGATGGTGCTGCGGCGTGTGCGCCACCAGTATACGCTGATAGCACTGCGGGGTGTGCGCCATGTATTAGTATACGCTGATAGTGCTGCAATGTTTAACAATGTACTAGTAGACATAGTGCTGCGGCATTCAACAAATTAGTATACAGTGATCGTACTGCGCGGTGGTTTAAACGGTAGAGCACGGGCATCGCGTGCGGAAGGTCGGGAGTTCGGTTAGCTGTCGAGTAAAACCAATGACTTTAAAATTGATATTTGTCGCTTTCCTAGCATGGCGTTAGGCATTAATAGGATAGTCAGTACCCATCCTGATATGACCTTCCATGTTGCTAGGATGTAAAACAATAACCACTAAAAACAACCCCTAATGCCAGCCGATGACTTTGTGGCTGGAGAGTAGATGAATCTTCAAACTTATTATACTCGTACCTTACTACATACTGCCCTGTAGTGTTTTGAACTTAAAGGTAGTGTTTTGAACTTGAGGATAGTGTTTTGAGCGTGGCCACAGTAGTGTTTTGAACCTACCTTCAGCCAGGTTGAAAACACTACCGATAGTGTTTTGAACCCAGGTTGAAAACACTACCGTAGTGTTTTTGTAGGGTAGTGTTTTGAACTTACTACACCGGCATGGTGCGCCATCTGACGAGAGACTCATGCAAACTGAAAGGTCCCCATTGTCTCAGGTCAGAGGAATATTATCCCTAGTTCAATGGGGACCTTTCATGAGCCATTTCTCTCGCTATACACTTGGTGGCAGCACCCGTTCCGGTCCTAGTCGGCCATAATGGTTGGATACAAAGACCCTATTAATACTATAGGGTCTTTGTTGGATAGAAGGGTGTAGGTCTGTGGTGGGGGTGGGGGTGTATGGTGTGTGGTGGAGGTTTAGGGATGTGGTGGGGGTGTAGGTGTGTGGTGGGGATGTAAGGGGTACTGGGGGTATAGGTGTGTGTGGTGGGGTGTAGGGGGTATAGGTATGTCTGGTGGGGTGGGGGGTGGGGGTGTAGGTATGTGGTGGGAGTTTGGGGATGCTAAAGATTGTGATGTGCCGCTCTGCAATACACACCTAGACCTCCACCACAAAACGACCTACACCTCCACCACACACATCGTCAACCCCCACCATACCCACTCACCACACACCCCTACACCCCCACCACACACCCCTAAATCCCAACACACCCCTACCACACACCAAAATCCTCACCACACCCCTACACCTCCACCACACAAACATACGCCCCCTCCATACACCCAACACACACACCTACACCACAACCACACCCACCCCACCATACCCACTCACCACACCCCCTACACCCCCAAATCCCCCCACCACACACACCAAAATCCTCACCACACCCTGCTTCGATCCAACTGCAGCATTACATGAGCCTGCATGGTGCGCCATCTGACGAGAGAGTCATGCAAACTGAAAGGTCCCCATTGCCGCGGCCCCTAGTAGTCTTGTGATTTTCACAACGACAATGTCTTCACTGGTTCTTCGTTTCATTATAGTTCTATTGGTTCAGGCACGAAAGCTACACCATTTAACATTCCAAACCCAACGCTAAGGTTAAAACCATTATATCTTGGTTTTCTAAGCATTCGTGTCAGTATTCCTTAATAATAGGACCTTTTTTTCAATTTAATTACAAATATATTTTCGGCACAAATAAGCCAAATATATTTCTTGTTTATGCAAAGGGGACCTTTCAGTTTGCATGACTCTCTCGTCAGATGGCGCACCATGCCTGTCTCATGTGTTATGGAGGTGTAAGGGTGTGGTGAGGATTTTGGTGTGTGTAGTGGGGGTGTATGGGGATTTAGGGGTGTGTGGTGGGGATGTAGGGGTGTGTGGTGAGTGGGTATGGTGGGGTGGGTGTGGTTGGGGTGTAGGTGTGTGTGGTGGGGGCATATGTTTGTGGGGTGGAGGTGTAGGGGTGTGGTGAGGATTTTGGTGTGTGGGGATTTAGGGGGGTGTGGTGGGGGTGTAGGGGTGTGTGGTGAGTGGGCATGGTGTGGTGGGTGTGGTTGGGTGTAGGTGTGTATGGTGGGTGGGTGGTGGGAGCATATGCTTATGTGGTGGGTGTGTTGTGGAGGTGTAGTGGTGTGGTGAGGATTTTGGTTTGTGTGGTGGGGGTGTATGGGAAATTAGGGCTGTGTGGTTGGGGTGCAGGGGTGTGTGGTGAGTTGGTATGGTGGGGTGGGTGTGGTTGGGGTGTAGGTGTGTGTGGTGGGGGCGTATGTGTAGTGGAGGTGTAGGGCTGTGGTGAGGATTTTGGTGTGTGTGGTGGGGGGGGGGGGGGGGTGGGGTATGGTGTGGGGGGTGTGGTTGGGGTGTAGGTGTATATGGTAGGTGTGTGGTGGTGTGTTGTAGAGGTGTAGGGGTGTGGTGAGGATTTTGGTGTGTGTGGTGGGGGTGTATGGGGATTTAGGGGTGTGGGGTGGGGGTGTAGGGGTGTGTGGTGAGTGGGTATGGTGGGGTGGGTGGTGTGGGGTGTAGGGGTGTGGTGGGGCTCTAGGTGTGTGTGGTGGGGGTTGACGGTGTGTGTGGTGGGGGTGTAGGTGGTTTGTTGTGGAGGTGTAGGGGTGTCTTGCAAAGCGGCACCTCACAATCTTTAGCATCCCTAAAACCCCACCCCACACCTACACCCCCAACACAGCCCTAAACCCCCACCATACACCTATACCCCCTACACCCCAGCACACACACCTATTCCCCCAGTACCCTTTACACCCCACCACACACCTACACCCCCATCACACAACTACACCCCCACCACACACAAACCACCACACACACACCTACACCATCACCACACACACACCTACACCCTCACCACACACACACCTACGCCCTCACCATGCACACCTACACCTCAACCACACACACCTACACCACCACCACACACACACACCACACCTACACTCCCACCACATCCCTAAACCCCCACCAGACACCTACACCCCACCACACCCCTAAACCATCAACACACACCTACACCCCCACCACACACACACCATACATCTAAACCCCCACCACATACATACCTACACCTCCATCACATCCCTAAACCCCCAACACAGACCACCAACACATCTACACCCTACTATCCAACCATGATGGCCGACTTGGACCGGGAACGGTTGCTGCGAGAGAAATGGCTCATGAAATCCATTTGAACACTCGTCTAGGAGATTTTTTAATCAGCATATCCCCTATTATCACTCAATAGCATTTTATGTAGATACAAGATTCACCCATACCCAGAGTAGGCCAGAGTAGGCTAGGTGAATGACAACAAATAATAATAATAATAATAATAATAATAATAATAACAATAATAAGATATTTATTTCCACGTGATAATTGTACATACAAACTGATACATGTGCGTATGTATGAATGTATGTATGTATTTAAGAATGCATATGACTATTGGGTATAAGAGGTATGCAGACAAAAGCTCACAGGATAAAAGCTACAAGTCAAAAGCTCACAAGAGAAATGCTCACAAGACATAAGCTCACACCCTTAATGGAAAAAGAGAGAAAAGCGGACAACAATTATTGTTTTATTATTATTCTATGCATATAAATGTAAGAGGTATAAACTGGACTATTTTAAAAAGTATTTCTTATGTTTTCCATTAAGACAGTGGACAGAAATTCACCCTGATTGTCAAGTTTCAAAATGACATAACTTTATTCATATTTCTCCTAGAATACAACAATGTAAAGACTATTTTAATAGTAGGCCTACTTCACAGTTCTTCCCAATTGAACCAGAGGTGGTGGCGGAATCAGTAGAGTACAGGCTTCCTGTGCGGAAGGTTGGGAGTTCGAATCCCTGTTGAGTCAAGCCAATGGCTCACAACATCTATACTTACCACTTCCTAGCCTGGCGCTCAGCATTATTAGGATTGGGGAAGGACTGCATGGTTAGCTCAATGTCAGGATAATGTGACTGAGTAGGATATCAGGTCATGGTGCCAGCCACCTGATCTCCGAATGGGACAGCACTATAAAAGTCACCATGAGTGCACACTGTCACTTTTAAGTCGGTGCCCGTCCTGATGTGACCATAGATGTTGCTAGGACGTAAAGCCCCAACAAACAAACAAATCTTTCCCATGTTACCAGTTATAACACAATTACATCAACTTACATGTTGTTGTTACATACCTAAGATGTGTGAAATGAGATGTGTGGTGTGAAATGATAGGTGAGAACAACTGACTCTGGTAACACCTCTGATTAAAGCTTGAGCTTTTGCCTTTTTTATCATTAAGGGTGTGAGCTTTTGTCTTGTGAGCTTTTGTTTCGTGAACTTTTGTCGTGGAACCGGTATAAGGACTATAGGCCTACGAGTGTAAATACTGGAAGTTCTGTTAATACCCACCTTGATATAAGTGTCAGCCACAGACTCCCTGGTACAGGGTAGTGCAAAGCCCATAATTGTCAAGTTTGTAAGGCACGATTTGAAGACAAAGATGATGAAAAATAAGCGAAAACTGAAAGATGCTGACAGACGTAATGTGTACCTAAACGATGACCTGACACCTATGCGAGCTAAGATCACCTGGTTATGATAAAAGACACATGTATCAACAGTGTATGGACGATTGATGGCATGATATTTTGTACAATGACTGAAAATGGAAATGATGTGAAGAGAATCATTAAATCACCAGATGACCTGTTCAAACTTGGATGGAATGAAGCCAAAATTAAAGATCTGGACTTGTATTATAAATACTAATGTATTATCGTAGGACCTATATTAGCCATTGAGTATTATGTTTGACATTATGTCACAACAAAATATCGGATACACAGACTATGTACTAAGCTTACTAAATGTCAACTAAGCTGCATAGCTAAATATAATCAAAATTGGTACTGTACAAATTGCACAAATATATTCCCTTTTCAAAATGTTGAGGACAATGAATTCAAACTTATCAACAAAGGTATAAATTATAAATTACTAAACCATATAGTATAAATGATTATAATGAGTGTGACTTTGAAAAGGATATCGACCCAAACAACAATTTTTATTAAAAAAATATCAATATAAACAGGAAATACCTTACAATAGATGAATGTAATCACTGTAATAGTAATATGAGAAACAAAATATCGTTTATACATCTAAATGCAAGAAACTTAAAAGTAAACGTTAGTAAAATTGAGAATCTATTAAATGAAATAAGTATTAATTTTGACATTATTGCAATATCAGAAACATGGCTGGAAGTGAAGGACAGTCAAGAGACTCTACTAAAACTAGAGGGCTATACATTGAATCATATTGCAAGAGTAAATTGAAAAGGAGGTGGAGTTGCTATATATGTACAGAATTCCATAGATTATAAGGTCATAAATGTTATGTCTTTGACTGTTAATGGCATAATGGATAGCATCTCGGTTGAACTCTGTATTAATAACAGAAGAAATGTGATTGTAAATTGTACATATAGAACATCAGTGCTCTACTGTTCTGGGACTATCAAATTGAATTGATGTCACCACATAAATTTATGCCCACCACGCTAAGATCCCTGTCACACTAGTCTAGCGGCCTTTTTACGACCACTTGTGACAGAAAAAGAAAACAGGTGGTCACAGATGGTCGCAAGCAGCCACCAGTGGTTGCAACAAGGTCTCTATTTGGTCCTCACTGGTCGCCAAACTCCTGGCAACTTTGTTGACACCAAAATGGTCGCTAGGAGATCGCCAATCCTTTTAATAGGTTGGCAATCAATCGGCGATCAGTTGGCACTCAGTCCCAGACTGATCCCAGATAAGTTGTAAAGTGAGTATGCTAACATTCTGATCACCGACCAGTCGGGGATCCGTCGGGGATCATCGCCGAATGATTGCCAACTGATCACCAAATAGTCACTGACTGATTTGAAGACCAGTCTTCCCTGGTATTAGAGAAGTCAGCGATCACTCGTTGACTGATTGCAAGCTGATCGCTAACTGATTGGCAACCGATCATCAACCAATCGCCAACCAATCGCCAACCAGTCTTCCCTGATCAGTCACCTACCATTGCCCCCCTGCATATTTTTGCTTTGGTCGCAAACAGGTTGCTGACTGATGCAGCTTTTTTTCTCGCAAAGTGTTCGCAAGCCTAGTGTGACTGAGGTCTTACCGATATTGACTGCCTTTACCACACACACACCATTATATTAGGCCTATATCTACATATATGGGCCCATATATATGCACTATTTATTTCCATTGTGCAATGTTCCTTTGAAGCCCCACTCTTTTATATTATGTGCGGTGTATGTATGTATGCATGAATATGCGCATATATATATACGTATATTCGTAGAAGTCTGCTGAAATGTGCAGCTGTTTGATCGGGTTCATATCTTAATCGATCGCTGAGTCGTTAAACTTGCAAGTATTCTGTATTCCTTCCCTATACTTTGTGAATGTTCGTCATATATAGATTAGTTAGACGAATCTTACCTTGGTATAGATGATGGATAACTGTTGTTTTCCCGAGGTATAAGCCTCGGCTAGACGTGGGTGAGGGAGAGGTAAGCACATCCGGGTACAGCAATCTTTACCTACTAATTCAGGATAAAATGATCTCTAAAAATCTAAATACTAATGTTTCCTTGGTACAAGCAAGGGACTAGACGTGGCAGGGTGTGGAGGGTGGGCCCTCACCCACGTCTAGCCGAGGCTTATACCTCGGGAAAACAACAGTTATCCATCATCTATACCAAGGTAAGATTCGTCTAACTAATCTATTTTACCTCGGTATATAGCCTCAGGCTAGCCGCAGGCTAGGGAGACTTTACGTAATATCATTTTATCCTGATATTTCATTTTGTTTGTTTATGTTATGGAACGTTCGTTAACCTTATATGTTTGTGACCATGGTATGTTCTCACCTTTTTTTACTTTAATGCTGTAGCAGTCGCCGTGCGACGGCACTTGGCTTTTCCAATCGCTTGTTATAATGTCTAGCAAACGATCGTTCGGTCTTCCATCCTGCATGCGCTAGTATGCGCTTGACCGAAATGCCTAAGAGGCGTGCCTTTGACACCATGGCTCCTCTTGTTGAGTGTGACGCATATCTGTCCGTATCCACTCCTGCCATCTTCAGGACATTAATTGTCCATCTGGCAAGCGTATCTCTTGATATGCCCTTGTGTGGCTTAATAAAGCTTATCAACAATTGTCTTGAGTTTCTAACTCCTTGTGTCTTGGATATATATGTTCTGATCGCGGAAACTACACACAGTTGCGGATTGTCTTTGAATTGTGTTACATCAATTGACGACAAGGGATCACCTAAACGATTAGATTTTAACAATGTTGTCAAATCGAAGGTCGCTTGCCTTCTGTCTATTTCCAGTCCATCGAGTGAAAGTGCCACTATAGTTTGGCCTCGATGACCTGTGACTAACAGTAATAACAGTGCTAACTTAAACCCTAATTGTTTTATATCTAGAAACCTATTATGTGGCCAATCGTTAAACATTTTGAATACCAGTGACACATCCCAAAATCGGTCATATTTTGGTTTAGGTGGGTTTCGTTCATAAATTCCCTTTAGTACCCATGATATAACATGATGTTTACCCATTGTATCTCCCCTTGTTCTGGGAAGGATAATCGAGAGAGCGCACCTGGCAGCATTAATTGCGCCGTAATCTAGCCCTTCCTGTTCTAACATTCTAAAAAATCTGCACACTTGGGCAATACTCGGGTTCATGGGTTTAACTTTGTGAATAAGACAATAAACGCCCCATTTTTTCAAATATGTGGTATACATTTTCACTGTTCCTTTTCTCCACGCATGTGACACTAGCCGTTCTTGTGTAATTTTGTCTAAATCAAATTGTTCTAGGTATTTATTTAGAAAAGGAATGCAAGCAACGGTGTTGTTGCTACGTTGCCGTGATGTTCCAGAGGGCCTTGGTGAGTTAGATTTCCTCGGGATTTTGGGAATCTGAGGCAATCTCGGGCTGTCGAGGCTAGTCCTGCTAGCCACGGCTGTGTGTCCCATTCGGGGACGATCAGGATGGCGTGAGACCGGTCCATCTTTATCTTTCGTGCCACTCTGGTAATGATGTTGAAAGGGGGGAAAAATATAATAAAATTCATTTTCCCAAATCAGTGAGAAAGCATCTATGTGCCAAGCAAATGGTTCTGGGTGCCATGAAACATATCTGTTAACTTTAAAGTTATTCCTTGATGCAAATAAGTCAACCGTAGGTGAACCCCATTGGCGACAAATTTTGTTGAAAATTTTTATGTTTAAATTCCATTCTAAGTGGTCGTGAAAGACTCTACTCTTTTTGTCAGCCAGGACGTTTTGGGATATGTGATATGGTTAACCATATTTGATGTTTTTGCGCCCAGTTCCAAATACTTTGTGCCAAGTTATTACACTCTTTTGACTTTGTACCTCCCATATTTCTGACATATGCCATGGCCGTAGTGTTATCTGTAAGCAGTTGAACAGTATTTTTCGGTATTTTAATTAGACTCAAGAGGCCTAAGTAAATCGCTCTTAATTCAAGAACATTAATATGGTCTGACTTTTCGTTTTCTAACCATCTCCCTCCTGTTGCTACATCATTTCGATGAGCTCCCCAACCTTGTAATGACGCATCGGTAGTAACTACCGTGTTGGGTTGATCCATTCTAATGGGATTGGAAGAGTTATTAATATTCTCGATCCACCAAGATATATCTGTGTAACCATCCTGGGAAATGTACATTTTCCTTTCAAAGTTACCTTTTGTACGTGCTAATGCTCTATTCTTGTCTATTTCTAGAGACTTGAAGTGCGCCGCCCCATAAAGAACAGCCGGCGCATATGAAACCATTATACCGATAAGGACAGCGACCTGTCTAATCTTTGGCCTAGATATGTCAAGCAGCTGGGAGGCCGTGTCATGAAACTTCTGTAGTTTCTGTTCCGTTAATGATACGGTCATTGCTTTGGTGTTGATTAAAAACCCTAGGCATTTTAATTCCTTATTCGGGACAAAAACAGATTTTTTGTCGTGTATGTAAAAACCTAATTCTGTTAATAAAGTACACAAATCATTCACTGCCAAATGGCATTTGTTAAAGGATTCTGCCATAATAAAGGAATCATCTATGTATGGAAACATTGTATGTCCTAATCTTCCCATAACAGCAAAAACAGGTTTTAATAACTTTGTAAACAGTCGAGGTGCGCAGGCTAAACCATTAGGCATGCAAGTAGATTGGAAAAGGGTACCGTTCCAAATAAATCTCAGAAATTTTCTGTGTTCTTTGCAAATGGGGACTGTATAATACGCGTCTCTTAAGTCTACCCTGGCAAGCCAGGCATGCGGCGTTATTAAGTCTCTCGCCATTTCTAATGAGAACATTTTAAAATGTTTGTATGTTACCAACTTATTTAACTTTGTCAAATCCAAAATCATGCGAATTTCGCCATTTGGTTTGGGCCTAGAAAAGACATTAGAAATAAACTGTCCTTTTGTGTTTTGTACTCGTTCAATAATACCTTTTGTTTCAAACAGCGAAACCTGATAATCTATTTGGCGTTTTTCTGCTATGTTGAATTTATATGGGAACGGAACTCTTTCCTGTTTTGGTATGTCTGTAAAAGGTATTTGAACTCCTTTTACTATATCCAAAATTTCCCTATCAGATGTAATGTTACCCCATTTGTGCAAACAGTTAAGGATGTTGCCTGCCTGAAATTTGCTTACATAAGTTTGTGTCTCTTCAGACACCGTGTTGAGTGTAGGAGTCTGTGTCTCTACTTGGCTCCTGGCCGCGGGAATTGGGGTTTGGGTGTAAACTCCCTTTTGTATCTGCGGTTGTCGTTCCACCCCGTGTTCTGGCGTTCTCCTCTGCCTCGTCCTCTGGGATTGAAGCCGAATGAGGGACCTCCTCGTCCCGGCCTTCCTCCTCTGCGGAAGCGAAAATCCGAGCGGGGGCGTCGGAATTTGTTGGGGTTGTCAAACTTTTTGGTGCCATCCGTGTTTTTAGCGCTTTTAGTGTCTACCTCGACAGCTTTGAAGAGGTGCGCTAGCTGACCGCCAAACATTTTGGTTTTGTCCAGTGGCTTGCCTAGCACTGGCTTTGGCGGTAGGTAAAGGGTGTATTCTTTACCATCATTGTCAGTTACTTTCTTAGATCTGGCGACTTCTTTGCCAGCATCTGTTGTGACCGACTTGAAGACGTTTTCAAATCGCCGGAAAGTCATGAAGTTGGACGCTGCGGTAAGCAGCGCAATCCCTTTGTCCATCACTCGTGCAAGCGACGAGAACTTATTCTCGGCTTGCATCCGATTCGCTACTGGAGTTATCGATGTTAGCGCTCCGAGCACCGCTTTATGAATCGTGCACAACGCGTTCTCATAACGCCGTCTTTCGTCTGAGAGATGGATGCCTGCATCCATTTCTTTACTGATGGACTGGGGAACTCCTTTAATTCCCGAGATTTGTTCCGTCAGCTTGTTGATCACCTCCACAGGTTTGAAAGTGTGGAAATGTCCTTTAAGCGTTTCCCTCATCATGGTTGTAGTCCGCAACCTCTTTGCTTTCGCTAACGGGCATTTCTTCTTGATCTTTGCCCCTATCCTGGCATAAATGCCCGGTCTCTCCGTGTCTGAGTCGGAGTCAGTTGTGGACGAATCATCTGATTTATCCGATGATGAGTCCTTCTTCTTTTTCTTTTTGTTTTTCTTTGTCTTCTTCACTCGCTTCTTATTGACCTTTGTGAATTCATCACCCGAGCTACTGCCAAGTCTTTTGCGCTTCTTGGGTTTCGGTTGCGGAACCTCAAATGCCGATTCGGTTTCGTCATCTGAGAAATCCTCCCAGTCATCGTCTGGGATAGGAGGAGAAGAAGGCCGTGTGGCTTGTGTCTTATATTTGTCCATAATCCGTAGGATTTTGTCTTCAAGCTCCTCATCCCCACTATCCTTGTCCGAAGGACCAGCCCCCGGCTGTGGAGACGGCGGTGCCGTCTGCGGTGGTGAGGAATCGTACCCTGAAGGCACGCGGCCCTCTGCCGCTGCCGGCGGAACCTTGTTTCGCTTGGTGGCCATCGGTTTCTGTAAGAACAAGGGTTCCTTACTTAGTACTGGTATCATCTCAACATGTTCACAAAGTGAGCTGGATTGAGGTATTATTAGAATGGTATATAGTAACGTGTTTAAACCGTTCTGTATACAGGCGTTAAGCTAAAGTTTTGCCGTAGGTTTTATCGGTAGTGAAACCAACCAAACGGAGGGGCGGCCATTGGCACGCCCGCTCTCTCTGTTTCGTACACTTCTCCCACCCGCGGCATTCTGCGCCAGCAAGTTGAAGAAAATATTACGAAACTCGGAGGCTCGCCTCAAAAAAACTGGTCTGGGGAGTCTATAAAAGAAACCCAGGATCATCCCCAACATAACCCTCTTTAGGGTTCGGAGGAATTTCCTTAGGAGATGCAACTCGGGTTAACATCTCTGCCTGTCTGAACACAGGTTTCGCTATGTGAAGCGGTATCGGTTTCGGTTCTCATATTCTTATCCTCGTGTTTTTTATAACACCTTTTATGTCCAAATTGGACCTGAGAAAGTTCTAAGCTTTCATAATGGGATGCTATAAACCATCCTTAAGAAGTTGAATGCAGTTTCTCAATACTTACAGTTAGTTAAAGTGTTGTAGTAGTTAAATCCTGCTGGAGCAGCTCAGCGAACGTCCTCCCGCCGTGAGCTGCTTATGCTAATTGCTGTACCCGGATGTGCTTACCTCTCCCTAGCCTGCGGCTAGCCTGAGGCTATATACCGAGGTAAAATGGCAATATCCCTTGTAATGCACGGTGACCTGCCTAATCTGAGTTAATTGATATGTATGCCTATCCGTAGCATTTCACCTCGGGTGCCTATTCAAGTTACTATTTATTACATAGATCTAATCATTAATATCACAAATTATGCTATGTTAGTCGGTGAGTGGTCAGAGAAGATAGAACGGCCGACACCTTGGGGGCTACCATTTCTAACTAGTATACATCGTGGATCATCGGCATGCTGGCCGTCTTATGTATTGACTATATTGGCAATACATGACATTGATTAATATTAACTGTAAAATGAATATGTTCAATTTGAAGCATACCGAAGGCTTTTCATAATACCAAATCACGGCAAAAAGGAATGTCTATTTAGTAATCTGAATAAAATAGTTCATTTTGGTGACAGTACTAGGCTTTATGTTTACGCTTAGGAAACTAATGTCCTTAATTTCTTCATATTTAGATCAAGTGATCACAAATGGGAGTAACCCATAAATCATTCCATGGGCAAAATGTGAAGAACTAGTTCTGTTTATTGCTACCTTTAACACTATATATGCCAAAGCTTTATTCTAGCGCTGATTTCTCAATTTCTAAAAATAGGCCTAGTGATGTCAATACATCACAACAAAAGTTGCCAAATGTTGTTAACATCTTATTTACAAGCCAAAAGGTTTCAAATACGTACGAGCTCCTATTTTAACATAATGCTAATGTCATAAAGTAATGCCACAAAACATGCCGAATGTTTCCAGTGTGAAATCTTTTCAATTTGACTCATGCCGTTCAAGTGCATACATCATAAAAATTAAATGTATTTGGATAACCAAGGTCGGGTACAATCATCGTATTCTAAAGCCGTGTTTACATGGGCAATTGTAAAGCGAATTAGACAAAGCGATTTATATGAAGCGAAGTAGTGGCGCGTTTAAACGCACCGAGTTTGAAGGCGGAAATCGATATCTGCGCATGAGCACATCCATACTAACCAGCGCCAGTTTCGGTTCATCGACGTCACCACGAGAGAGTGTGGGTTCGACCTAGATATGTATTGATTGAATCGTATTGTTTTGGAACGGTCAAAACTTCTGCTGGGTAGTGAAACCCTAAAAATAAATGATGAAAAAAATATCTGTGCACCTCTAGCTGGTTCATAGACCAAATGATATAATATGCGCTTTTGGTCGACCGGAAAGTCAACAAACTAAGGTCTCGACTGCGCATGCGTGTGACGTGCTTAAGCTAGTTCGCTTTATATAAACTACCTCGCGAGGCGGTTTACATAAAGTGAATAATATGAATCAAATCAGCCCTAATCCGTTTCAGCGTCGCGTCTACACGGCGAATGTGAGCCGAACTAGGCAAGGCGAATTATTTGGGGCGGCTTAACTCGCCCGTGTAAACACAGCTTTATATTGAAGTTGTAGCACGTAGTTTAATGGATTTGGACAAGTGTGCCAAATATATATAATTCAGACGTTACCTTTCAACTACCGGTATATTAAGTTAAATGGTCAGTAACACGGTCACCACAATTTTACTTATTCACAATTATCATGATCAAATATGGCTATTCATGGTATCTTGAAACAAACTATTCACCGGGAGTTATTTAGAGTGTAATCAGTACTGAGCGTCACTGTGGTTAAATTGTGACTATTGGTGTCATTCAGACCAAATAACCTTCCTCAACTGTGAGACTGACATATGCTAATGTATGTTTAGACAGTTTGATAGGTGTTTTCTATCAATAGAACAGAAACAGATCTAGGACACACGGATGATTAATCATAGAGAAAGGTTATGAAGCAGTTTATGATGTTTTGTTGTTGGAGTTTACGTCCTGGCAACATCTAAGGTCATATCAGTATGAGTACCGGCTTGTGACGGTGCGCGCTCATGGTGACTTTATAGTACTGCCCCCACTGGGAGACCAGGTCACCAGCACCATGATCTGACATCCCACTCAGTCACATTATCCTGACACTGAGCTAACCAGTCCTTGCCCTAACCTAATAATGCTGAGTGCCTGGCTAGGAAGCGACAAGTATCAATTTTTAAGTCATTGGTTTGACTCGACCAGGGTTCGAACCCGTGGGTTCGAATTCCACGATCTACCAAAACGGGAAACGGGCGCTCAATATATATACTAAATGTTCCAAAATTAGTAGTGAACCAGTAGTAAAGCATATGGTTATATATTTCCATTCCCATTAACTCGATGGGTAAGTGATGCCTATATATTGTATTAAGATGTCAATCAACTTTAACCAGATATAATTTATAAGTCATAAGACTTCAAAGTAAACCTATAAATAACACAATGGGACGGGGATATAGTATTTCAGGATAGTCAAATTAAAATAGAAAAATAAATCAGAAACATTGTAATTTCTGAAGTGTAGGATTATGACCGATTAAAATTAAAATACATAGTTGTAGCAATCAAATGCGAACGATGGGAATGGTTTAGAATTGCGACTATTAAGACGGGTAACTATTTGGCCGACACAATTTAACTTATTCACAATTATCGTGATTGAATATTACTATTCGTGGGTTGTATATTTTGAAATAACCTATTATCTAGGAATTATTTAAGGCTCAATCAAGATAATGTTCAAGCTGTTCCTCTTAGAGTCATTCAGTCCTAATCATCCAACTTTAAATTGGCATGTTTGCACTTCACATATCCCCAATGTTAGCCATTTAACATAAATGTTACTTCAAACTAAAGTAATGTAGATTATAATGATCAACTTAATATAGTTATCTAAAGAACTGACAAACTCAAAACCATCGTACTATGCAACTTGAATTATTGCAGTATCGGTCATTTGGCTATAAAAAAAACATTGTGTTGGAGTTTTACGTCCTGGAAACATATAAGGTCATATCAGGACGGGTACCAACTTGTGACAGTGTGCACTCATGACAACTTTATAGTGCTGTCCTACTAGGAGACCAGGCCGCCGGCACCATGACCCAATATCCTACTCAGTCCCATTATCCTGATACTTAACCAAAGACCCTATAATACTAAGACGGCTCACTCCCTATCTCTCCCATGGTAATGTAAATTTCGCAGTGCCACCTTGTGGTGGGTTTGATCAGCCCGGCTGCTGGTTGGTGTTTCACATGTAAGCACATACAATTATATTATACATGAGATAGGTAAGTATGAATACATCAATATGAAATTGCTATGAACAAATACACATCATCATCAGCATCATCATCATCATCATCACCATCATCACACATCTTTCACATTCATATATATATTTATACATATAATATAGCAACTGTTTTACCAAGAGAACAAACAGTCAGCGCACCAAGTTGTGGGTTTGATCATTTTGATTACACAGTACAGGCTGAGTGAGCCATCTTAGTATTATAGGGTTTTTGACTGAGCTAACCAGTCCTTCTATAACTTATAAGCATGGTGATATGCTTCGGTAGGATGGTCCAACATGATGTGGGTTGGGTAGGCGGTAGGGGACAAGGAGGTGAGTATTTGCTTACCGAGTTATCACGAAGAATTGTTGTACAATTGAAAACAGTGGGCAATATTTGTGACATAGATCTGTGTATGGACTGTTTTATATCACACAGCTTACATAAGCGGACTTTCCCTGTTATTTACTAAATATTCTATATATTATGGTGGGATTTAAAGCCATTTTAAAATGAGTGTACCGTACAGGGTAATATTACTAGCTAATCCTATTTAGTCACAAACAGGAATCTACTTAAACTTGTTCTTAAACTGATTTTATAATCCTCCTTGAGAATAATTTAAATTTTATAAACACAGGTTCATTATATAGACATGATAATATTATATATTTAAAAAAGAGAGTGTGTTATGTGCATACATATACGTACATCTGTGTCTAAATAAATGGGGATAGACATACATATCATATTCATTATTTGCTATAAGCGGTTCACGAAATAACCATTAAAAAATATATAATCAGAACAACTGCGGATATTTAGTGTTTGATTTATATAGATAACATACGGATTGCAGCAATATTCCACAAAGGGGGCCGGGCGGGATGGCCGAATCGGTAAGAGTGCGGTCTTCCCGCGTGGGAGGTTGTGGGTTCGAATCCCTGCTAAGTCAAACCAATGACTTACAAAATTGATATGCGTCGATACCTAGACTGGCGCTCAGCATTAATAGGTTAGGATATGGACTGGTTTCCTCAATATCAGGATAATGTGACTGAGTGGGATAGCAGGTCGTGCTGCTGGTGGCCCGGTCTTCAGGTGGAGCAGCACTTTAAAGTCGCCATGAGTGTGCACTGTCACCATGCAGTCGGTACCTATCCTGATGTGACCTTAGATGTTGCCAGGACGCAAAACTCCAGCAAACAAAACATGTCACACTCTTAGTTCTGAGATCTCATTACCAAATTTATTTGTGAAGGGTTCGTTTTCAACAATTTATGCCACGCCATCCAATGAAAACGTTATGGAAATCTTCTATTTAAAGCATCAGACGCAGTAGCCGAATCGGTAAGGGCGCATGCTTCCACTTCCAGTGCGCAAAGTAGGAAGTTCTAATCCCAGCAAAGTCAAACCAATGACTTACAGAATTGATATTTGTCACTACCTAGCCTGGTACTCGAGATTAATAGGAGAGGTCAAGGTCTGGTTTGCTCAGTGTCAGGATAATGTGACTGAGTGGGAAATCTGGTCACAAAAACTCAAACTAAATGAGCATAGTCCGATGGTTTTGAGTTTCTGTCATTTTCTGAGATAAACATACTAGATGGAACGCCATAACCTACATTACTTTAGTTAGAAGTAACTTTTATTTTAAATGGTTAATTTTAGAGATATTAGAAGTACAACTATGCTAAATTAATGTTAGCAAGCACGCCAAAACTCTGACACTCCAGTCTTCTGCAGTAACAGGGTCTCTTAAATTGCATCAGTATTCCCTTCAATATGGTGACAAATGTTTAATAAGTGCACCACTATCTAAGTTAGATATGTAGAATCAAACCTAGATAATTGTTTTGGTTTTGAAAAATTGATATTTTAATCGGACTATGCAGCTTTAATCGATTTCCCACAAACATAATAAATTGAAATGGTCACGAGTAGTCTGTTAGTTTCGTCGCGGTTTTATGTGGGAGGTGTTTACCGATCCCAACAGAAATACTAGACTTACCGGCCATGGTCGTCACAACCTCTTCGGAAGTCGAGCCTAATTGTATGGATTGTGCACAGTGCTTCACGTGTTCTGAACAATCCAAGTGTGACAATTCTATGCACAGTGTACTTGGTAATAACTACCAGAGCCACGTGTATCTGTATCGTGGTAAGACTAGAGCACTACTCACGGCACTCCGGGCTGCTGTGTGTATGCCCACATACGCCTCCACCTTGGTTGGTTGTTGGAATTTTATGTCCTGGCAACATCTAAGGTCATATCAGGATGGGTACCAACTTGTGACAGTGAGCACTCATGGCGACTTTATAGTGCTGTCCAACTGGGAAATCAGGCCACTAGCACCATGACCCGATATCCCACTCAGTCACATTATCCTGATACTGAGCTCACCAGTCCTTGCCCTATCTCATTGATGCCGAGCGCCAAGCTAGGAAGCAACAAGTATCAATTTTTTAAGTCATTGGTTTGACTCGACCAGAAATCGAACTCCCGATCTCTCACACGGGAGGCCTGCGCTCTACAGATTCAGTCACCGCGTCCGGTACCCCTCATGTACCATAATAAAGTAGACTGCTACCAACCACAACACACCACTAGGACTACACTTGGGGGTGGTTCGTAACCTTGACGGTTACAGTGTGGAGGGCTGCAGCAATAGAAAACAGCCCCAATAAATCGGTCCGTTTTTTTTAAATGAAGAGTCAACTCCAGAGGGGTCAGTTGTAGAAGCGGGGGGTTCTTTACAACAATAACTACAAGTTGTTGGAGCGGCAGCAGTTCTCTCTGGTCTGATTGTAGTAGTGCACTTGTGTCCAGGCGCCGATGGGTTAGGAGGAAGGGAAGCGGAAAGATGGGATCTGCAGCAAGAAGGTGGAAAGCGAAACAGTGAAAAAGGAAAACGGCCCCACCTAATCAAACAACTCCCTTGATCAGGGGGAGGAGTAAGCCCAGGAGAAAAAAAAAGAAAGGGTAGTATAGAGGAAAGAGAAATGAGGACAGTTGAGTCAAAGGGCCGTGCCTCATTGCCCTGAGGTGACCAGTCAGCGAGCCAGAGACATGGACAGTGTAACAGGTAGAAGGTGAAATACTGGGCGGCTCCCCCTGCAGGAACTCTTTTTAGACATTATCAAAGAGGAGACCAGCAGCAGAGAGTCGATAGAAGAGCTGTGGAGGAGGTGGAGTCCGGACAGCAAGTGCACCACTAGGAGATAGGCAACATCCAACAAGTCCAAGCATACTGGGGTGTACCGATACCGTATCCCCGACGGGCGTGTGTCCAGTGTGCTAGCGTCATTGCCGAGCTGCCTACTTTGGAGGATTTACATCCAGCTGAGTGCGATATGGGCTGTCAGCCTGGCCGTGTACAGATCCCACATGTGCTGGTAGCGATGGGTGGCCACTGTGAGCAGTCATGCGTGTTACATAGGGTCCATACAGGACTAGAGCAATCTAGAAAGTTGGCGCCCTGCCTCGATCCCTGGAGAGCCCGAGGCGGTACTCTGATTTCCGGTTGTGTGGCGTGCTATCAATTTAAACTCATTGTCAATAAAAGCAATTACTGAAAGATGAACACAGTGTAAATAATAGAGAAACAAAACATACCGTTCTAACCAAATTCTACTTTATGTGCGATTTACAATACTGTGTTAAATATAAATATATATGCAGATATGCATGTTATAAATCTGGATGTATATGAGACGGGATGGCCAAATCGGCAAGAGCGCTGGCCGGCTTCCCGTTTGGGAGGTCGTCAGTTTGAGCTCCAGGTTGGTTGGTTGGTTGGTTGTTGGAATTTTACCTCCTGGCAACATCTAAGGTCATATCTGGACAGGGACCGACTTGTGACAGTGCGCATTCATGGTGGCTTTATAGTGATGCACCACTGTGAAATCAGGCCGCCAGCAGCATGACCCGATATCCCACTCAGTTACATTATCCTAACACTGAGCTAACCAGTCCTTGCCCTATCCTATTTTTGTCAAGCACGAAGCTAAGAAGAGACAAGCATCAATTTTCTATGTCATTGGTTTGACCCAACCGAGAGTCGAACTCCCGATCTCCCGAATGTGAGGCCTGCGCTCTACCGATTTGTCCACCGCGTCCGGTCTCGAGCTCTAGGTCAGCAGTTCGAACTCCAGCCGAGTCATACCAATGACTTCCAAATTACTTGTCAATAGAATAGGGCGACGACTGGTTGGTTCAGTATCTGGACAATGTGATTAAGCGGGATATCAATTGATAACTATTGCATTAAATAATAACTTTATACAAACTTGGTACTGATTTCGTGAGTTGACCCGCTACCCAAGTTTTAGCTGACGTGCATGCTCCACGGAAATCATCTAAGTCACTTAGCTGAGTGGTAGCCGAACTCCTCCTCCGTAAATCCCAAACTGTGTAAATGGGATGAACTAACATTGGTACTAGACACCATTTGTAGTAGGATTAGAAACTACTGAAACACACTATGCACCACTTGTGGTAGAAATGAACATGACCAATACCTCAGTCACCACTTTGCGACCAAAAAAACCCACTTGTCGCCGAGTGGTCGCCAACTAATCACCAACATATGAAAATGGTCAGAGACCATTTTGGTCACAAGGACTTTGAAGGAGGTTTGTGGTGCTGTAGCTGCAACTTCCTTGTGACAAAAATGGTTGTAAGGAGGATGGCAACCACTTTATGACCACTTTGCGACCACTTTGCAAACACCCATTTGTTGTGGTCGCAAGCATAGTGTGACTTGGATATAAGAAGTTCAATGTATATATTCCCTTCAAACGGGCAATAACATGATCAGCACAACTTTATTTATTGACAATTATCATAATTGACTGTGACTCATTCGAATTTGCATAGGATGAAACAACCTATTCTCTGGAAGCTATGAAGGGTCCAATCATGGTCTTATGGCCTCTGTGGTCAACCTGTGGCTATTAATGTCATTCAAACCTAATGACCCTCCTCAGCTGTTCGAGTGACTTAGGCAAGGGGCATACTTATAGACTTTGAAAGGAGTGCAAACACTGTTTTTACTAATGTAAATTTGAAGCCCTTTTAGTACATTTTGTAAGTCCGCCCATCCCTGTGTGACATCGCAGATCTACTAATAATAAGCCACGTGGCACACAGTCTCGGTATAATGGTGATAGGAAGATTAGTCCTTACTTACTGGGTTCGAGCTCAAATAGTCTATTCGAAGAAAAATGTGATTGATCTTGATGGGATATGTATATTTCATTAGGATAGATTGAATAGTTATGCAAGGGATACATGGTAAAATCAGTTGACCAGACCATTATCTGGTTTTTACTTCAGGTATTTTGGTCAACATTCCCTACAACCCTTTTAAACAGCATTACTGAAATAAAGCCGAAGGACATTATGTTGTCACCAGTAAACTCGCCATTGTTTTGGGGGGTGTTTTTTTTCTATGCGCAGTGTGGTGTTGGTTGGGTTTAGGCAAGTGTGGGGGTTGTGGAAGACGTTTCGGATTAGAGTTTTATTTCACAACAAATGAAGCCTACTCTTGATCGATATCCCCCGTAGGGGTGATCTTCGATATACCAAAGCGAAAGACAAATTGCTCCTGACTATTATGTTTTAAGAATAATTTCTGCTTTATAATTCTTGAAGACTAACTAGTTAGTATAATGTCATGGGTGTATATTCACCACACTGCAGAAGGATAAGGAATATGAGTGATAAAAAAATTAAACCCTCTTGCCCCACAGATATTTCTTCAAATTAAATATCTATAAAATAATGAATTGTGTGTTTGTTTGTCGAAATATATGGTAACAACGGAATCATATTTAAGTCATGGGGTGTTTGAACAAAAATACAATTTGTGTTTAAGTCGCTAATATCGCACAGCTCAGGGATAGATCTATATCGTTTCTTCTAAGGATGTTATAAAGGATTTGGTATAAGATTCTCGTCTGGTTTTCTAAAAAGCACCTGCTCCCTTTGCATTACCTGTACACGCCACACCTGTCTAGTCCCTGCTAACAGAAGCTAAGGCCGATCTTAAGGCTCTGTCACACCTCACCGGATTGGGGAAACGGAAAGAAACCGAACAAAGTCCGTTGATATCCGGCAAAGTCTGGTTTGTGTCTGTTGCTTATCCATTGCATATCCGTTGATATCCATTGATATCCGGCCCGATCCATTACAAGTTTTGAGCATGCACAAAACTTGTAACAGATTGCGCCGGACTGACCTATGCAGTTATTATCCGTTACTGTCCATTCCCCGTCTATTCCCGTCCGTTACATATCCATTCCACGTCCGTCGCCATTCATTATAGTTCTTTTTGTATACTGAATTGTCCGTTGATCGCTAGATACATTATTAACCATTACCGTTCATTACAGTCTGTTACCCGTCCGTTACCGTCCATTACATAATCGATACATTTCACATCCGAATCACACCGGACTAGAATATTTGTGTCCGACTCTATCCATTTCCACAATCCGGCGAGGTGTGACAGGGGCTTTAAGGTTCTCTCGTGACAGCCTCGTGATTTGGATGCTAGATACATGAAGAGCCGATTTTACGCACATCCGTCTTGCTAACATTGCTCAGAGCAATTGGCTAATGGCTGGAAGGCTAGGATTAGTTATGGTAGAAATATTGGTTCGAATCCCGTTCTAGCTGTAATGTTTCCCTTGTATAAAATTAGCATAGAAATGATTGAACCATGCCATGCATAAATAAGTTTTGTAGCTGAAAAAGATATTAAAGTGACTATCAGTGTGTGATGGTGCCCTGACATCTTTTTTAAAAATCTGAAATGTAAAGATCGGTAGCAATTAATTAAAAATAGTCTGCACATATTTAGATTTGAATATAAATCTATCTAATTGGTATATGTATTATCTAGACCTAAATACAGACAATGACAATGTTATCAACAAGAGCCTGCTTCATCATAGGCTTGCATACAATGACTGCTGCGCACTATCCATTTCCTATTATAATGCTATGTTTTTGTTTTATCCATTTTCAGTTTCAAAGATATAAAAAGTGAATCCATTGTTAAATAAGCATACTAGTGGGTGTTTGGAAACGCTGGTCACGAGGTCACACAATGTGAGATGGAAGAATGAGTGTCCTGGTGTATGGAGCCAGCTGTCCTATCAAATTTCGCTCCCAAATACACGATGCAATAGGCCGCGATTCGATACGCGTAAGCTCATTGTGAGAGTTGATGTAGTATAAACAACCTTTTATGCATATATTATAGCAATGGAACTAAATGTGTGTTGGGAGGTTGGTGCTGGTGTGTTCACTGTGTGCTGGAAGTAGATTGAGCAGCATGGATTCTTTGGATTGTACACTAGACACAAGCAGAATGTTCAATCCCGACTCCTCGCCGCTCTCCCTACGATCCCAACGAGTTTCTTGTCGGTCCGTATGAGATCGGCATGTCTCTCGGCTTAAACGCCTGTATACACCCTGCTATCACTATCACTCTACGCACACTTCCGTAACCCAACATATGTTGTATAGGCGTATATATAATGAGGTTCCGCGTCCGGTAGAGACAGAAACCAACCGGTGGCGGCGCCACAGGTCGCATCGGAAAGGTGGACATAGAAGCAACGGTGTACAATAATATAATAATGAAGTAGTTCCCTTTCGCGCCTTTATACTCGCATAATACATTATACACCACACATATATAAAAGCTTAAAAGCCGCACATCGCCGATATTATAGTCATAGTAGGCCTACCAACCAATGGCATATTCACTGCCATTTAAGACTATCCGATTGTTTGTTTGTAACCAAACAAGCACACACATCCGTTTTTATTTATACCCTTCCAGATAACAAATGGGTCATGGTGGACACCACTGACATGGATGTTGCCAACGTAATGGTCATGGCCAACATCATGCCCCCAATCATAGTCCCAACCAATGTAATATTCACCGCCATTTAGGCTAAGACTCTTTTGTCAGGTGTTTTTGCAATTAAACAAACACATATTCCTTTTTATTTATTCCAGCCTATATATGTAAGGGTCATGGTGGACACCATTGACATGGATGTTGCTAACGTAGTGGTCATCGCCGACCTCATGGCCCCAATCATAGTCCCAACCAATATATATTCACCATATATACACCATATAAAATGTTGGTAAATAATAACGACTTGTTAAACAGTTTTAACCTAACTAATGTGTAATTATATCATGTGGCACGAAGTGAAATAAGATTGCAACAAGAAAATGTAATATTTGTTCTGCAGCAACATACACAAAAGGGAAAAACAATGGATCACACAAAGTGGCTGAACCCGTGGAATGGCCACATCAATATATTAATTATTATCATACTGTATGTGTTTCTGGCAGTACCTTTTTACTTGCCTTACAAGTTGGTATTGATCAATGTACCTTCCCGATTACCTGTAGGTTCCACGCTCATGCAGGCGTCAGCTCACTTGCTCGATGACATGGTATCTTCATCGTGTTTTGGTGGTTTCATATTTCCCTCCTAGTGTTTCCCACGTTGAACAACGGAGATTGAGCGGAACCAATACATAAACTGTCGGCACGGATGCAAAGAATGTGAATGCGATTACAGAATTACCACATCCAGTTGTGCCATGTTAAGGGTTCTCTAATGTTCTTTGCAGACATGTTGTCCAGAGCGCACAGTGTCAATGTAGGTCACACTGACCTATTTGACGACACACTCAGCAGCGTCGCTGCAGTGGACATGCAATCATCCAGTCTGTTAAGTAAAATTGTCAGAGAGGATGAAAATGATGTATCCATGACCATGTTAATAACACATATTGAGAACGGTTGGGACAATACACGCATACAGACACTGCCACGTTTACGGCAGTACATTCCACACAAAGACGAGCTAACTGTAGAGAACAACTTAGTGATGAAAGGCAATCGGGTTGTGGTACATCCAAAGCTCTGCGGTGAAATGAATGAAGCATTGCGCGAGACGCCCTTGGAAATCGCTACGTCCAAGCAGTTAGCACGTGACTGCATGTTCTGGCCTAACATCAATGAACAAATTGAAGAAAAAGTCAGTCAGTGTGACACATGCCAAAATAACCGTAAGAATTTGCATAACAAGCCATTGATAAACCATGCGATAGCATGTCAGACTTTTGAAAAAATAGGGACGGATTTATTTTAAATAAATCATGAGAATTACCTTATAACCATAGATTATTACACTAAATATCCTGAGGTAACTTTGTTGAAGGATGCGGCGTCTGCCACGGTTATCGAGGCCATGAAGGATAACTTCGCTAGGCATGGTATTCCGAGCCAGGTGATTTCGGACAACGGTCCGCAGTTTAAGAGCCATGAGTACAATTTGCACAACACTATGGGTTTATGGCCACATATTTGAGTCCGCAGTACCCCTGAAGCAATGGCCAAATCGAAAGATTTGTACAAACAATCAAAAACATGTTATAAAAATGTTTAGACACGAAGACAGGTTTTCAGCTAGGGTTGCTTAACTACAGGAATACTCCCTTGCCCATGCTGAATGCATCTCCGGCTCAGCTGCTCATGAGCAGAAGGTTAAGGGGGAGGTTGCCGATGGCGGAAGATAATTTAATACCCGAAACACAAAATCCAAAAAGGGCGCAAACGGCGAAGCACCAACAAGGTAAGAAAAGTTTTCATGACAAAAAAATGTGCAAAGCGCACAAACCACTGAAAGCTGGCGATAGCGTCAAGTACAAAAATCTTGCAGGGGAATGGAAGAAAGGGGTAATTTTAGGTCATACAGGAATTTCGGGAAGGAAGTATCAAATTTTAAATGAGTCAGGCAACATGTTGTATAGGAACAGGGTTCAAGTTATAAGGGCTCCAGAAGTGGTACAGCCCGAGCCAGTTGGGCAGGCACAAAGTGTGCCGACAGCGCAGTCAAATGTAAACAACGCAGCTAATCTAACTAGGTCAGGTTGGGTGATTAGACTGGCAGACAGGCTAGACCTATAAGTTAGTCAGTTGCAAACTGTAATCACACATGAACACATGTGCATGTTAGTTTAAGTATTGTTTGCTTTCAGAGTCGTATTTTTTTATTATATCAAGCTGGACACTGTGTCATATAGGAGGCTAAGCAGCTGGACATTTTCAAATGACAAAAGTGACTCAGTACAGTTGGACATTGGCTAACCTGTGGTTGAAAGCTAAGTACCCATGATATTATCTTGTATTGTTGTTTTATTGTATATTTACATGTAAACTTGGTGTGACGGTGACGATTTTTGAGATATTGCATATCTCAGAAATACTTTGGGGGGGGGGGGGATGTAATATATGCATAAAAGACATCCAGGCACGTGTCGAGAACAAAGGAATATGTAAATGAGATGACATCAGAGACAAAGAGTGCCAGTGGTTCAGGACCCTGGACGGTGAATAAAGCATTCAGTATCCAGAAGTCAAAGTGTTCAGACGTTGTACTTTCACAGGAGTAACTAGTGATACTCACGCACGTTGCGGTGGTGGTGTGGGTATTGCGGACAGTCCCTGTGGTCGCACGGCTCTGTGCCGGTGCGGAAGGGATGGTGATGAGACTGGGGTCCCCGGATGCAGCCAGATAGCAGCGGCGGCAAAAGTCTGGTTCTGGAATGAGGCTGGCGTCCAGGCCTCGACATGACACCCCGCGGTGAGATGGGGTAAATGAGTCCGCACGCGGTTGCACTTGGTGCCCTCCACTCACTGTCCATGGACCAGACTCACCCTGCACTCGCCCCTCTCCTTTTCCGCAAGTAGCTATTATATTTTACCTTAAAGTTAGAGTGGTTCGATCATAATACCGACATCAATCACAGCACAGTATGCCCCGCTCCTCCCCTTCCTCCTGCTCAGTCTCTTATTCCTCTTCCATGGGTAACTGTCATTTTTTTACATTGGAATGACCTTGGTGGTTAGATCACAACTCAGTGTGCAATAAAATAGCCAAATATGTGTCTATGGGCAAAGAAGCTGGTTAGGTTTAATTAACCGAGTTCACAGCACATGTTAAACTGTTTAGTTTTGGCAGGTTTTTTATTTCCTTTTATGGTAGTCTAATCCGAATATCTGAAAGTAAAAAAAGCTTGTATGACTCATATTGACTGTCATAAATGGTCCGAATCAGGGAACTAGAAAGGGATTTTCAGGTGGTACGCAGATGGGATAAAACGCTATTTAAAATATGTGTGTGTGTGCGTGCGTGTAATCTCAAGTAGTATGCAGCTGCGTACCTGCATATATGGAAGCTAGGTTCCAGCATATGATGTGTGCTTTTTGCTAAGTATTTACGAATGCTGCATCTGTATTCGATTATTGCAGTAAGCACAATATTGTGCACGTTTAAGCAATATGCAAACATGTCAAAGTGAATCATAAAGCCATTAAATAAATTGTCCTTCAAATCACATCATTACGTACTCACTGTAGCCTGCTATCTCTCCTGCTCCGTACACCTGCCAAGCATTTGTGAGCAACTCGGGAGGCATATAACCCTCCCCAGACTGCTGGCATGCCTACCACTAACAAGATCACAGATGCAGCCGTCTGATAACATTCCATGAAGATCCCGTCAGTGAAGTAAGTCTAATTGGACTGCAGTGCCTCCTCCAGGGTGTAAACTGTTCTGCAATTCAGCATCAACATTTACGTGGGTTCAGTGGCGCCCCCTTGTGGTGCTAAGTAGAACAGCCTCATCACGTGACTTGGTTAATGTAGTGACAGAGATCGGAAAAGGATGCCTGAATGGGGACCTTTCATGAGCCATTTCTCTCGCTATACACTTGGTGGCAGCACCCATTCCCAGTCCAAGTCGGCCATCATGGTTGGATAGAAGGGTGTGGTGGTTTCAGCGGGTTCCCGTGCTCAGAGGTGTCCCTCGCTTCTGCGCATGCGTCAGAATCTAATAAGGATGGCCGTAATCGATTAACACTACCCGGGCGACTCGGGTCATCCGAGTCGTCAGAAATTCAAATAGAAACACGGCGAGTGGAGTCGACAAATACACGTGCCATGTGCATAAAAAGAATAACTTAGATTAATTAAATGGAAATATAGGTAAACTGGGCCATCATAAAATACTTTAAATCCTATTTTGCTGTATTTTTATCGGTTAATAAAAAATAAAAAAAAGATTGTCCACCCGAGCGCGGAGAAGCGTATTCGATTATTCGACCCGAGTTTGTAGGATGTGCGCATGCGCCAATCAGTGGCTCAGGTGACCCGAGTTGATGCGAAATCCACGCATGCGCAGAAGCAGCGCAGAAGCGAGGGACACCTCTGAGCACGGGAACCCGCTGAAACCACCACAGGGGTGTAGGTGTGTGTGTTGGTGGTGTAGGTGTGTGGTGGGGGTTTAGGGATGTGGTGGGGGTATAGGTATGTGTGTGGTGGGTGGGTGTGGTGGGGGTGTAGGTGTGTGGGGGTGTAGGTATGTGGTGGGGGCTTAGGGATGTGGTGAAGCATAGGTGTGTGTGGTGGTGTAGGTGTGTGGTGGTGGTGTGTAGTGGTGGTGTAGGTGTGTGTGGTGAGGGTGTAGGTGTGTGTGGTGAGTGTGTAGGTGTGTGTGGTGAGCGTGTAGGTGTGTATTGGTGTAGGTGTGGTGGGGTGTCAGTGTGTGGTGGGGGTTTAGGTGTGTGGTGGGGATGTAAGGGGTACTGGGGTATATGTGTGTGTCGTGGAGTGTAGGGGGCATAGGTGTGTGTCATGAGGTGTGTGGTGGGTGTTTAGGTCTGTGGTGAGGGTGCAGGTGTGTGGTGGGGGTTTAGGGATGCTAAAGATTGTGAGGTGCCGCTCTGCAAGACACCCCTACACCTCCACCACAAACCATCTACACCCCCACCACACACACCATCAACCCCCACCACACCCATCATCAACCCCCACCACACACACATACACCCCCACCACATCCCTACACCCCCACCACATCCCTAAGTGCCCACCACACCCTTACACCCCACCACACCCACCCAACCATACCCACTCACCACACACCCCTACCCCTAAATCCCCATACACCCCCACCACACACACCAAAATCCTCACCACACCCCTACACCTCCATAACACACCCATAACTAAATAAAACAAAAATATGCTGGATCATCGATCCAACACCTAAAACACAATAATATTCTTTTAACTTCCGTAACCGACATAGCCAACCTTCTTGCCAGTACTTTCTCCCAGAACTCATCTGTGCAAAACTGCCTTCCGGCCTTTGTGCAGATGAAGTTGCGCCTGGAACGACATTCTATTAATTTCAAATCTAATAACACTGAGCACTACAATAGTTTTTTCACAATAGATGAATTAAAGCATGCTTTAAAAAGATCGCACGACACTGTAATAGGTCCAGACAAAATACACTACCAATTTTTAAATCACCTCCCACCAGCACCAATAGAACTGCTTCTGCACCTTTCTAATAATATTTGGCGCACGGGAGACATCCCAACCTCCTGGGAAGAGGCCATCATTATTCCCATCCCCAAACCGGGGAAAGACCATAGCAAGCAAGCCCGGGAACTACTGCCCGATAGTGCTTACAAGTTGCATTTGTAAAACTTTCGAAAGAATGATTAACGATTGCCTCATCTGGATCCTGGAGTCGGAGCACCATCTGACCGACTTCCAGTGTGGTTTTTCAGGCGGGGGAGTACCCTCAACCACTTGGTCCGATTGGAGTCATTCGTTCGAAATGCCTTCATAAACAGAGAACATGTCATGTGCGTATTTTTCGACCTTGAAAAGGCGTACGATACAACATGGAAGTACGGCATCCTGAAGGATTTGTTTAATATGGGGTTTAGAGGGCGCTTGCCCATTTTCATTTCTAAATTTCTATCAAACCGGAACTTTAGAGTTTGGGTCAATGCTACCCTCTCTGATCCTTTTGATCAGTAGATGGGAGTACCTCAGGGTAGCATTCTATCTGTTAGCCTTTTTGGCATTAAAATTAACAATATAGTAAAATCCATAAAGAGTACTGTATCCTGCAGTCTCTATGTAGATGACTTTTTAATATGTTATAAAGGTAAAAATATGAACACTATAGAACGGCAGCTCCAATTAAACATAAATAGCCTTTCCTCATGGGCAATGGAAGATGGTTTTAGATTCTCCAAATCGAAAACCGTTTGCATGCACTTTTGTCTTTTACGGACTCTGCACCATGAACCTAATTTAACAATTGGAAATGATCCCATAAAAGTCATCAAAGAGACCAAGTTTTTAGGAGTCATCTTTGACAACAAATTATCTTTTATCCCTCATATTAAGTATTTAAAATCCAGATGCCTTAAGGGACTGGACATTTTAAAGGTTCTAGCCCACACACAGTTGGGAGCAGACAGCACTGTTCTGCTCCAATTATATAGAACATTAATACGTTCAAATTGGACTATGGCTGTATTGTTTATGGTTCAGCCAGAAAATCATACATATCACAGTTAGACACTATACACCATCAAGGCCTTCAGCTGGCCCTGGGGGCGTTTAGAACCTTGCCCGTCCAGAGCCTTTATGTCGAAGGCCGAGAGCCTTCCCTTAAGAGTAGAAGGCTCAAACTGTCTATGCAATATGTGATCAAATTAAAAGGAAATATTTTAAATCCTGCATATAACTACATTTTTATGCCACCATATAAATGCCTCTATGAATTAAGGCCAACATACATAAAGCCGTTAGGCCTCAGAATAAAGCCTCATTTGGAGGCCCTGAGGGCAAATCTACATAACATAGCACCCTCACAATATTCAGATGCTCCTCCCTGGCAGCTGAGGAAACCAAACATCATCCTCCAGCTGGCCATGTCGAAGAAATCTCAAACGCACCCACTTTCATATCATGAAAGCTTTATTGATGTGCAAAGTGCTTTTAGCTCCCACCTAGCCATTTACACGGATGGGTCAAAGACAGACAACAGTCTCTGCGGCAGCAATCGTCCACGGACGTGAATTAGGTACGCGTATTCCAGATCAGAGTTCCATCTTTACTGCTGAGGCACGGGCACTCCTACTCGCGTTAGAGTGCATCGAAACCTCAGCCAGTCATAAATTCATCATTTTCACTGACTCTTTTTCCTGCCTTCAGGCTTTAAACAATAGGAAACTGACCACCCAATACTACTTAAAGTACTCATTAAACTAAACTCTCTTTCAATAGCAAAATTTGACATTTACCTATGTTGGGTGCCCAGTCATGTGGGTATCCCAGGAAATGAGAGCAGATCAAGTGGCCACTCGAGCCGTGACTGCTCCTTTGGAAGACTGTCATATTCCCCACTCTGATCTGAAACCTACCATTCAAAAATACATCTGGAACCTATGGCAGATCGAATGGGATGAACACCCAGACAACAAACTCCATAGAATTACCCCCTCCGTGAACGGACTGCTGCAGTCGCCTGGAAAGGCGACATGACCAGGTTGTTTTAACAAGATGCCGTATTGGCCACTCGTGGCTAACACACGTTTTTCTGCTCAAGGGGGACCCTCCCCCTGAATGTATTGGATGTCAGTCCCCACTGACATTAAAACACACTTTATTAAACTGTATTAAACTTCATGGCCCTGCGCCAACAATTTTACACTGCAAACAACATGCATGACCTTTTTACTAAAGTAAAACAAAAAAACATATTAGCCTTTTTGAGGGCAGCTGGTTTGTACCACCTCATATAGGTTTTAAAACAAATTTCATCAGTGAATAATACTATCATTTAGAATTTTATTTAGCTTGACCAGAAACTTTATGATTGAGAGTTTACAAAATTCATGAGTGTCCATTGACACAAAATTGATTTATGCTTTTACATGTAAAAGCGATGGTTTGAACAAAAACAAACATTTCTCGCCATGAATATGGCCTATGCTGCCGAGACAGTGTAAAGCAACCACCAATCAATCAATCAACCATAACACACCCACCACACTAACATACACCCCCACCACACACCCCTACCCCACCATACACACTCACCACATATTCCTACACCCCCACCACACACCCCAAAATCCCCCCACCCCCACCCCAAAATCCTCACAACACCCCTACAGACCCACCACACAAACATATGCCCCCACCATACACACCTACACCCAGCCCCACTACACCCCATCTTATTTACACACACTTGATAGTAGAAGGAACTGCTCATATCCAACCGCACCATTACATGAGACAGGCATGGTGCACCATCTGACGAGAGAGTCATGCAAACTGAAAGGTCCCCATTAGCTTTGTATTAAAGGATTTGGTTAAAAATACTTTTTCTGGAACGGTATGCATGAACCTCTCCACTTTAACTAAATGAAAGCCTATCGGCCTAATCTGAGACTCATGTTTGTTTGTTGTTGTCTTACGTCCTAGCAAGATCTAAGGTCATATCAGGACTGGTACTGTAAAACAAGACAGTGCGCACTCATGGCATCTTTAGTGCTGCCCCACCGGGAGACCAGGCCACCAGCACCATGACCTGATATCCCACTCAGTCACATTATCCTGACACTGAGCCAACCAGTCCTTGCCCTATCCTAATAATTCCGAGCGCCTGGCTAGGAAGCGACAAGTATAAATTTTTAAGTCATCGGTTTGACTCGACCAGGGTTCGAACACACGACCCCACGGTCTACCAAGATTGAGGAGAGGACTAGAGTTCTCAATCAATCAATAGTTCCATCCTCTAGTCGAGGGTTGGATGCAATGGTTCTCCACTTGTCCCGATGTTGTGCTGTTCTGATAGACTGTGAATAATTCAAGCCTGTCCACTGTGAAATATTTGTAAACCATGATGTTCTTGGTCTCCCTCTCCCTCTGCTGCCATTCACCTTCCCTTCCAACAATGTACGGTATATTGAACTCTGACGAATGATGTGGCCAAAATAAATAAGTTTCTTTGTCTGTATAGTGGCAAACAAGCTTTTCTATTTTTAATTTTTCTGAGAACTTCTTTGTTGGTGATCTTCTTTGTCCATGATAATTTCATCATCCTTCGATAAGTCCACATCTCAAATGCTGCTAAACGTTTGTACATTTTCTTAGAGATTGTCCATGTCTCTGCCCCATACATTAGAGTAGACCACACATAACACTGAAGAATACGCTTCCTTGTTTGTATTAATATCTTACTTGATGTTAACACTCTATACATTTTGGAGAATGTTGTTCGGGCTATTGTTATCCTTCTTTTAATTTCTTCCTCACATCTCCCATCATTTGTAATCTTTTGTCCGAGATATATGAATTCGGATACTTGTTCTTCAATTTGTTCTTCAATTTTCTGTCTGTTTCTCAGTAAAATTATTTTCAGGATCATCTTCAACATATGACTCATCAGGCTTAGTGTTCTGTACTCAGTACACAATGTTGGTTTTAGCTTCTTTGGAGTCGTACAAATATGGATTCATTCATATTCAATGGTATAAATCCAGTCTCATAGATGTCAGTTACTAGCTTATGAATGATTTGAATCCCCACTTCATCTAGTCCTTTTATCATTTCTGATGTTATCTGGACACTTCCAGGAGCCTTACCTGCCTTTAGATCATTGATAGCCTTCTCAACCTCTGATACTAATATAATATTCCCATCTTCTTTCTCAATTGTGGGTGGGTTCCCTCTGTCATCATTGTATAGTTCGTTTACATATTCTTCCCATCTGGACTTTATTTCATCTTCTTCAAAGAGCATTTTGCCGTCTTTGTTCTTGATACATTTACTCCTTCTCTGTCTGTATCCTTGACCTGTTATCTCTTTCACTTTCTTGTGCATCTCTCTTGAACGATGTTGAGACTCAAGTTGTTCCACTACTTCACACTTCTTATATCCACCATTCATCTTTTAGCTTTTTTGCATTCATCTTCTATTTCATTCTTCAGGTGTTTGTATTTAGGTGGATCAGTGGTTTTCACTTTCTTCCTTTCTGCCATCTTTTCTAGTATGGTTTGCGTCATCCATGATTGCTTTGTCTCTCGTTTTTTATTTGGTAACACCTCCTCTGCTGGCTTGACCATGCTTTCTCTGAGAGCTTCCCATTCCATTTCAATGTTGTTATACTCTCTCTGAGGAGTTTCTTCATTCATCAGTACACTGAATTTGTTATGAACAGAGACATTATACTTAGTTCTGTAATTTTGCATCTTTTAACATGTTCATATCCATTTGAATGTTGTTTTTAATTTTGTTCTGCTGTTTCAATTTCACTACCATACTGATTACTACTGGATTATGATCCGAACATATGTCAGCACCTGGATATGTCCCCTAGAGTTCTACAAGTATGCATTACAACTAAGCCTCTGGCAGGGTGTGTTCTACGTTGTGAACGGGGTGGTCGAATGAGTAGCGCTCCCACTTTCTGAGCGGTAGGTCATCCGTTCGATCACCGGCTGAGTCAAATCAATAATTTTTTGTAATGATAGGCCTACCTTACCTGGTGCTCGGTGTTACTGGGATAAGAAAGTGAGAAAGGGAATGAGGAAATTAGACCAAGTCTGTATCAAACAAACCAAATGACAGGTTCATGGTTCGGTCACCATGGATGTGAAAGGCCTTTTATTTTCGATATTAGCCCAATCCCTAGCGACCTGTAGTTACTACAATGCAATTTGCTGTAACCGATTGTATATATATGAGATTTTCGTAACTCGATCCATATAGCTAACTGTGTGTTAGTTCACCAACCGCCCCTTACACAACACAGCTGAGTTCTGTGAAAATGTGATTCTTCGGGTTAGGCATCGGGGAGTATCCAAGGAAGCATCTTCTCCAGCTGTCAGTGTAACACTTTACAAACAAACTGACAAAAGACCCCCACATCAAGTGGGTTTATCACTGACTGACAGTTAAATCTACTTCCTCGCAGTTGACAGCAAATTAGTTTCATTTGGATCCTTTTAGTTTATTTGTCACTCAACTTTGTATATGCATTTCATATAAGACCATTGTGCTGACCCTATGTGGAATCATGTATTGAGTTACTTCAACACAATTATATTGGTGGCAAGCCTACAGATGCACTAAATGAAATCAAAGATGAAACTGCATAAACGACGTTGATTCAATTTTAAATGAACACATAATGAAGGAAATGGGAACCCTCAACCAATACTCGGACCCGTACCATCAAATGGGTGGAATGAATGCAACCATGACACAAGTCTGGTTTAACTATAGCATTTTGTGTATATTATTGGTCATAGTCCATACTATTCGCGATATTATTTAGGTTAGTTTTATGCCCTGGCAACATCTAAGGTAATATCAGGAGAGGTAACGACTTGTGACAGTGTGCACTCATAGCTACTTGATAGTGCTGCCACACTGGGAGATCAGGCCACCAGCACCATAAGCTGATATTCCAGTCAACCAGTCCTTGCTCTATCCTAATAATTCCGAGCACCTGGCTAGGAAGCGACAAGTCTCAATTTTTAAGTCATTGGTTTGATTCAACCAGGGTTCGAACCCCACTATCTATCAAAACGTATTATTTAGGTGTCTGTTGCGAAAACGGATGGTGTGTTTGTTAGTTGAACGTACCCACCAGCACTCCCGACGCCAAATCAATAGAACATGATCAGCCTTTACCTGTTAGTGCCGTGCTACCTGTTGTATCAGGCTTATTAGTCATTCGTCCTACCGAAATTGTGCGCGTGCGCACACCTGGAGCTCTGGCATAGTCGATGGCTAGATACGAGGATCAGCTGACAACTGTTTAGTGTTCATCTCTGGTTATCAGTATGGGCTCTCTGGTAGTTTTGTACGACACAACAGGTGATCGCAACCGATTCAGAATTCTTAATCTTGCTATAATACATACCTGACAGGAAACGTTATCACTAAACCGAGGCTATAAATGCATGTAATGGCAGGGTCCGCTGGTTATTGTATACAAGTTGGCCAGGGCCAAAGGGGTTCCCAATGTTTTTCAGGCTTTTTTTTAATAATGACGTTTTAAGTACTTTTTAAAAACCATTAAGACTGTGTTTAAAGGACCAAAATAAAGAAATTTCACAGCTTTTTCATCATGCAATAACTCCAGGTTCCAAGTATGCTCCACTAGTCCTATTGCCTATTAGGTGGGAGAAATTCCAATGTAATCTTTGGAAGACAGCCAAGGTTGGCCCAAAATTAGCCTATTGTCTGTCTGCAGTAACCCTGAGAAATTATTTCAAAATGACACCAAATGTCACGTTTCAAAGAACAACTGTTCAGCATTGATATAAGGAAAGGTTGAAAAACTAAAATTGATAATTCTACCTAGAGTTACTGCATACAATTAACTTGGCCTAACAACAAAAATACCTTAAAGTGCAACTTATGTGGTGAACCAATCAGGCTAAACAGTTAGATTGCTGACTTCAGCATGCTTGATAGTACTTATGAATAAAAATGTATGTTTTTATGACCGGTACGAACCCCGACAGCGACTACCAGATGACGCGTTGTCAGTCAATTAGTTGACCTACGGTGGACTATAATACTTCCCCGTGAGTGAAAGAGCGACATGTTTCAGGTCAAAATACAGTCTGGAGGGGGATACTACTACTAGTGTAGCCGTCACGTTTCGCAAAGTGAAATACCAGCCACACTTTTGTCAAGGTATGGTGCTTAAAAATCAGTTCTAAGGACCAAAACAGTCAGGGAGCATTTGCACAGCTCGTGATTTTCAGGTGGTACGCAGAAGGAACAGAATGTTATAAAATGTTGTATATTTTAATATACACAAAATGCATACTTGGTATGCAGGTATAGCAATACATCAGGGAGTTTAACGCCCTTGCCCTACAGAGTTGTAAACCACTGCCTTGTGGTACAGGTTCTTGACAGAACCGAAGGCTAAGGGAGCAAACCCTAAACAGAAAACCATGTCACTGTGGCAGCATTAAGGGCGGTTGATGTATGGAACTCCCATCTCCCGACGCCACTGCAGGGACAAATAGTTTTGCGCCTGTCTTGACATGTTCTTGCCGGTGTGAAACCTCTATTTGCTCTCCGAGAGAGTGCCGCTGGTAACTTGAAAAGCCAGCAGCACTTAACACTTTTGCAGGCAGCTTTCATGAAATGTACAACCGCACAAAGAGCGGCAGTCAAGTAATGAAAGCAGTCTTTTTTGCATCGTGACCAACAGCATGATTATATTTTAATATACAACTCATTCGTAATGTCAGATGGTATACAGCTGCGTGTATGGAAGCTAGGCTTCTGCCGAGAAGGATTTTACGTCTCTATAGTGGATGACCCATCATATTAAACTAAACATTAGATACTGAGGTAGACAACTGGTACATAATTTTTTAATATTTATCCTGCCGTTTGTTGACAAGCAGATTTGTTGGTTGTTTATAACTACGCAGAAGTAGGCCTCTACTAAACATCCGTCTTCAAATCGTTGGTTACTTTTCACAATTTGTTTCCAGACTTTATAAATTTACATTCATAAAATGGCTAAATAGTATTGAAAGGTTGCACACCACGATATATACATTAGACTACCGACTACATACAAAAAAGCTCAGTTACTGCCTCACAACAGAAATATTAGCCTGGTCCAAAGGCCTACCTCACAGGTGTCACCACTAGGGTGGTTTTATAGTGGGTGCACAGGATGACATTAATCAAGAAAATCACAACCAAAAAACAACATAAAATATTGTGTACTTTATTAAAGGAGTTTACATGTATCAGATTTATGTATAGGTATCGTCCAAGAACCGAACAGATGCTCTATAAAGGTCTTATCCGGAGCTATTGGGGCATATCAGCGACACTTGCAACAAAATGATTAACATCATTATTTCATACCATCTACAAACGTTTATAAATGACATTACCTTTATGAAGAGCGAAAATTATTTTCAAATTCATCAAATATGTAAAAATCTTATAGAAAACAGCCCCATGTTGTGGAAACATCGTATATCCACGTTGCATGATTACACCACTCTATATAGATGATTTTCTTTAAATATTTGTAATCCTACTCCTCCATTTGAATATTTATACATATCGGTTTATTTAAAGTTTTGAAGCCAAAATTTCGGCTCCCTTTGACGCTTTCTGTTTCAGCGTAGTCTTGAGTGGTCCCAGCACCCTCCTCAACTTTTCCGTGACTTCAGCATCTTCCAAATCTAGCAAACTATAAATAGACATTACATCAGTCACTATTACAATACTAAGTACACAATAAACCCTGACATACTTCTTCCTTTCTAAATAGTTTACCATAAAAGTGAAAATTGTAATGCTAGTGAGAAATGGCGCCTTGGAAATTAAGTACGCTTCTACTTTTAATTGATCACTTTTATACCTATGTGACCCTAATTCAAATCAAAATTTAGTTAGGGTTGATCACATTTACAATACAATGCGAGCTTACATACTCCTCTTATTAGGTTGCAGTCTGATGGAATTGAGTTTTTATCATTTTTTTAGACAAATATATTAGGTTCAATCTCTGTAGTTTGAAGCAACTTTTATTTTAACTAGCTAACTATTTGAAGTGTAAACATACCAAATTAATTTTGGTGTGCACCATAGGCTTCATCAGTAACACGTGATATTATATTGACTTAGTATTCCCATGATAAGTGCACGGGTATCTAACTTGGATATACAGAACCAAATATAGATAATTGTTTTGGTTTTGAAAATTGTTTTCATCGAACTATGCAGCTTTAATAGATTTGCATGCTTTTAATCTCGGTAATATATGCGTTGTCCTCACCTGACGAGAATGAAGCATCCTCGGTTGCACTGTGTCCACGTGGCCAGGTTTTCCTCAGGGACAGTCTCCAGCAGAATGTGTGTGAACAGCACTGGGGGGGGGGGGGGGGGGGGGGGGGGGGGGGGAAGCACAGATATAGTCCAAGTTCATGTCGGAAAGTAAGGGGACCCAGGCTAAAGGTTTTAAGTTGTACAGTTACATAGTGAGGAAGTACATGGGACAGAGCTACTGCCCAGCTAGAAATAAGCCTCCCCAATTACCGCAGACAAAACTAAATATAAAGATAGTAATAGCTTGACTGAAAAAGAAATTTGGTTTAAACTTGGTTTACTGAGACATCTCAATAATAACATCTCAATAATTACACCTTGCACCATCATAACTCGAGAATTAGCTCAATATTGAGTGACTGGTAGTGCTTTAATACCAAGCCGGCAGCACTCAGATTCACAATATTGATAATACATCAAAGGGGTAAAAATTACTCGTGACAACTCACCATAGCATCATGGCTGCAGGGTAACCGACGTTTTCTTCTTTTTTTAAATTAAAATTTGATTGATTTATTGGGAACATTGCCTCAGGGCACTATCAAAACAAAGTGTGCTTACAGGGTGTTGGTATGCGTCCCTTGTCTTGCGTAATGAGTCTCTTTAACGCCAGGTGTCCGAACACATGTTCCACGATGTGCATCTGGTCAGACTTGGCAGTCTCGAATGGTTTGGCCGCTTCAGCTGTCAGAGCTGCCATAGTGGACTTAACGTCACCTGCAACCGGAAGCAGCATCAAGTTAGCCTGCACAGTGTTGTGAATGACATTACTGAAACTAGCCTTAGTTTGCCTGCAGAGCGTTGCAACTGGCATTACTAAAACTGCAGAAGCAGCATCAGTTAGTCTGCAAAGTCTTGTAAATGAGATTTTTTAAAGCTGACTTTTCCATACTGAATTCCACGGTGAATTTAGTCCCCATCAGTGATTGAGTGATTGAGTGATTTTACAATACTTAAATGTGCACTACCTAATAGCTGCCACACCATTGAGTACAGAAGATTGGAGTTATCCTAGAATACTCTATTGAGAGATATTTACTGAAATTGGGAGACTATTGTCTGACACGACGATATTGACTGACAGTGTGCCATCATCCAACAGCTAGCCATTGACACTAGAAAGGAAACTATTAACTGACACTGGATGTTTGTTGGAGTTTTACTTCCTAGCAACATATGTGGTCATATCAGGACAGGTACCAACTTGTGATAGTGCGCACTCAGTCCTGACAATGGAAGATGTTGACTGACACTGTAGAAGTTATTGTGTGGCCATCATCAGCTAACAGCTAGCCATTGTCATAGCCATTTCACAGTACATTCGCTAGACACTGACTGACCCTGGCAGTGGTTGACGATGGACAGGTAGAGCAGCATTGTGGAGTTGAGAACGAGAAGCTCCTTGAAGTTCTCCTTTGCGAAGCAGAGAAGCGGCTTCCAGACGGCAGTCGCCAGCTCCGCACGCCGCGCACCAGCCTCCTTCTTACTGGTGGTGTTGTTGTCTCCCAGGGCCAGGATACTCAGAATGTCAGGGTGGAAGTGCTTGGTGTCGCGTGGGGTGAGGAGATAGAAGATCACCTTCCGTCCATGCTGGTCGCCTGCTACCGAGGAGATGCTCTTCATCATCTCCTAGGCACAAAATGTGGGATAAAAACAGATATTTAGGTTGGCTTAAGTTAGTAAGCCATGTACAGGCATTATTCTCTTAAATATGAATTAAACAACAGCTTATGGGACATTTCTATAGAAAATCACAGTGACCTTTTTAATTCAAGTTTCGCCACAGGCTAATGAAAGTTGTTCATAATGGATCAAATGTTCATGGTTGTCTTTAGTTGTTACATTCGGTGGGGGAAATTTCAATAGTAGACAATTGGTTTTCTTCATTCCACATCTCCTGGCCTGGCGAGCGCCAGGCTGGATAGCAACAGGAATAATTACCCGTTTCACTGGGTTAGGGTTCAAGCCTGTGGTTCGAATCAATGCCCTGCCACACGGGAAACAAATGTTCAACTCATGTGGCTATCCTGTCAGGGTTCTTCAAATTCACCATTAGCATTTTATTGCGTTTACAAAAGAACTGGCATATGCTCTAGAAGCAAGATGACCATAAATTTTGATTGCTTGGAGTTACACAGGGATCGCTCTCATGACCCACCAACAACTTGGCCATCAGGTCAGGTAGTAACCACAGAATCCCATAATATAGCATTTACAAAGCATATGATAAATAAAAAAATCATATTCTAATTTAGTGTGAGGAACAAAAGCATAATTAGAAATGCTCAAGTTTTTATTTTAATCATATCTTCTTTTTTTAAGTGATATCTTTTTACCTCCAGGATCACTTTCTGTACGAGTCTTGTGTCATCGACTGAGTCAAAGATAGCTAGAAGGACGAGGTGCCCGTATTCTTCTTGGCAGATCTTGAGAACAAATGTTTTTAGGCTCTTCACAATCACCTTCCGGTCCTAAAAATGAAAGACATGAGCTATGGTTTACCATAACAGAGTGTACTGTGAACACATAAAGACTCTCCCATGTTTTCTGTTTTCACATAATTAACATCATCATTCCGTGTCAGTACTAAATCCTAATTCATGTTTTCGTGGAAATCCACCCTCACCCAAGATAAGGGAGGCCCAACACCGGCCGTCCACCGGCGCAACGCCGGCCATCACCCCAACATCGGGGTATGGTAAGTGTTTCTGGAATTTTGCATTGATATTGGGTAGAAGATGGAGAATACTGTGGTTTTATGTCCTAGATATTTTTGAAATTACACCAATCGCAAATTTATCAAAATCACAGAAATCTGCTAAAATCTTTCATCCCTGATCTATATGGGAGGAAAGAAAAATAATCCAAACGAGGAGAATACAAATATCAAAACGTGAAATACAGTTTATAGTCAGGTATAGATGACCTACCTTGGCAGTGCCGTGCCAGACACACTGCATTGCAACTCGTGCACCTTCTCGTGTGTGAAGCATGTGAACTAGGTTTTCACGCACCACCTCAATCATTTCCTGCAAACAGGAAAAGGAGAGCGTCACTGGTGTTACAAAATTACATTGATACATAATTTGGGCCACTAGACGGCGCCACTCTAACAGCTGATTGCGTATATTACATCTGTATCTTATTTGTGTGTACCTTTCTCACAACCATTTTACTCCATCATATGTATCCTACTTATGTGTGTCTTGTTTATATATGTACTTCCTCCTCTATTCATTGTGGAACCACCTGTCAGTTCTCACTAAAGTTTCATAGTCCCATGGTTTTAAGTGTTTCTGCCATACTTTTGAGATAAATATACTCCACCTCCCCCCCTCGACTCCCCCCCCCCCTCCCCCATCCCCATTAACGTCATGATTCGATTCCTGAAAACCGCAACTTTAACTGAAACAATGTTAAATGAAATCGATTTTACCATAGATATAATTACCGAATATTTTCTCTCAGTGATGTTATATTGAAACAACGTTGAATGAAACTACGTTAATGGGGGTGAGTGCAGCAGGGGGGGTTGGGAGCCGAATGGCTGGGAGCAGCAGGGCGGCCGGGTTATAAGGCCGGGATGGGGGGGGGGGGTGTTATGTAACTCAACGGTCGTTGGTGAGCCGGAGGAAGAAGAGGGGGGGCACTCCTCCTCCGCCGCGAACCAAACGCAATGCAAGCATTTCGACCAATGGGAAAAGTAGTGTATTAAGCTAAGATTCCTTACACGCGGTATGCGAATGCGACAAAAAATCGAAACGCCTTGAAGTCAATGGACTACATTCCTTACACGCGGTATGCGAATGTGTCAACTCGATCGGTCCCTGTAGCCATCGGTGCGGCATGCGGTGTGCGAATAGAAACATAAGTCGCACTTGTCCATTAGGTTTACACTAGGAGAGTCGACTGATCATTACGGAACGGTCACACACAGGGGTGCTGAGTGGAAACATATGGTAGTGGTGGTGGGGGGTAGACGCTTGCCGCTTACCACGTAGAATGAATCCTCCCATTCGCATACCGCATACCGCGTAGAAGGAATCTTGGCTTTAGGTTGATTGTCATAATCTACTTTACTTTAGTTTGAAGTAAATTTTATTGTAAATAGTTATTTGAAGTGAAAACAAATTAATTTTGGCATGCACGTACAAATATATAGACTATACATGTATATTATTTATACATATAGACTATTACGAAATAATAATTTGAGTTATTAAATCACGAGGTTTCATTGGACTCGACTTAGAGAATATCTCAACACAAGTAGCTAAGTGAGATTAGACCCGGGGCGATGCTTAAAATAGGGAAAATGCTCTGAAAGCCATTGTCATGGTTAAATCATTCTATTTAAAACTATGATATGTAAATAGGAGTAGGCTAGTCTAGTAATAAGAGTAGAAAAAATAAATACATATATGCCAAGAAAATTAAAAAAAACTAACATAGGCTACTAACCATACCAACCAATTATCTATCTGCTACTGAAATGCAGTCAATCAAATACCTTATCAGCAGCTACTGTGTGGTAAGATAACACCAACACTACAACTGGCCAGCATTGAAAACAAGCCTGGGTACCCGGGCTTATATGCTATGGACAGTATAAATACAGCCTCAATTCAATTTTTTTTTTTTAAATGATATGATAACATAACTCAGTGAAATTCAAGATGTCAGTGTATATGCTTACCGATCGCCCTTTCTGTGTAGTATATGTGAAGTACTCTAGAAAAACTCGATGAACAATCGAATACTGACAAATATTTCTGAAATACAAATAGAAATGAAAGTTTGATCATTGTTCGTAACCTGGATTAAGAGCGAAGTTTGTTTCTGTTGTTATTTTACGTCCTAGAAACATCTAAGGTCATATCAGGACGGCTTAAGAGCGAAGTAAAGCCATGCACTGAGTCTGCTGAAATAGCTACAATATAATAAATATCGTCGAAAGGGCGTCTTTCTATTTGGTTATGAATCATAACAGATTACGTGAACTCCTGACAATGAACTAGTATCTGTTTCGCAACCGACAACACTATTATACACTCACAGTGGAGGTAAATTATTAATGTCTGCCCACTGAAGTTCCTTACTTATTCAATGCAATATACTCAAATAGCCGGTCAAAGTCAGAGCGTACTTCCAACTAGACTGTCACGTGACAATATGTATATAGGCTAACTTAAAAAAAAAAAAATATGTACACGGAAATACATCTCATGAAATGAATAAAGATGTTTAAGGACATCAGCAAAAGTTGTACTTCACGCCAATAATTAAATATATGCTAGTAATTTAACTACTTCTAGAATGATATGTTGTCTAAATGGATGAATGAATGAATGAATGAATGAATGAATGAATGAATGAATGAATGAATGAATGAATGAATAAATAAATAAATATGGGTGTTTTACTTGTTGACGATGGCGGTGAGGACATCTTTCATGTTGTCAAGTATAGAGTCCTTCTTATCTGGGTGCGCCGTGAGAATGTCACCCAACGTCCGCGTTTCCTGCGTCTGTAGAAACAATCAAGTTCGGTTTGATATGAAAATGACCTGCAGTATTTCCAACGGTAACAGTTACTCAATCAGACCAATCCTCTCCAACTACCTCGGCATAGGTTTATCAGACGTACAGTTCGAGGCGCTCCACAGTACTTAACACAAATGTGACAAATCTAAATAAAAAATAAATAAATAACATGCATAAAGAAATTGACGTGATGAGGTGAAGACTCTCGGAGGCTATTTATTCTAATCTATAAATTTGCTTTAGTTGGTTGTACTTTGGGTATTTTGATATCATACGTTAGGTGGTGGTGGTAGTTTTGATTGATTGGTGGTTGCTTTGCGTTGTATCGGCAGCATAGGCCATATTCACGGCGAGAACCGTTTGTTTTTTATTCAGACCATCGCTTTTACTTGTAAAAGCATACAATCAAAGTAATAATGATCATCACCATCACCATCAACTGCTTGTGATATTGCATTTTACTATGAGGTCATCATGCCTGATTCAATTAACTAATTTTAAAATTTACCTTGAAGAGTGCAAAGCTGGGTCCATAAAACTCTTCCACTAATGCTGACCGCTGTTGTGCATTTGCGAAGTCGTTGTAAGCTAGTTCAACAATGTCTGCCGCTTCCTGCAATGTCGCAGAAATGATGCCATGTTAGCCAATGTGTTATTACAATAGGTATGATTTCTTTTCGGTCTTTAAAAGAACCTCTTAATAGCCTACTTATCAGTACATTACTTATGATATATGGAAGTAAAGAAAGTTCGATCTTAATTTACTCTGGATATAAGATTAGATAAATGTAGAATTTAATAATAAATCGTTGAGATAAAACTGTTGTAATCTGATAAAGTACTAATTAGCTAACTATGATAAAACGAGCGTTATATTTCACGTAAAGTCATATTCTTATTTCTAGAATGGAACAATAAAATTGTACCTGATGTTTTATCAACTTCTTCACGTTTCCATATAGTGCTGTAAAGACCCACTGCTTCTGTTCTTTCTTCCTGGAATATTATTAAATCGTATGTTACATTTAGGTTACAGAACTGCTATGAAGTTAGTTTCCGTAGTTTCTATTAAAACTTGTTTGATAATTCTTTATTTTCTTAATTTGAAGTCGACGCGCGACTTCTAATTGAGGTTTTAATTAAGGATGCAATGCATCCCAGCGTCTGTGAATGGATTATCCCCTCGCCGTTAAAATAGCCTATCCTGCCGACACGGCGTAAAGCAACCACCAATCAATCAATCCCCCCCCCCCCACCCCCCATCTTCAACTGTGTAAGTACACTTTCTATAAGGAAGGTGGGTTGCTGCCAAAGAATCAAGCCTTTAGTGACTTGCAGTGTGTTTGTATAGCCGCTATTACGGGATCTGCGGATCATATATACACATTATATAGTAGCCTTTTCTCTTGAAATGTGTCTTGTTCTGAAAACAAAAATTTACTTTCACCCAATTTATTAATTTTTGTTTATTAACCTAGCACATAATAATATACGTTCAAGGCTGGTTAGACAATAAATATTAACCTAGCACATAATAATATACGTTCAAAGCTGGTTAGACAATTTACAAATTTTACAAGTTATGGAAGAATGGAAAATATTAAGCGAGTATAAAGCAATAATCTACAACAGATTATCGATACTGGTAATTGGATAGCTCGTACATGTCTATATAAACATTAAATATTAATGTTAACAAGATTTGAAAGGGAGACTTACCCATATTTTAGTATTTTTCTTACAAAGAACTTGGCATATTTCGTTTTCGCCATCGCAACGATTTCATCTAAAAAGGAGTGATGTAGAAATGAGATAATTTTCAGCATTTTAGAAATCTAATACGCGCACACATGATACAGCATTTCCATATTGAGTAATTTAAAGAGAATATTAGTTAATTACATTAGTCAGTCTTGTCTATACATACACAACAATATAACTGGAATACGTTAGCAAATGTTGGTAAGTCATGGCCAAATTAAAGCTGGTGTGACTTGACTTAAGTTCTTGGGAACTCTGATATGATTAGTTAAATATTTAATTCACTTCATGAATATAGACCTATTTCGTATGATGTCAGCATAGGTATTTAGGTCAGTGTGTGTGCTGCTTGGGTGCAAGACGACACAATGTCACACTGCAAACTCAATATCTATGAGCAATTTTCATACAGAAAAACTTAAATATCTCCACACCACCCAAAAACAAACCGATTGGAACACATATAGAAAACATATTCAACGATGAGATTATATTAAATTTATATGGTTAGGGTTCTGCATTTCTATTAATTTTGAATAAAATTGACATTTGGCACTGCGCATACTAGCAAACTCAATGCATTGTCAATGACCATGAGCAATCTTAATACAGAAAAGGTGAAATATCTCTAAAAACCACACCACCTAGAAACAAACCGCTTGGAACACATATGGAAAACATATTCAACGACGAGATTATATTAAATTTATAAGGTTATGGTTCTGCATTTCTATTAATTTTGAATAAAATAGACGTTCTGCACTGCGCGAACCGGCAAACTCAATCGCAGTGTGCATTCATTCTGCAGCCAAGGTGTGCGTGCATACACAATGTTTATAAACATTGAAAGGGGTCTAGACCTTTGAGTTCCTCAAACACGGCGTTTCTGTGTGCCTGTGTTCCATATTTAACCAAACACTGAATGACGCGGGATGTATCGTGAGCGAAGATCAACTGCAAAGTGAACATGAAAAAGAGTTGTTATAATATAGGCACCATTTGCAGTCATTTCTAAAATAACACCTCATGCAAGCACATATGCCATGTTAGGTCTAAAAAAGGATGTTTTTAAATGTAAAAGGAGATGTTTAAATTACAATTAAAAGGAGGCGAGGGGGAGAGTGGCCAGCATTACGATCGATAAAACCAGATGGGCCACCGCATTTTCAGTTGTAAAACAGTATTACAGTTGCCTAAGTGATTGAACACAACTCAGCATACCTCAATATTAACCTAAATTCGTTAATTGTACGCATAATAAAAGCAATGACAGATGTGACAGAGAAAACAGTTTGTTATAATAAAATACGAAATACTGATTGACAACCAAGCAGCTAACAATAACAGATTTGTAGAAGAATGGGGGAAATGATCTTCCATGATAAATTTTTGTTTGTTTGTTTATATATAAAATATATATATATATATAGATTCTCCTCTCCAATACAGGTATTCAGAGTTCGCTGGTCCGTCAAGAAGGACTGAAACTGAGACCAAGCACACCCGGTCGCAGCTTTAGCTTACATATATTAAGTTGCGGTTCGTGTCCCTACCAGCCCTACCTTTCATCATAGGCTACATATGTTAAACTCACTCTGCACATATAACCAAATGCCTACTGATGACCAAACTTGGAAGGATTATTCCCATACACTGGTTTCTAATGCCGATTGAAGTGAAATTGTAGCAAATATTTTACATTAGATAGCATATCACTTAGTGAATCATGATATGTTTATTTACCACCTTCCCTACCTTTCGCTGTGTAAGTTTTAGCTGAGACCCGGTGTGTTGGATCTTAGCTTCAGTCCTTCATTAGGGACCAGCGGAACTCAAATATTATTACATTTTCTTTATTATGCCCAGAAACATGTAACATGGATGGTAATTTTATCGTGTAAAATCATAAGCGTCATTTGCCGTAATCAAAACGTTACTAACAAATCGCACTACCTCGAATTGCTATTATTAGAGAATCTTACAATAACCTACCTCTTTTGCGTGTCCTTTCACCAACGCATACAGTTTGTTAGATAGTTCCTCTTTCTTCTCAGATGAGATATTATGCCTGTTTAAATAGAAGGTTTTGAGAATGGATTGCGCATAACGAATTAGGGTAGAATGCCACATTTCTAAGAATTAGCTGCTAGTTACACCTAAGTGCTTGAGAAGTGTTCTAAAATTACTAGATATTTAAATGTACACGCCGGAACAAGAACTATAGCAAAAGCAATTCTTGATTCTTTTATAGAAATATATTTCTCACCATTTAGTTGGGTTTTTTTTGTGGGGCTTAAAACAAATATTCCCTTTGTTGTTCTTGAAGGGATGACTAGGTTTTGAGTGGGTGGATAAAAAAAAAAGTTGGATCATTTTACGACCTGCTTTGTTTCCAGATAGTTCTTTCTGGGCTCTTGATTTCTTACCTCCGTAGTTGCTCCCAGATAGATTTACACATCTGAGCTGTATTAGCGTTTGGCTTTGAGTCTTTTCTGATTTTCTTCCGGTCTCTAAACTTCATCTCGTCCATTTTTTGCTTGGCATCAGCTGAAGTTAAAGCGGGGTGTGGGCCTTTATGCCGGTATGCAAATGTTGAAATGAGTAAATGATCCACAAAACACTAAGAGATGGGTTTTTTTTTTTTTATATGTAATAATAGAATCAAACTTCAGAGAGTTAATAATATAATTAACCCTTTATTTAATTTCACCTTTAAGATGATTTCGGTTGAAAAATTTCTGGAATATATTTTTAACATTATATAATCATTCATACATTTAATATGCACTTACCGAATAAAACCTTTTGCTACACAGTATATACATTACTTAGAAAAACATGGCGGAAAACAAATAAAACAAAAGGATTTTGGCCAACTTACCCGCTTCACTCGTTGTCTTCTTTCTCTTCCTTGATATCTCATCACCTTCATCTCCATTCTTGATTTTTTCAAGTTTCTTAGCTGCGGTGTTAATTACCTAAGGTATGCAATAAGTAAAACAATACATCACATGACCTCAAAAATCACTAAATGAGATCAGGATACTACGCATGCTTTATTTTCTATACAATATTACACGACATAGATTAGGAAATTACCACGAACTCACATTCAACGGATTCCTCTTGCCCTTCTCAAACTTCCCAGTTTCCTCCGATTCGCCAGCTTTCTTTGGCTTTTTCTTCTTTGATTTTACAGTTGAAACATCTGTTAGAAATGCCTCAACCGAGTTTGGAGCTTTCCTTTTCTTGCTCTTCAGTTTCTTTTCAGATGCATCAGTTTTATTCCTTAATTTAGACTTCTTTGCCATTTCAGGCGTTTCCATGATGATTTAGTTAGAAATGGTGCGCTGAAACGAATTACCAAAGTACATGTAATCAGGACTGGAAGCGTGTTTGTCCCTTGAATTTTATGGCTGAATTAACAAAGCATTAAACAAATCTTAGCCGATATTATTTTCCAAACCGTCGGGCATGCAGCGAAGGAAATTGGCCGTGTGAAGTTGTGTACATAACATTAACAGTCATGCACTGTGATGAAAATGAAATTGTGGGCTAAATTCCATCACTGGTTACATCACGATCAGGTAAATAATACAAACTTCTCTAATTGTGCAGTCCATCGTTTTGGCCAAACCAAGCTAATTTAATAATAAATATATAATTTAATTTTCCTCCAGAAAATAGATATAGATAAGAAATAGACATTTTTGTTTGTCCAAAACCGAATATTAATGATTAACTAGTCTCTTCCAGTTCCACAGTCTGCTGCTTTGTTAGTGATGCATTGCGACAAATGAAGACTGGGTTGTCTAAGACTAAAATGCTATTTCAGTCCCTATGCATAAAACAAATAGTATATTTATTGCTTGGTTTCGCTAAGACCGAAATGCATGGTGGATGAACTGTTTAGAACAAGCCCGGTTTGGGAAGATACACATATTTCATATCTATTATATTACTAAATTGCTTGGTTTCATCAAAACGATGTACCCCTAATTGTGGGTAAGACCTAGATAAAAGATCACCCCGTACTTGTAGTAGGGGTGAAAAACAACATTAAATAAACGCAGGCGAAGAATACCGACACGCTGGGGAAATTAACTGACCTGATAAATTCTTAATTGAAGAAGCAAAATATATTCTTCATATAAATTTTCATATTGCCCCGCTACTTTTGATTTGAAGGATATAATAAAACATATTTAACGCACATTAAAAGTGAAATTTAAATCGCCGTCATCTTGTCTTTTTGCATGCGCTCTCATTTCACCAACTCTGTGCCAATATAAGTAGCAATTTGATACTGGAACCAGGGGTTCCACTTCTGGTTCCATACGAAAGCAGTTTTTGCCAGTATTTAGACTATGTTGTCGTTCACCCATACTACAAGTACAGGGTGAATCTTTTATCTAGGTATGACCTAGTCATGTACACAAAATCAAATTCCTTGACTGGACCCAACAGTTGGGCAAACATTTGGAAATTTTGCCGAATTCAAATGGAAATTGAATCAATTCGATCAACAGATATGTGCAAAGTTTGAAATAGCCGACTGTAGTTCTGCATAAAAAATACACAAGTGAACAAGAGTGTGATTGATCAACAAAACATTTACAAAAGTGCCTTGAAATATAGTCAGGTTCACGATTCTCATCATAGACATACCCTAGACCGTCATACGCGAAGGCCAAATTCTATTAATATTATTCTTTCACTATCACTATAACCTGAGGGTTGGGTAAATAATAGGCAGTTTCTACGCCGTATTTGTAGCCTGGCACTCTAGACGTACGTCAGTGTCTGCGCATGCGCCCTAGTTCCTCACGTATCTTTAGCCTCCTTGGCTAGGCATGCGTGAGCCAAGACTTGGCTACACATACAGTGGATTTATGTGGAACGACATCAAATATACTTTTAAATGGGTGGAAATAGTTCTAACAAATATAAATATTATAATTAGATCGTAGCAGTGAATAGATTTGTGTTTTTTGTTTTATTTACATTCGCTATAACAATGCCGATGCGATGCTTCGATTTTGGGTTTAATTTGACCGAATTTCACTTATTGAGAAAGTCATCCTCATAAATAACAGATCCCTGAATGAACATTATTTCACCCCCTGAGTGAATATTCATGCTTCTAAATAACATAATTAGATCGTAGCAGTGAACAGATTTGTGCTTTTTGTTTTATTTACATTCACAATAACACTGCCGATGCGGTGGCGTTCATATCGCTCAGATTTTGGGTTTAATTTGACCGAATTTCACTTAATGAGTAAGTCATGCTCCTAAATAACAATACTTAATAGAAGTAGAGCCTCGTGGATTAGACCAATGTAAAGAGCTCATTCTAAAGGTTTTTAATCCAAAGTTTCATATTATTCTATCAATAATTCACAATTCCATTGAGGGGTAAAATGCACCACTTTCAGGCGGCGACCGATGCACATCAAATCGTGGCACGCGATGCCGCTAACCTATATTCGGCCGTTGAAACATGCCTAATACTCATTATATACTAGGAGTAGAGCTTAACGGATTAGACCAATGTAAAGAGCTCATTCTAAAGGTTTCAAATCATAGGTTTCATGTTATTCTATAGAATTGGCTGAGAGTCGGTTGATATAACATTACGTCCGCCATGCTCAACATAAACAGTGTAACCTGACAAATTTAAAACGGATGTGCACGCATTCTCACATACGCCTAGACCGCCAGGCTACGCGTACGGCTCACTACGCGTAGACACTACATTAATAATAACGAAGTGGCTATTCTTACGGCGACAATTAGGTCAAATGCGGGGGGGGGGTCACAGTAGGGAGAGAATAGGGGGACGGAGATATCATAGTGGACACGTCAACTAGTGGACATTTAATGGATAATTAATTAAAATAATTGTTTTCAACTCCAATACACAGTTTGTCGTGATTTTCCACTCTTAAATGAAAAAACGTGCATATATATAGGCTATAACGTGCATTGAGGGGGGGGGGGGCTGATAGTGATGAGAATGTGTGTGCTATAGCATGTGCATTTTCGATTCTTGAGATACCCATCATCACGCATTCCCTGTTGTTAGTAACTAGACTATTCGTACAGCCGATTAAGATCTGGGTCACGTGACTACCGCCGTACGAATAGACTAGGTATGTGCACGTCCGCGCTACACCGTACACGACGGCCGTTTTCTGCCAAATAACTGTTCCCGGAAAAAAACGTTCTAATAGCAGAGGGGAGCCCCAAAATGCTTACTTTTCATTGGCTCTTACGGGGTATCCCCATGAATTTCAGCATATGACGTAGATAAAATGTCCATCTACAACCTCGTGTTTACAATTTGCAAATCTGTTCACATTTTCTGTATCTGTGCACATTCAGAAGATTTGACTTGATTTCAACACTCAAACTCCACCTTTTATATATCTTGGCCAGCTTTAAAAGGTAGGCAGACATTTAAATCTGTTATTACTTGACCATTGTGTGAGGTTTCATGATGGTGTAAGGTCAAAAAGGTACTTTGCTAGGTCCCCAAAGTTTCGGTGTTATAAGATCGATCATATCAATGATGACTGAAAATCCACAAATATGTCACTAATGTGTACATTTACTTTTATTTTAATGGGTGGAATCAACAGAGCCGATAGGCATCTACTTACACTGAAAATTTCATTTAGATATCTCGATTATTTAGGAAGTTAGAACAAGAAATGACTAAATTATTAAATATATAGGTTTTGGGTCACACACTTGTAATGCTAAAACATTGTCATTGAAACAAAGGAAGAAAACTTAACGTTTCAGGGATATATGATAGCTATACTACCTGTCCTGATATGACCTTAGATGTTACTAGGACGTAAAACAGCAACAAACAAACAAGTTGATGTATTACTGAGATTCTTATGAATCTAACAATACGAAGGTAAGGATGAAAGTAGTTACAATGGACCCATGGATATACTCATTACACAATTAGAAATACCTATAACCTTTCTGAATCACTAATGTATTCATTTACTTTTATTGTAATGGTGTAAATCCTCCAAGTCACTCACTCACTTTTATTTTAATGGGTGGAACCAACAGAGCAGATCTACTTACACTGACAAATTCAGTGAGATATATCGATTATTAAGCAAGTTAGAACAAAAATTGACTAAATATCTAGATTTTGGTCACACACTTGTAATACTAAAGCATTAAAACAAAGGCAGAAAATTACCCCTCATTTGCAAAACCACTTGCTATAATTTTCAATAAGTCATTTGAATCTGGTTGCCTACCCAACGAATGGAAAATAGCAAATGTTAACCCAATTTTCAAAAAAAGGAAACCGGCATTCTCCAGCAAATTATAGGCCAGTAAGCCTCACATCTATACTATTAGTATGCAAAGTAATGGAAAGTATCATCAGAGAGCACATGCTAAGCCATATGCTAGAGAACAAATTGATGTCGGACCACCAACATGGGTTTCTACCAAAGAAATCAACAGTTACGCAGCTACTAGAAACTTTGGAAATATGGACCGACGCAATGGATAGGGGGGAATCACTAGATACTATATACTTAGATTTCATGAAGGCATTTGATACTGTCCCCCACCAGAGGCTAGCTACCAAGCTACAAAACTATGGCATTGAAGGAAATACTCTGAGATGGATCCAGTCTTTTGACTGGAAGGAAACAGCAAGTCGTAGTAAATGGCAGTAAATCTTCCTTCAAAGAGGTTCTGAGTGGGATACCTCAAGGGAGCGTCCTGGGTCCTATTCTGTTCGTCATTTTCATCAATGACCTGCCAGAGATTGTATCATGTGGGATAAAATTATTTGCAGATGACGCAAAGATCTACAGAACTGTGAATTCCACGGAAGACTGTGCTGATCTGCAAAAGGACCTGCTGGAAATGGAGAATTGGGCCAAGCAGTGGCAGATGAAGTTCCATCCGAATAAATGCCAGGTCATGCGAATAGGGAGACACCACCCAGACTATACATATGTTATGCATGAAAATTCTACTGGCCAGCCACTAAATCTCGAAGAGAGTGAGGTAGAGAAAGATTTAGGAGTATTTGTAGACAATAGGCTAAGTTTCTCCCAGCACATACAACAAACCGTATCCAAAGCTAATAAGATTGTGGGAATGATTCGCAGAACCTTCAAATACTTGGACGAAAAGATGCTGATCACATTGTACAAGAGCCAAGTACGGCCAATACTAGAGTATGGAGTCACTATATGGCACCCAACGTCGAAGAAGGATATTAAATCCATTGAAGCTGTTCAGAGAAGGTTAACTAAGCTAGTGCCACATCTGAAGGACCTTAGTTATCCAGACAGACTCAGGAGACTCAAGTTACCAAGCCTCACATACAGAAGATTTCGTGGGGACATGATCAACACATGGAAGTTCCTGAATGCTGAGTATAAATACTATAATGTGGATGAGGCCTCGTTATTCAGACGCATAAAGGGAAGCAATACCAGAGGTCACTCCAAGAAGCTTTTCAAGCCAAGGTACAACAGCTCACTCAGAGGGGCCTTCTTTTCACAGCGAGTGATAAACATGTGGAATGAGCTACCGGAAGAAGCGGTGGAAGCAGCTACCATGAATCAATTCAAGAATGCGCTGGACAGGGCCTGGGCCAGAGAAACATTCCTGTACGATTTTGAGGCTGCATACCATTAGAGCTGAGAGCTACGAGCTTTGTATAGGCTACCACAAGCCTGCATCAAAGAAGAGGATAATAATAATAATAATTACCAAAATTGAAATAGATCTAGCACCCTTAATAAAGAACCGATTGACATGATTTTCTTGTATGGTTTTCAAAGCTCTTTCCAACAATGCAATCCATTTTCAGATTGGTGTCGTTTGAAAATGTTGTCCACATTGCTAATTAAATATAGGCTACACAGATATATTTGTACGGCCGCCGGAAGAATAGCAACTGCCAAATAATAATTGTTGAAACCCAAAAAGAATCGGGAAAAACACTCTTACTAGTCAAGCATATTACAACTGGTTCCACGCAGCAATAATTAAAGACAAATAAACGGGTGTACGAGTGCAGCTAATCTACATTGTCATTGTTTCTTGCTTCGATAAGTTGTCGAGTTCGTTTGAACGCGCCGAGTGGGCATAATCCACAAATGAGGTCTAATATGATACGGCGTACACCCGCTACTCTCGGCGCTACCGAATCGAACACACACAGTGACAGAAAATGTAACTACATTCATACATCATGGATCTGTTATCAATCCAGGCACAATCATATCGCAAGAGATTCCTTGTGAAACGAACAGTCAAACTTAAAGCGAACATTGGAGACAAGTCTTAAGAGGTCACTTACCCAACCCGAACAGTACGCGAAGAGACTGTAAACATGTGCACATGTCATGTAGGAGGAAGCGGGGGGGGGGGGGGGGGGGGCTCCACGTTTCTTACCTCATATATATACTAGATCAATTTTTATTTCAAATATATTTGTTTAGTTATGTACCGTACTAATTTTGCGTCCAATTGAAAAAATATCGATGATGTTATTAATAAAATATTAAGAGGAATAATGAATATTACATTTATGCGAGGCAAATATTTGTGAGGTATCAATAATGTAAGTACAAACTGTTCATTTTCTCATTATATGTATTCTGTAACAGGCACGAGGTAGTGATTTTCGTGATTAAGCATGAAATGGAATATGTAAAATATAAATTTCTGGCCTGCATGTGATATGTATTCGTAATTTTATTCTAGTTCGGTGTCTACCTAAGTCCTAATATAGCAGTTTGATGTTAACACATTGCCATTGATTGTAAGCTGCTTCGTCTTCGGGATTATTTCTAGTCTAGTTGAATAGTTGATTTAAAGTAATTTTAAGAATGGCAATTTTGCGCATAGCTCGATCATTAATAATGGGGCCTCCTGGCTGTGGTAAAGGCACGATCTCAGCGCGCATTGTGAAAGACTTTAACTTCAAACATCTGTCCAGTGGTGATGTTCTCCGAGAACAAATCAGAAACGAATCAGGTATCATCAATCAATCAATCAATTCTTTTATTTTAACTCTCTGCAAGGTATGTTTACAATAAATTGAGGTGATACAATAAATGCATACAAATTCCTTACAGACAGAAAGGATCCCAGAAAAGCGATGCTTATCTAGCTGGTCTCCCATCACTATCAATTATCATGACTATAGAGGCATTCGACTGGGCCCTTTCTATCCGCAAGATTTACGGATGGAGACACAACACACATCCGAATCATACGTATATAAACCCACTTCCGGTACCAGTCGAATAGGAATTTGTAAGGAAATATTTTTATATTCGCATAGAGAGGCCCAGTCGAGTGCCCCCAATGACTATCGTATCAGTAGGTATGTGACAAAAAAAATCAAAGTCAACATAAAGTATATCACTACAAAGATATTGGAAAGTCCTTTCTAATGATAGCTAAATCATCATCCTGTGACAATTATCAAGGAAGTTGTGACACTTTATAAAGCGTTTTTTATGGATACTTTTGGTCCATTGTTTCAATGGAAAACCAGATGAATTCTGTGACCCATCTCAAGACTCATGAGTCTTGAGATGTGTGAAAACAATGCTTTATACAGTGTCTCAACTTCCTTGATAATTGTCACAGGATGATGATTTAGGTATCATTAGAAAGGATTTTCCAATACCTTTGCAATGATATATTTTATGTTGGAATCCGTTGACTTTGAAATTTTTGGTCACATATATATTACCAGTCACACCTTTTTATCCGCCCTCAAAATCAATGTTCCGGTCCTCAAATTGACACCAAATTACACCCTAATATGGAGAAGTATATAAAGAAACAAAATAAACTAGTTTCAAAAATATCAAAACTTACCTTCAGGTAGTATTCCAATGACTTAAACAGACATAAATTTGAATAACGATTTTTTGTCACTTCTATAAATCGGACAGCAAATATTTTTGGATGTAGCAGCGGAGTAAAATGTGAACTATATCATTCATATGGTTGCATTCCTAGTAGTCCTAAAATAAGGATAGCAAGTGACATGGGAAAACACAGTCATGTATGTGTGCACCGCGCATGCACGGTGGAACAAGCGAGTACCGTGAAAACGGCGTGTTTTTCGCATACCTACTATCAGCTTGGAACATTGGAGACATTCAACTGGGCCTCTCTATGCGAATATCAAAATATTTCCTTATGAATTCCCATTCGACTGGGACTGGAAGTGGGTTACTATACGCATGATTCGGATGTGTGTTGTGGCTCCATCCGATCCATCCGTAAATCTTGGGGATAGAAAGGGCCCAGTCGAATGCCCCCACTACTACTGTACATATGATATAGTTCAGTCAGTGTGACTACACAGGTCATAGACTTAGTTGGCGTAACAAGTTTTTTTTTTTAATGGTGATCGTGTGTCATGTGCATATGTTGTTAGAGGATCCTTTTTTCTTCTTTTTTTAATCTTTCAATCAGTCTTGCTCTACGATCAAAGCACATAGTCATAACTAGGTAGATCAGCTAAAATTTCAAAACACAACAAACAGTATAAATGTAAGCTCTTTCAACAGATCTTGCGCAGACAAACTCAAATCTGTTGTAATTTTGAAAATATGTTAATAGAGGGGGTGTAATGACATCACGAGGCAATTTTCAGTCAGCCTGTGACAGGCTTCAGTGGTTTCAGCCAATCAGAGCTGTTCTTTTCGATTGCAAATGGCTGCCCCCTATTGGGGGCCACCATTTGCAATCAAAAAGACCCAATCAGAGCTGTTTGTTTCCATTGCAAATAGCTGCCTCCTATGGGTACTGTCATTTGCAATCGAAAAGAACAGCTATGATTGGCTGAAGCCATGGAATATTTCAACCTTTCCATATCAGCCATGTTGAAATACACGTGACCTTGTGGATGGAGCCAAAAGACACATTCGAATCATACATATAGAAACCCACTTCCGGTCCCAGTCGAATAGGAATGTGTAATGAAATATTTTGATATTCGCATGGAAAGGTCCAGTTGAATATGTCCATTGGCTACCTATATCAAGCACAGAGTCAGTGAAATGAGAGAATGCAAAGACAAAACAAGATGGCGACCATAGAATGGGGTTGATTTCATTTCACTTTTAAAGTCCATTAAATTACATGTTTTATTATATTTTTCAAATCAAAAGTAGTGGCTAAATGTTAAGATATATGTGAAGAATATATTTTGTTTCTTAAATTAAAAAATGTCTGCTCATTTCATTTACCGACCATGTAGATATTTTTCGCCTTTTTCTAATGGGTTGGTTTTCACCCCTAATACAAGTAGGCCTACGGTGTGAATCTTTTATCTAGGTTAGGTTAGTATTGAGAAGCCAAAAATAGTTGAAATCATCAGACCTCAACCTTTTGCCTCAGTTATTTTCTCGAAATATTTACCTCTTTATTGAGGAGGAAAGTGATCAGTCAAAAATAAGCCAATTGTTGTTTGTGATAACCCTTAGTAATGTCATAAATGTTATCAACCACTACCGGGATACACATAGCCTACATCTTAAATATAATTCATTAGATTCTACTCTTCATGTTTTCTTTGTAGAAATTGGACTGAAGGCTCAGAAGTATATAGCGCAGGGCGCCCTAGTCCCAGATAATGTGATGGTCGCTCTCATCGGGGCTAAGATCACTAACCTACACGGAAAGTCCTGGTTATTGGACGGTTAGTTATCAAGGGTTATCTTTGTAGGGTATTTATTTATGCCGTATGTTCCAAATAGTTTCAAGCTAAATTACAAGAAATGTTGCACAAAACAATATTTTATCGACTATTTCACTTAGTTTCTGCTGACATTAAGTTAGGTTATGTCCTAGGCCTATGCTTATTAAAAATTAAGGTAGCTAATTATTTGACTTGTTTAGAGTTGCATAGTCCGATGAAAGCATCAAATTTTCGAAGCCAAGCTATTACCGTGATTTGATCTTACATATCTATAACTTAGATAGGCTACTGATGCATTTATTAAGCATCTGTTTCTACATAGAAACGCATTCTAACTTAATTTAATGTTATAATCTTATTCCTTAAGCCTATGGTGTCAGAATTACAACGTTCATGCTAAAATTAATGTGTCGTGTTTGCACCTCAATTATCCGCAAAGTTAACCATGTATATTAAAAGTTACTTCAATCTAAATAGGGTAGATGATGACAGTGATATATTTATATTTTTTAATGGCAGAAACTCAAAACCAACTTCAAATCTTGGTAGATTGTTTTCCTCTCCTGTATAGTAACAATGAAATCAAAATAGCAAAGGGAAGGAAAGATATGTGTATGCAGGGGTGGCAATTAAAGTGTTTCAATATCATGAGACTAAAATCCATTAAATCTATAAAACCTTAGAAGCAATTCCCCAATCATTTCAATGCTAGGTTGGCGAATTTGAATCACTTACAGTGTGCTATGTGAGGTTATTCTGTACTCCCAGGCTTCCCACGGACCGTTCCCCAGGCTCATGCGCTGTTTAAGATTGAACCCGTTGACATAGTTATCAACCTAGATGTGCCCTTTGACGTGATAATCGGGCGCATATCGTGCAGGTGGATACACCCTGCCAGTGGCCGCGTTTACAACACGGAATTCAACCCACCCAAAGTACCGGTATGTATGTTAAAACTAGGAACTCATCTTTACTCTCTGATACAAAGAATGTGGTATACATTTTGTATGTTTGCTATTCTATTTGAAAAAAGCTTTTTTTTTTTTTTTTTAAGCACATGGTGTCCTTGTTTTGAATAATATGAATTTCGAGGTACTGGACTTCCAGCCCTAGTAGCAAGCAGACTTTAGTTTCATATACAAGGATTCCTGAGAGCTGCGAGTACTGGTGGGAAGGTAGCTATGCTATTTCTAAGGAATTCAATGTTATGGGAGGAGGTTGTACATAGACAAATAAGTGTTCACATTTCCTGTCTACCATTCGCTATATATATATTGAAAACTAAAGCCCACTAGGTTTGTCATAGTGGCTGTGGTTTAAATAAGATCTTTAGAATAATATATTAGGACATTAAACTTTACGTTATATCAGTTTGTATGGTTAAATAAATATACAGTATTCACCCCTATCCAGAGTAAAGGTGCATGACTACCCTGCTTAAATCCGAGCAGAAATTGTTTCGGTAGGAATTAACTGTGGAGGTGGAGGTTCCAATGTGCAGTGTTTATCTATAATGGATTAAAGTTGAGAAATTGAGAGAGTATGTTAAAAAAATATAACTGAACCCTCTCAATTAAACGTTTAAAGTGTAATAATCTACATGATTTAATCAATTCTTCACTCAAAAATAGCGGGATATTATGAACAAGCATTGGAACCATATATTTAGCATATTTGAATGCAACTTTATGGACTGGTGTGCTCAGTGTCAGGATAATGTGACTGAGTGGGATACCAGGTCATGGTCCCGGCGGCCTGGTTTCCCAGTGAGACAGCACTATAAAGTGCGCACTGTCACAAGTCGGTACCCGTCCTGATATGACCTTAGATGTTGCTAGGACGTAAAACAACAACAAACAAACAAGCAACTTTATGGGGTTATATCCATAACCCAGCTTTCCAACACTTTTTCTATAGGGTTGTCTAGCAGCCCTGTCTTAGTGAGAGTCGCTAGATTTAATAGTGAGTTCTTAGGAATATAGGTACGGTGGGCGGTAGAAAAAGATTGCAATTTATTGGCACGGTGTCAATGAGAATTCTTCTGAAATAATTTGATAGATTATATATATATTGAAAGCTACATCAAATTTGACTTCATTCTTTTCTTCTAAATTAGAAATAGTATATAATGGTTGTATATACATGTTTCATTATGTACCTAGGGGACGGATGACTTGACGGGGGAGGCTCTCGTTCAACGAGAGGATGATAAACCAGAAACGGTGATGGCACGGCTCAAGGCGTATAATGAACTCACACAACCCGTCCTTGACTTCTACAGGTGAGCCATTACATCTGAAACTAGATTTTATATTTCTAAGTAATCATGTGGGATGTATCATCATCTTTGGTAGCAGAGAAAGTGAGTATTGTGAACAGAGTGACATTTAAATTTGGTAAACCAGAGCCTTTTGTTTCCTGTTGAAAATATAACGTTTAAACAAAATGTATTGATAACTAATTGAAGAAACCAGTATGTGATTAGAAAAAAAAAAATTTCCAGCCACTGTTGCAGACCTAATTTTAACTTGACAATGTGGAAATTGCTCGGTTCCTATGATTCTGTGGTTAATCCTTCTCATTGGATGGGTAGATCCGTGCTCCCATAAAGGTCAAGGTCGTATTCACATGAATTGATCAATCCAGTACTTATATTAAATTACATTTCTTTAATTTAACAAGTAATATTTACACATAAAGTGGCTCGTTTTAAGTTATTGTATGTGATGCAATGAAATTGGTTACGAGAAGAACCAATGGTCTTCGTTTTAAAAGGTTTAAACCATATGATATATGATGATGCATCTCGATTCTTTTCAGAGAGAAAGACTTGCTGGAACAGTTCAAAGGAAAATATTCGAACGAAATTTGGCCAAAAGTTCACCGATATCTCTCCACGAGAACTACGCCGCTGCAATATACCGAATACAAATAAAGCAGTTGGCAGATTTTCAGTTTGAATTGTGCATGTCATAAAGTTGCGGATCCGAAAGGTGAATGGAAATATTTGTTTTCCTATATTAATAATTATGATTGACCTAATATTTCATTAATAATCAAGTTCAATAAGGATTTTTACTAGATCTATTCATATCGACAGAGCATTCTCTATTGTTCCTCCTTACAGTGGTTTGAACATCAATATTCCTAAATGTACCTTCCTGATGATCAAGGCAAGGATTAAATATGAATCATCACCCTCCGTCCCTTACCCTGTTCTTCACTGTCCCCTGGGACTTGCTGAACTCCAGACCTCTCCATTCCCTGATTTTGTCTTCTCGCCTCTTCCTTTGTCTGCCTTTTTTTCTTCCCCATTTCACTGTGCACCATTTCACTGTGCATTATAATTAAGATGGTTTTGGCCAGAATTGATCGATAAGAAATATGGCCATACCATTGCAGTTTGTGTGCCTTTACAATTGTCAGGAGATCTTGTGTGGTCCTACTGCCTGCTGGACCTTGGCACAGACTTCCTCATTGGTAAAATGGCCTTTGTATGAGATGTGTAGTATCTTGCAGTAGAACCTCATTTTCATGGTTTGTATTCTTCTTTGGAGCTCCGCTGTGAGGGTCCATGATTCTCAAACATACAGGAAGATTGATGTGACAAGTTAATTTCATGTAAATATGAATACAAAGTGGTGGCAAGGAGAATGTAAAATTGTACCGAATGGGTCTCCTTATATTAATATAAAATCTGGAAGCATTTCAGTGAGCTTTTGAACTGAACTCGAATAAATAATATATGTATCACGTAGACTTAACAGAGCAACCATATTAGCAGGAATCATTCTAAGGTGCTATGTAATAAAACCACAATATGACATATTTTCAACCTGGTAAAAAATAATGATGGATTCATGAATTCCATTTACCAGCATTAACAGAAGAGTATTCAAAATAAATTACAACTTTTCAATAATTATGTATTTCCGGCCTCCCCTAGCAACCTATTCAATAAAGTGGGGCCTGCCATAAAAATTACACAATTGTCAGGTTGAGTTGAGATAGGGATATGTAATAATATCTAACTGAATGATTTGAGCCTGATGGTGGTCAAGAGATTACACGTATATTCTATCTTTGACTACATTATTTTCCTGGTAACCAATGTAATTTCTTAACTGGTGTGATATATTGTTCAGTAATATCGCGGATTTCCGGGATTTTTCAAACCCGCAGCACGATTAACGTATAGGCTCTACTGTTTTACGCTTCAGCACCATCAGCGTGTACTAATATGTAGTGCAGACGAAGCAGCCCTATCAGCGTGTACTACTAATACGTGCTTCAAACGGCGCAGCACTATCAGCGTATACCAATATATATGAAAACTAACTTCTGGGAATTTTCAGCGATCCCCTGACAATGCTAAACCTATGGGAGAATATCAGAATTTCCGCTTTTTTTCCCCGGAGACCACTTTCATCCCTGATTATGCGAGCAGCACTGATTTAAATTCACTGAAGGTAATTTATGTTATATTCAGACAGTTAAAATGAGCTATGCACGATGATATATAAATATCTGTTTAGTCACCATTAAATTTCAAGGGAGTTTGTGTAAAGATCAGTATTAGTGGTGCAATGCTCTAAATTCTCCCAATGATAAAAGTTTTGTGTTCATTATCAAGATCCAGTGGCAAAGCTGTGTGCTGGTAATCGTAGCTCCATATTGCGAAGTACTAATCATGAATAGTGTGCAGGCCTACATTGTGAATAAAACAGCAATGAGAATTGAATTCTGTGGGACATCAAACAAAAACATTACAGAAGAATTTGGGCACATTATTTCAAATAAAACAAACTAATCGAGTATAAAAAACATGTTTTTTTCATTCATTTATTTGGGGAATAACGACCATACGAGGGCACGAACGTAAATAATACAAAATGCAGAAATCTATTCACTGCTACGATCTAATTCTGTTATTTAGAAACATGAAATAATGTTATTTATGAGCATAACTTACTCAATAAGTGAAATTCAGTCTTATTGCGAATGTAAATGAAACAAAAAGCACTGCTGTCATCAAGGTTTGTTTTCACCGCGTCAACGAGAAGTGACGCGACTGCACGCCCTCCTGGGGCGTAATCTATTAATCAACTCGGGTCACCCGAGCCACTTTTTGGTGTATGCGCACGTCCTACAGACTCGGGTCGAATAATCGAATACGCTTCTCCACGCTCGGGGTGGAAAAAATGGTGGCTTAATCCCCAATTTTTCTTTTTTTAATAACCGATATAACTAGAGCAAAATATGATTTCAAGTATTTTATGATTGCATAGTTTAGTTATATTTCCATTTCATTAATCTGTTTTTTTTTTTTAACCCATGTAGGACTGGTACTGGTAGCTATTATCCTGCAGGACGGTACCAGCACAAATGTGATGTCATCGTTCCTAGCAAACCCCAGCCAAGAGGTGGGTTACTGGGATCGGGTCGTTTTGCACACGGCACATGTACTTGTCAACTCCACTCGCAGTGTTCGATTTGAAATTCTAGCAACTCAGGTGACCCGAATCGCGTCTTAATCAATTACGCCCCTATTGGGCAGGCATACGGTATTTAAAGTTGCATAGTCCGATGAAAGCATCAAATTACCAAAACCAAAATACTGACCTAGATTTGATTGTACATATATAAAACTTATATACTGGTGCACTCAAAGCATTTCTTGCTGTTTGGATGGGTGTAATAAGTTAAATTACTAGAACCTGTGAGTTTTGGCATGCTTGCACTTCAAATATCTCTAAAGTAAGACAGATTATAATTCAAAACCAGACACAGAGATTCATTTTTTGTGCTAATAAATTTTTAATCAGGCTTAAAAATTTGTACAATAGCCTCCTATATGGCTACAAATAACTAACACATATATCAAACTACTTATCACCAATACAATCATGTGATCATTATGCTTGACTAATTACATCTTTCTACTTTGGTTAGTACAAACCATCTAGTACAATTACATTTTTCTACTTTGGTTAGTACAAACTGACTATTATTTACAGGTTAATACTATATTATCTAGGTTTTTTATGTAGAATAATTATTTCAATATTTTCTGTTTCTTGATGAAGGACGACATGAGACCACAGCTATGGGTAGATCACGGCCATTCACTTGACACACGCACCAGGCACACCATACTTCATACTTATCACACATACAAAGGACATGGACCATCTAATTCTCAGCCCTATTAGGATTATAGGTGGGATGGTATTTGTAAACTGTAATTTTGAAATGCTCAGAGCATAGATGTGTACCAGACAGTAGTATCACAGCGAGGAATGCCAGTTTGATCTCTTGTTGCTCCGGATGTTAACTATGGTCAGGGTTACCGAATGGTATACTCCATCCGGTTGATCTATGGTATGCATCACTATGGAGCCCATGGTCGTGGCTTTGAATTATGCATGTTACCGGCAACATGTACAATTCAAAACCAGACACAGAGATTCATTTTCTGGGCTAATAAATGTTTAACCAGGCTTAAAAATGTGTACAATAGCCTCCTATATGGCTACGAATAACTAACACATATATCAAGCTACTTATCACCAGTACAAGTGATCATTATGCTTGAATAATTAAATTTGTCTACTTTGGTTAGTGCAAACCATCTTCAGTTAAGCCTGACTATCGTATTACTTATTTGCAGGTTAATACTATATTATCTAGGTTTTTTATGTAGAATAATTATTTTAATATTTTCTGTTTCTTGATGAAGGACGACATTAGACAGCAGCTATGGGTAGATCACGGCTATACACTTGACACACACACCAGGCACACCATACTTCATACTTATCACATATACAAGGGACATGGACCATCTAGTTCTCAGCCAAATTGGTCCTTCTCTAACCAGGTTTTTATTCACATAGTTCAAAATACTATTTGATTTCCAGCATCCTAATATTTGTATGCAGTCCAGGGGTACGCCTATTCCGCTAACTCTTGAGCAGCTCCAAGATGTAAGCTCTGGGACATCACCAGAGGCCACCAGGGTTTCTTGGCCTGCTTCAGGATCCTACACATGCACTTGACGAAGGCCTGACTTGTTAGTGGGTCCCCGTTCGAGATTTTGAATGCTGGGGTGCCCTCATGCACATGTGTATACTGTGTATACAATTGCTATGCTCGTACCGGACAGAAGGTTGAGTGGGGTACCCTAGGCAGCTTTACGTGGTTGCTGTCCTCTGGTCTGATGATGGTTTTGGTGCTCTGGATATGCACCATCAAGTGTGTTCAGTGCACCTGGACGTCTCCCCCGAGCAACGTATAACCGCCATCTCCCAGCATCTCGGAATAAAACAAATTTGATTGCCTTGGCAGACATGTATAACCAATAAGTATAGTAGCAATAAACACAAGTCCGTATTTTCCCATCTGTTTAAGCTTCAATATTATTAGTTTCACATGCTTTATTGTTAAGGGATAAGCTCTGTTTACCCCTTTAAAAAAATAAATACTCCTTTTTTAAGTACTGACAGTGCAGTCATCAAATATTTCCCAATTACCCCTTACTAATTTAAGCTACAATCTGGCTGCACACAAGTAATTTTTTTAGCCCCTTCCGTCTTAGATTTTTCATTTAGATATAAAGTGTATAACATTACCGTTTTCAGCTTGGGTTTTTAGGATTATCCTTCTGTAATTTACAGGATTTTAAATATTCCTCAAAGTGCATCTTTTGTTTTTCCATGTCCCTTCAGCAAGCCCTGCCTTGAAATACATACAGTCTTTCAACTACTGTGCCGTTATAAGCTGTGAGGGAAAAAGCCAAATAAGAAATTAGACCGAAGAGCTTATAACATTAAATCAAGGACATTGTGTTCATGAGAAGCACTTATTTTTTATAGTTTAAGTTTCTTACACAATTGCGTGGCTATTAATTTTGCTTTATTATTGAAGAATATTCTACTCAGTGCATCTGCTAGTACCAGTTTCTTCCCAGCCTTTTGTATTACCTGCACCTCGCAGCAAGTGGTTGCTGCAAATTTCCATATTTCTCTGGTGCAGACACAAATGACTGGGTCTTTACCAGCACCACTGGATAACACCTTTCGAGATGCTTCATTATCAGTGTTAATGATAATAACGAATTTCTCTGGGTTATCTGGTCATAAATTTTGTAATGCTACTACTAGGTTAATTGCTTCTAATTGTGCAATGTGAAAGTTATTTTTATTAATAAATTCAGGAGAATATAGTTACGAGAAAAAATGTGTCTTACTGAATGCTCCACCTGAAAGGCAATGACGAGTCACATTCAATAACCCATTTTTTCTTAGGCTAAGGCCTTAATCAAATTAACCCATTACTCCGCGACGCGAAACGCAAAAACCAAGCTATATCCCTTACTAGTTCCTGACAGTTTTACCTTTCCTATAAATGGGGTATTTCTTTAAAAAATTAAAATTTTATTCATAAAAATTCTAGAGCGCATTACAGATTTAGAAATGAATTGTAACCTCCCTACTAGCCGTTGCACATTTTTCCTAGTAACTTTAGCTCCCAGTTTCCATTTTTTGCATTCACTAAGAACTTCTAATAATTTCTCTATGGGAATCCTTACCTCCATTACGTGACTATATATTTCATACCCTAGCCATTTCATTTCTCTAGCTGGTGGTGTACATTTCTTAACAGCCAACTGTAATCCCAATAATTTTGTCAAATTAATTATGTAATCATATGCTGCATTAGCTTTCTCCAACATGTTTCTACACCTACAAAATCGTCCAATTAGCATAATGCAAACAAACCTTTTCTTTGTACTAATTCTACTACTGCAGTGGTAGTTCTGCACCCGAATGGAGGTGCTATGTCAAAAAAATATTGCCCATCTACCTTAATTCCAAAAAAGGGGTACACTCAGTGGGCATGTCTTTAACTGCCTTTACGCTCTACCTAAATCTAATGACCACATGTAACAACCCTTCTGTAATCTCGTTACTTCCTTTGCTAAGCCCATTATTGTTGGTAAATTATAAGAAAATATTCCTCCTTGATAGAACCCTTTTACTATTCCTGCATTTACACATTCTCCCTTTTGGATAGCTACGGTCTACTATAATTCTTCATTCCTCGGTGTTCTTTTTTTGGTCAGGTCATAATGGGGCTAATTTGGGCCCATGGCGAAAAATGTTGCTTATTGAAGGGAACCAACAGTGCATTATGTGTTAATTCAGTAGCTACATACTTATTAATCCAAAATAAATCTTTCTCATCACAGCAATGATTAGTTTCGGTTGGTGACGATACTATGTCCCTAGTATAATTGGCCGGCCATCCATATTCTAGAAAATCTACCAATTTGTTATCCCTATAGTTACTTAACAGGATTCTCCATGCCTGTATTAAGTCCGATGGCACCGGTCCTCTAGCTGACAAGTAATTTGGAAGCCCTGTTTCCCTTACTGTTTTGTATATTTTATTATATGTAATGTTCATACCACTATTATTTATTAATAAAGGCCATAACTTTAATACAGTATCTTTATATTCAAGTGGAGATTTTTCACAAAATCCTTTTCTTTCTGATATATCGTCAGAACTGAACTCTACCTCTTTGACTAATTTTATTTGTAGCATTATAATTAATACTCGTATTTATTTTATTTAAGCTCACCTTCTCTTCCTTTCGTTTGTCAATGTGTAATGAAATGTTTCTCTCAAAACAGCTATTCCCATTACCATCCAGAACTCTATCATCAATAACTTTAATATTTCTATAATTTTTTACACCAATATTTGTCAAAACCTCTGGTGTATTTTTAACATTATTAATAGTAACTTGTTTACGCATTACAACAAACATTTGATGCAACTGGGAATGGGTTAATATAAACTTTACAACAGGTTTAATATAATGACATGAGTGTGTCAAATGCTCGAGCTTATCGGCTTCAAGTGTTGTGCTTCCAGTAGATGGAGTTTGCACTGAGTTGGTGGCTGGACCAACTAATATTAAAGGAAGATAAGTTTGATTAAACTTCACATCAACATTGTTGACAGTTTTGGGGAACAAATGATTTTGTTTATTGGAATACTGAGAGTTCAGTTTCCTGTCACTATGTAGTTGTGATGATGCATCTCCATGGCAATCATCGTTATGGAACCCGGTCATCACCGTACGTGTGGCAAAGTGTGTTTTATCCAGATTACCCAGCATAGCTGATTTAACTTCTGTTTCACCTTGTTGACACTTCCCCATAATGTTCCCACACCTCCTTAAAGCTGGTTATACCAGGAAAACTTGTTATCGTGGTAATTATGCTTCCTAATATCAAAAATTGGTAAGGTTCAGTTGAGTTTTTTCATTTTTGAACCACATTCGGCATCTATCAGAATTTTTGTACAACTACTTTTACGACTATACTCGATAGATGGCGTATGGCATTCTTTTCCAAAAATACTTTTAAAAAGACCACAAGCAAAAACACCCGGGGGGCCAGAAGGGGGGGGGGGGGTGATTTCTTAGACTAAAATTTGTATGCTCATTACACAGTGCATCACAATACATATTATGCGGAGAGTCAATATAGGGACGCACAGATAACATAGGTACAGCATTGGTCGTAATGCGTAGCTGTTTGGGCTTCCGTCTCCACCTCGGACTGCTGCCTCACCTCAAGCTGCACCATGCCTCAAGGAAAGGGAAAACGACGCAAGGGCTCCCGGGCCCCCGCACCCCGGGGCCATCCTCGACGCCCCGGCGGGACGAGTCCTCGGCTTCAGCCCCGGCGTCTCCGTCGTCGCCCTCGGACCGGTCCTCGGGTGCCGGGACCTCGGCGATCCTGGAAGCCCTCCAGCGCCTCCAGCTGGATCAGCGCCAGACTGCCGCCGAGGTGCGCTAGACCGCCGCCGATATCAACGCCAGGATGGACGCCCTGGAGGCCGGGGAGGCCCGGCCCGCGCCAGAGGCGCCCTCTCCTGCCCCGAGACGCCAGTCCGCCTGCCCGGCCCCACAGCCTCGGGCGCGCGCCGCCACCGCAGCCCGGCCCCCGCCCCCGCCTCAGGCAACCCTGCCCGGGGCGGCTCACCCGGAGTACGAGAGGTACCGCCACACAAGCCGCACCTGCCACGTCGCCGGCCTACCTCGACGAACCGACGCGGCACACCCCGGCCTCCGCCGTCCGGGATATCCTGGCCTCCGCCGAGGCGCGTCACTCCGTCAGGCGCAAAGGTATCCCGGTCGACTACATATTTCCATCCGACCTGGTGGAGAGGGGGCCTGAAAGAAAGCCGGTGAAGAGGGGCGAGGCAACGAAGGACGAGTACAGCCTCGCCCTTCTCACCCTGATTGACCACCCCGACTTCCCCGCCCACTCCGCCCAGGGACTCCACCACCACCACCTTGCACTAGCCCGCGACAACCTCATCTACCCCTGGCCGACCGTCCGTCGATACTCCGAGACCGTGTTCACGTGGATCGCGGACGGGAGGCTCCCCCACGGGTGGCATGACCCCGTGGCGCTCAACCTCCTCAGAGTCGAGTGCATTGCCATGCCCGCCCAAGCCGCCAGCACCCCAGCCCGCCAACTCGACCCTGCTCGACCCCGACCCCAGCCCCGCGCCCATCCCGACACCCGCGTGACCTACAGCAGGGACCTCCACGGGGCACCCTGCTACGCCTGGAACCGGGATCCTACCTCCTGCACCCAAGCCACCCCGGGGGAGGCCCACGGCCAAGGGGCCGCCAAGCAGCGCCACACCTGCGCATACTGCGCCAATGTGCGCAAAGTCCTCACCGCGCATAGCGAGGAGGCATGCATGGCGAAGTGCGCATGTGCGGCGGCGGCCCCTGCCTCGCCGGATTTTTAAGAAGCCGGCACCTCCTGCCCGGCCCGGAGGCCCCTAACCGGCCCACCTACCATGACAAAGCCGCCCACCGCACCCCTGCCAGCCCCCTTGACACCAGCCCCCCCTGACACCACTCGCCACACCACCACCTTGCCCGAGGCGCGGCCTGACCGCCACCTCGGCACTGCCGACCTCATCGGCAGCCACCTTCTACTCGGGGCCCAGCGCCCCCCCCCCTGCAAGGCTCCCACCGCCGCCCAGCGCCAGCTGCTCATCACCCTCGACCCAGACGTCCACCTCGACCCAGGCGACACTGCCTTCCTCTGCCCCCCTGACGACCTCCCCCCTGACCCCCCCGACCCTCCCCCGACCCCGCAGGACTTCGCTGCCCCCCTCGCCCGCCCCCGCCGCACCTCCTCCCCCTCCCCCCGCCCTGAAACCCGCCCCGCCCATCCTCGACGAGCCCACCGTCGACGTCATCGACCCCGACCTCCAGGCCACCCTCCCCGCCGCCCCCTCCTGCGGCCCCACCCCCTCCCAGTACCGCCCCACCATCCTCGCCTCCTGGCCCCACACCTCCGGCGAGGCGTGGGACCGCTACCCAACCTTCCTCCGCACCTACACCGCCCTCCGGAAAGCGGGCCTACCTAATTTTTTGGCCGCCCGCATTCCCCTCCCCTCAGGCCTCCACATCCCTGCCTGGCGCTCCCGCCTCCAGGGCTACCCTGACCAGGCCGTCCTCGACCTCCTCGAGTTCGGCTTCCCCGCGAACTACTCCGCCCCTACCCTCCCCCGACCTTCCTTCTCCAACCACCGGGAGCCCCCCGACTTCCTCCCCCACGTCCAGGCATTCGTCGACACGGAGCTCGCCCTCGGCGCCCTCATCGGCCCCTTCCATGTCCCCCCCTTCTCCCCCTGGACGCAGGTCTCTCCTATGATGACCCGCCCCAAGTCCGACTCAGACAAGAGGCGGGTCATTGTCGACCTCTCCTATCCCCGAAGGGCCAGCGTAAACTCGGGCATCCCCCGCCGCGAGTACCTCGGGGAGCCACACACCTACACCCTCCCGTCCGTCGCCGACGTTGGCCGCCGCCTAATCTCCCAGGGCTCTGGGGCCTACGTCTGGTCGGCGGACATATCCCGGGCCTACCGCCAGCTCCGTGCCGACCCCCTCTCCTGCCCTCTCTATGGGATATGCCTGAACGGGGGGACCTACATCGACCTCGCCCTTCCCTTTGGGTGCCGCTCCTCGGGCACGGCCTGCGTCCGCGTCACCTCGGCGGTGGCCTGGATTCTTCGGCGCGAGGGCTTCCACGCCCTCGTATACGTCGATGATTTTATCGGGTGCGAGGGCTCCTACCTGAGGGCCTGCCAGGCGTTTGACGCTTTCCTCGCCCTCACCACAGCCCTCGGCCTCGACGTGGCACCCGGAAAGTGTCACCCGCCCGCTGTCCGCCTCACCTGGCTCGGGTTCGCCCTCGACAGCGAGGCGATGACCATCCGGGTCGCCCCCGAAAAAGTCCAGGCCCTCGTCGACGACTGCGAGGACCGCGTCGCCCGCCCCACCCTCGGGAAGCAGGAGCTCCAGAGCCTCCTCGGCCGCCTCAACCACGTGAGCAGCTGCGTGCTCCCCGGCCGGAAGTTCATGGGCTGGCTCCTCGGGGCGCTGCGCAGCTGCTTCGGGGCCTCCACTCTCACCCTCGCCGATGACGCCCTCCGGGATCTGAGGTGGTTCGCCGCCTACGGGCGGATTTCCAACGGCCTCCACCTCCTCCGAGCTCCCAAGGGTCGCCGGTGGGTGATCGAGTGCGACTCCTGCCTCACCGGCGGAGGCGCCTTCTCCCCCACGCACTACTACGCCCGAGGGTACTCCGAGGACTTCCGGGCGCGCTTCCCGACGATACATGAGCTCGAGGCGGCCAACCTCGTCGTCGCCCTCCTCCCGGACGACGTCGCGGGGGCGACGGTGCTGGTAAACACCGACAACATGGCCTCCGTCGTCGCGCTCGAGTCGGGGCGCGCCCGAGACCCTACCCTCGGGACCTGCGCGCGGGAGCTTTGGCTGATGGTGGCCACCGGCTCCTTCGAGCTCCGAATCGTCCACAAGCCCGGGGCGGAACTCCTCCTCGCCGATGCCCTCAGCCGCGCCCACCTGCCGGGGGCCTGGGCCGCGACGGCCCGCGCCGAGGTGGCCCGCCTCGGGCTTCTCCCAGTCGATGCCACCCATGACGCCTTCCCTTTCTTCCCCGGTTTGTAGGTTTCCCCCCTGCCGAGGTCGCCGCCGTCGCCCGCTTCCCTGTCGCAGCCCTCGCCCCGGCGACGTGGAGGAACCGTCGTCGCCAGGCCGAGGAGTTCGTCTCCTATGCGGTTGCCCGAGGCGCGGACCCCCTCGCGCCCACGCCCTTCGACATGGCCGCCTTCACCGCCGCCCTCTTCCTCCGCGGGCTCGCCCCCGCCTCCGTGAAGAACACCATCTCCGGGGCTCGCTCCTGGGTCGAGGGCGCCGGGGGCCTCACCTCGGGCTTTGACGCCCGCCTCCCCAAGGACGTCTGCCGAGGAGGGGAGCGGACCTCGACCCACGTCCAGCTGCAGGCGCCCCCTCTCTCTCCGCAGCAGCTCACCCTCGCCATCAACCACCTCTCCCGCGCGGGCCCCGCCTCGCTGGTTCCTCGGGTACTTCGGGATGCTGCGGCAGTCCAACCTGCTGGCCCCGAGCCCCGAGGGGTGGGGCGGCCCCCACACCCTAACCCGTGACGACGTCCGCACCGCGCCCGGAGGGCTCCGCCTCCTGATCAGAAGCTCCAAGACCATCTCAAGGCCCTCGGGCGCGGTGGCCCTCTTCGTTCCTACCATCCCCGGCTCCGCCCTCTGCCCCGTCGCGGCCTGGCTTGGGGCCGTCGCCCTCTGCCCCGCTGCTCCGGATGCCCCCGCCTTCATGATGCCCTCCGGCCGCCCCCTCGACCCGCGCTCCCTTACCGCGCTGCTGCGAGGGGCCCTGCTGGCCCAAGGAGTGCCATCGCCCGAGGCGTTCACTCTGCACAGCCTCCGCCGAGGGGCCGCCCAGGCCTGCCAGCGCGCTGGGGTTCCCCTCCCCGAGATCATGGCGCAGGGCACCTGGACCTCCGAGGCGGTCCACGCCTACGTGCCCCGCCTCGCCCCCTCGGGCACGCCTCGAGCCCTCTCCGCCGTCTTGGTGGAGGGCTCCTCGGCACCCCCTCCTTCATCTACTGACACTCAACTATAAACTGAACTTCATTCACCTGTACATTGCTCCTCATGAGCCTTTTTCTACTTTATTCCATTTATTGTGCTTTACTTTACACTTGCTCCTTATGAGCTTCTTTACTGTTGCTCCTCGTGAGCCTCTCGCATTTCTCTGTATGCTCTGTTGTTTGAGGCGTAAATAAACGCCTTACTTCCACCCCCGCCTTGCTTTCTTCCTTTTCGCGCATCAACAATGGGGGATTTCTGGATATCAACAAAACCTTTACCAACCTTATTTAACGGTGCTACGACTGGGCCCAATGGTTCAAGTTGTGGTTTGTCACGGCCTGTAGTGGCGCCATCTCCCGTATTTGGCCGTCGTCCTGGGTCATTCACCAGCGGTATACGCACATTGTCTTCTACAGGTTCGGCCCCAGCCAGGCCGCTCGCTAAAAATTCTTTGCACAAGCATTATCATTTTCATTTCTGGACTTCAGATCACGAGATTTCAATTTATTTGTACAGTCAATCTCCTTATGGAAATGCTTTCTTCTGATATGATATGCACACCAGGTAAATATATGCATGAAACGTTCAGACCCATGGCCATGGCTAACCGGGAAACCACAGAATTTTCCACGGTTCCAGATGGTACATGGCCTGCCATCACTCTCTTTATTATATTCATTAACTACATTGTCCTTACTATTTTTAACAGTGTTTTTACTTAACCATAGGCCTAGACCTGCCTCATCTCTCCTTACTTCCTGAATAAGAGCTTCGTCATCCCAACCGTTTGGCAAACACTTATCCTCCACCATGCTAAATATTTTTTCGGAGAAAGGAAGACACGTCTCCCAGGTATAATGCTACGCCATGTCCAGCAATGTATCCTGATGTGCTTCTACCCATTTGACCCATTTATCAGGTACATCCCCATGGTGAATCATCCGACGAATCGCCGCAAAATGTTTGTACCATTAAGTACTCTGTCCCTAATTGACTTTTCCTTTCCGCTCATCTCTAATGACATATTTATATGGTAATAATTTATCTGCGAGACCCTTCTTCCTGGCTTTCAATCCTGCTACTCTCAGTAAATCCTTGAGAAGTTCATCGTCAGAATCGAGTCGCCATTGAACAAGTCCGCCGATAATGGCTGCGACATTCCAACGTTCAAGCTACTCGGACCCGGCTCCTTACTCGTGCTAACGACTATAAGCTGTACTCTGAAACGTCACTTTTTCCTATAACTTCACCATTACTGCCCCCACACCCAACACACGGCCTAGTTGATACACTGGATTTATGACGAGTGCGTGGAACTTCAGTGAGATCACAACGCGTCACATCAGCCCCGTCCAGACTTTCAAGGCGGAATGGCGGATCTGAATAATTCGATTCTAAGCTAGAAATTCGGGCTATCAAAGGGGCAGTAATGTTGGACAGCTTGTCCTCCAGGAGCCGGGAAATATCCTCCAGCGTCGGCCCCCGGACCTTACCACCATCCGCCGATGTTGATTGATTAACCGATGGCGAATCTGGACGACGATCGACCCTAATCGGCGACCTGGGCCAGATGAATGATGATGAACTGTGATGCCGGTCTGTACTTCGCAGCAACTCCCTCGAGAATCTTCCGCTTCCTCTTACTAGCTTTGAAGGCATGATACAATATCACCACAGACCGCAATACAATATTTGTAAACTGTAATTTTGAAATGCTCAGAGCATAGATGCGTACTGGACAATATCACAGCGAGGAAAACCAGACGGGATGGCCGAATGAGTTGGAGCATCCGTCTCCCGTGCTGGTAGATCGTGCATTCGTGGGTTCGAACCCCGGTCGAGTCAAACCAATGACTTAAAAATTTATACTTGTTGCTTCCTAGCCAGGCGCTCGGCATTATTGGGACAGGTCAAGGACTGGTGTGCTCAGTGTCAGGATAATGTGACTGAGTGGGATACCAGGTCAAGGTGCCAGAGGCCTGGTTTCCCAGTTGGACAGCACTATAAAGTCACCATGAGTGCGCACTGTCACAAGTCGGTACCATGTTGCTAGGATGTAAAACAACAACAAACAAAAACAAGTCGGTACCCGGCCTGATATTACCTTAGATGTTGCTAGGATGTAAAACAACAAACAAACAAACAGCGAGGAATGCCAGTTCGATCTCTTGTTGCTCTGGAAGTTAACTATGGTCAGGGTTACCGAATGGTATAGGCCTACTGCAACCGGTATCTATGGTATGCATCACTATGGTATGGAGTTTGGGATCGTGGCTTTGAATTATGCATGTTACCGGCGTCGCAGTTTGAGCGCCCTGCCAGTTTCAGCTGACTGTCATTTCATGCGCATGCGTCAAAATAGCATCGTCACTAACCTTATGAATTTAATATAATGTTTTTGGTAAAGATGTTTTCTATATGTGTACCAAGCGATTTGTTTCTAGGTGGTGTGCTTTTAGAGATATTTCACTTTTCCTGTATTTTCTGTATGAAGATTGCTCACGACCATTGACAATGCCTTGAGACGTTGAGTTTGACGGTATGTGCAGTGCAAAACATTAGTTTTATTCAAAATAAATAGAAATCAAGAACCCTAACCGTATAAATTTAATATAATCTTTTTGGTAAAGATGTTTTCTATATGTGTACTAAACGATTTGTTAATAGGTGGTGTGGTTTTAGAGATCTTTTACTTCTTCTGTATTTTCTGTATGAAGATTGGTCACGACCATTGACAATGCCTTGAGTTTGAGTCTATGCAGTCAGCTGAAACTGGCAGAGCGCTCAAACTGCGACACACCAAACTATTCATTTCTGAATGCGGCCCTAACGAATTCTACGGACATCAAAATGTAATTGTGGGGTGGCGCCATCTATGGAATAAATAGTCCCCTTTAGGGCAAGAATGGCTTCGTTCAGTGACGAAGATGGGGGACATTATATCGAACTTTGTTCAAATCCAATTAGGTTTGAACCAGTTAGCAAAGTTACTAATGTATTCTTCGACGATTCCAACCGCCAGGTAATGCAGTAGTCATTTGCATCACTTCATCGTTGATAGGTCCACGGCGTATTTGGGCGATAATAGGATAACTTGACTCTACGACTACTCCCTTTTCTGCTCTTGTTACTTGTAAAACTTGTTTAAGTTGTTACATTTGTCCACCAAATTAGTACATTTACTCTATTCGCTTATATATTTAAAATATAGATATCACACATACTAAGGTCAGATGATATTAGTGATGCTCATTGTTTGATTATTAATATGATTAATTGTTAGGGTGTACATTCATACTTACTCAGTTACTAACTTAGTGTTTTACAAATATTGTACGGAAATGCTAGTCCGAGTAGTCGCTTAGCCTTAGCCTAGGTAGGTAGATCAGCTAAAATTTCAAAACACAACAAACAGTATAAATGTAAGCTCTTTCAGCAGATCTGTTGTAATTTTGAAAATATCTTAATATAGGGGAGAAAGTTATGACATTTCTAATGAGTAATGTCGGCTTAATTGTTAGATTTAGTCTGGATTCACCAATATAATAAACTGTGACCGTTGCCACATTGTTACAGATTTCTATGCTCTAATTATTTTGATTTTGGTATTTTAATGTATGTTTTCAGTGAGATTAGGTCATGGTCTTTCCAGTGATATAAAATTTGTGAAGATTTTCCAATGTGAAAGTACTTTAATAAAGGCCGGAATGGTGAAAATGCAGGAACATTTTACTGTAGACTGGTGACCGACGCTCCACTATCGGTATCTGACATACCTACCTTAGGCTAGTGTTAGTATTATAGGTATATAGATAAAGATTAAATATTCACTTCCAGTACAGGTGAACAACAACCATCTTTAGATCCGAGCAAAAACTGCTTTGGTCAGTGTCCACTGCAAATAAGCTATGAGGGTCCTGTTTAATCAACGTATCTATTGGCTTAGAGTTGCTGACCTGGGAGAGAATCAGAATGCCAACATACCAAAATGGCAGTTCTCTCCATCTCACGTTTAAATATATTAATCTACATGATTTAATCAATTCTGCACTCTAAACGCAATCGAAGGTACCCTCATTCATTTTTTAAAGGGGTCCTAGCATTCACAAATTTGTAATTTCACTGGAAGCTCCAATGATTTAAAAGCAATATACTTTCTTTTAAATGTCAATATTCCAAAATTTGAATGAGATTATGCATTTGACAGCTTTTTACTTAAAATCTTTTGTATTAGCTAATGCATTGGAGACGTACCTTATTAAGGAGTCCATGAAGTGATACTTTCAAATGCACATATTTCACTCAAATTTCGTAACATAAAAATTTAAAAATTATATTTCTCTTTATTCTTTGAAGTTTCCAGTTAAATTAGATTTTTGGACCCCTTTGAAAATTTAAGGAGGGTACCTACATTAAATTAGATACCGTAACACAAAAGACCTGAAATGTCAAAAACTTTCAAATGCACATATCTCACTCAAATTTTGGAATACTTGAAAAATTCCAAAAGCATATTGCTTTTGAATCATTGTAGCTTCTAATGACATTATAATTTGAATGTTTGGACCCCTTTGAAAATTAATGGAGGGTACCTACCATTAAAAATGTTGATGGATATGGCTCTAAAGACCGAGATAAAAGATTTACCCATACTTCCAGTACAGGGGTGAATGACAATGTAGTGTAAATACGGGCGAAAATAGCTTTAGTATGGAACAGGAAGTAGAATGCCTGCCTCCAGTATCAAATGGATACTTATATCGGCACAGAGTTGATGAAATGGGAGAGAATGCAAAAAGACAAGATGGCGGCCATAGAACGCCGTCGATTTCACTTATAAATTGTATTAAAGTATATGTTTATTATATTTTCCAACTCAAAAGTAGCGGGTAAATATGAAGATGTACATAAAGAATATATTGTGCTTCTTAAATTAAGAATTTACCAGCTCAGTTAATTTCCCTAGCATGTCGAAATTCTTCGCCAGTTTTTCTAATGGGTTGGTTTTCACCCCTATACTGGAAGTACAGGGTGATCTTTTATCTGCTAAAGACCATGTTATAAATTGTCAGAGACCTACAAAACCGGGCCTTAATATGCATTCGTGGGAAATTTTATATTTACTTTGTGACCATTTTTAAGAAGAAAAAATGCTATGGATTCACATTCTGGAGGTTAAAATTGCTGTTATTTACTCCTTATCTGTGAATTTTACCTCCAGTGGACTCTGCCGCAGATGTAGTCGCAAAAAAAATGGTCTGTGTGATAATGGTTCGGCGATAGTACCGCCACATGCGGATAGGAGGGTACTTAGCAATGGGCTATGATAGATAAGTATGTGACCAATTTATTTAGCATATTAGATTGGGAATTCATGTGGCTATGTCCATAACCCAGCCATTCAACACGTTTTTTTAAATAGGGTAGTTTAGCAGTAGTATGTGACTCTAGTTTTAGTAGTGACTATGTCAGTATAGCATTGGCGCTGGCAGGGCTGTAAGAGCTCTGGCGGTGATCTACGGTTAGACTACATTCGTATTCCCCATCTGAATTTGAAAACTAAGTTTAAACAAAAACAATATTTTCCTGCTTGTTAAGTATTTGATGATAGTCTTAAAACAGGTTAAATGTAACTATTATAACGAAAATAGCAGACTGTGATTAAACCATTAACTTGAGTGAAGATCAGGGTTTACTGATTTAAAAATAGTTGATCCATTAATTTTTTATAGAAATAGGAAATTTATTAGTGTGAAGCACTAAGATATTTTAAAACACATCCCCAATAATCATTCCTTATGTTTATAGCATTTATATATACATTAGAATTCTATTATCAAGAACACAAAAGATATCACATAATAGTATTGGTACCCCCTCTCGACTCTTTACCTCTACAAGTACAACACTAATAATTGTAAAGATCTAGAGAAAAGGAAGAAAAAAAGTATATCTCTGTGTGTCTACTACTGTCTAGATCTCATTAGTTTCCCAACTGAATTCAACTAATGTTTTCTATGGTTGACATATCTAAGGATAATTTTTAAATTCCCATTTTCAAGAGATGGTTATTTTCTCATCAAAAAGGTTTTTGCTGTGCGGTCAGGAGGTGCCACCGGTGTGGTGGTCAAAGGACCAGATGAGAAAACCACCGTAAACTTCAGGTATGTAATTGTCTCTTTTTGACGACTACAGTAAATAGTTGACAACCTATACAGATATAGTTGTATTGTAAATTCGAAGACAGGCTGCTTAGCTTATGATGTTATTGAAACCATTTCGGGCATGTTTTTTGAATAATAATAATGATGTTTAATTTAGGATGGCTTAACATGGGCTAAAACTATTGGATGCATGCAATTTCTGTGTTTAAGCCAGGTCCAAAGTCGCTGGACTTACATACATAGAGCATGTTCGGCATGCTGAAATAAATGATATTGTCTGCACTGACCTCTCAGGTGAGGAGCTGCATAGACAGGTAGACATAGGTATGTTGGTGACATCAGGGAGCCTAGTGGCGTAATGGTTAGCACACTGGCCCAGAATGCAAGAGATGTGGGCTCAATTCCCCCTCTGGGCGCAATATTTCCCATTTTCGTCACCCCCACGACGCTATTTTCATATATAATGAGATAACGTGTTTCTCTTCCGTGACAGTATAATATGTAGGATGATGTGGAACGCAAGACATGGTTATTTAGGAAAGTGGCATTCAAGACTGCACTATACGGCAAACACCTTTAGCCAGCAAGGAGGTGTTTGGTATTGTACCATCTGGTTCTACGTTTTAAAACATTTATTCTCAGTCGCCTATGTGATGTTAAGGACTATGATTAGACTATAGGTGTTCTGTTGTGATCTCGAATCTCGTGAAATTTATTTAGCAAATATTTTTTTAGCTCTAAATCTGCTCTTACACTATTACGGTGAATTTATGTGATACCATGTCATGCTACATCATTTTAAATTAAATTATGAATTACTTAAATCTACTTCTTCTAATCGGCACAATATTGTGATGTTACAGAATGGAGGATCGGGGAGAGGTAATTTCTATCAAGTTCTCCTATGATATGAAGGTGCTTGCCATCCAACGATCACACAAATCTGTTGTAAGTTCTCATTTCATGTGTTTATGCTGTTTGTTTGTTGTTATTGTTGTTGTTGTTGTTGTTGTATGGTCACACGTAACGTAACCATTTCACTCTGACTTATTAGGATTTTAGCCAAAGTAATCTGATATAGGCTCTAACCCAGCTAAAATAGGATTTGCTAGAATACAATATTTCATGTACCCGTTAATTCATTGCATGACCAGCAATGTATTGTTCAACGGGTGGGCACATATAGAAATATGTAGGCTAATTATCTCAGACCAGATGGGATGGCCGAATGAGTTAGAGTGTCTGTCTCCCGTATTGGTAGATTGTGGGGTCGTGGGTTCCAACCCTGGTCAAGTCAAACCAATGACTTAAAAATTGATACTTGTCACTTCCTAGCCAGGCACTCTGCATTATTAGGATAGGGCAAGGAGCAGTGGAATGAGGAAGACCAATCGTCCGCTATTGAAATTTCCTCTGCTTAAACAACTAATGTGCAAACAAAAAAAGTGCATGAATCCATAGTTATCTTCCCCAAAACTAGTAGCCCCGCATACATCTAAGGAACTATTCCCATTTCAATCCTACCTCTCCCAGGTAAAATTATGGGGGACATAATATATTACAATTGAAATCATCTTTAGAAACGTCCAATTACTGGCCTAGCCATCATCAATATTCTTTTGTAGTAGAAACAAAAGCCCACCACAAAAGCACTGACAACCCAATTTGAACTAACTATCGCAACTATCTTGTTTTTGTTTTAATCTCTAAAACTTAGTAAAAGCACAAACAAATCTGTTCATGCTCCCTCGACCTTACCGAGTCCTTCTCCCTGTCGGTCACCTTCATCTTCATCCTGATCATCCTCATTATCATCATCAGCATCATCCTCTCACTCACTCACTCGCTCACATCTCCCTCTCCCTCTCCCTCTCCCTCTCCCTCTCCCTCTCCCCCTTCCTTTCACTGTTCCCCTAACTTTTATTCAGTGAATAAAAGTATTTTTTCAGCGCCGTGGTCCGACCATATTATGTTGCATACATTCACGTTTATAATAGTCTAAAATCAACAAAAGTTTGATACAAAGACAATAAGAAGAGAAAAGAATAATAGTGTTGTTGCCCAATAGAATTGAGAGATAACAGGGTGTACATGTTATATTGTCAGTGTCATGGTTATGGTAACTTTGTACTAATATACATGGTGAATATGAAGCTAGATTTTTGTATTGCAAATTTGTATTTTCAGGAGTTTGTCAACTTTACCGACGGAGTAGACACCGTAGAGTACTCACAGGCGTGCAGGGTGAGTCTAGAAAGGAGAGGGGGGGGGGGGATGATCTTCCTTTTTGAAGTTTGCTCACTTATGCGTTCATCTCAATATATTTATTACGGGATACATATTTTCAATTGTAATTAGCAAGTAGTTAGAGTCATTCAATATTCTTTGAGAAATTGGCGTATGAGAAAACGTAAATAAAGTAATAATTTGCAATAATGTAGGTATGGTTATAATTCAGTTTTCACTATGCAAAGTATCCGTTTCAAAGATTATCAAGATTATTAACTAGATGAAAATTTCGGCATGAGAAAGCTATGTAGGTGCTTTGTATTTAAATCAATTCTATGCCATTAGTGGCATGGGGTGGACTATGTTTTTAATATCGGTAATGTTGAAGTTTGTTTGATTTTAACATAAGTTATAAACACTTTCAGGGAAAGAGTACACGAATTATTGGATTTAACTGGACCAACGTCAACGAAATAGTATTCATCACGGACCATGGAGTCGAATTCTATCAAGTATGTATTCCCATTAATATTTTGTTTAGAATCTCATTAGCATTACTGTAAATCCTGGTGTTTTCTTTTGTTGAGGTATTTGGTTCAGTATGTCCAACCTCTTAGGTCAAATGGCCATTCAATGGAGTCATATAAAAACACGTATTTCCATTATGACAGGACCTGCACATATTCTAGAAATAGTAGAATTTAAATTATAAAACGTTTTTTGTATCATCGTTTTATTAAGTCGGGTAGATCTTAGTCGATATATTTAATGTTGTTCTTTATACCAATTTTTTTTCAACTCTCCTACCTCTGTCAAATAACTCTTAACACATTTATCTTAATTCTCAATAATTGCCAGAAACCAATTCCAAAAGTTTGTTATTGGAATTTAGAGAAAGTTGCATAATCCATTGAAAGTTGCATAATTTGTTCACAGCCAGAACACTTACCAAGATTTGATCCTACATATCCAACTTAGATACTGGGTGTGCTATTCTTATTAATCATTTGGAACTGCATAGAAGGAATGTTAAGTCAATTTATTAGAGCACATCACGACACAAATACTCCTGAGAAGCCATGAGCCAGAAGCCTATTCAAAATTAAGTTATTGTTGTGACCTCTTGTGACCTACTTGTGCTACACTGTTGATGTTTTTAGCACCTGTGTTGTGTTATCTAAATTATCATGTGATGCTGCCCAGGTGAGAATTTGGATCACAACTTTGCTTCCGTTCCTGATGTGCTTGCCAACATTATTTTAGATGCTATCACTTCAAATATCTCCAAATTTAGCAATTTGGTGTGTCATGTAAAACATTATGTGAGTACTAATATATTTGCTAAGCAGTAAGCGGCCTGCAATAAGAGCCATTGGGCAACTTCGGAATGGGAAAGCAGTAGGAACAGACGATATCTCTTCTGAAATGTTAAAAGCTTTGGAGGGAGCTAGCATCACAAGGATAACTGCTCTTTTTAATGACATATATAACACCGGATATATTCCATCAGACTTAAGAAAATCTATATTTATTTCCCTTCCTAAGAAACCAAAAGCGGTGGAATGCTTGGATTTCAGAACAATAAGCCTCATGAGCCATGTTATTAAAGCTTTACTCAAAATACTACTACAAAGGATTAAAAGAAAAATGAATCGAGAGGTATTAGAAGAGCAATTTGGATTCAGACCAAACAGTGGAACGAGGGAAGCCATTTTTAACATGAGAACAATAATTGAGAGACACCTAGAAGTAGATAAGGATATATACATATGTTATATAGACTACACTAAAGCATTTGACAAAGTACATCATAAGAAACTCATAGAAGCTCTACAAAAAATTGGTCTAGATGGTAAGGACTTTCGGCTAGTGGCCAACCTCTACTGGGAACAGTATGCTGCTGTAAGAATTGGAGATTCATTGACACCAGAAGTGAAGATCAAATGTGGAGTGCGACAAGGATGCGTTCTATCACCTAGTCTTTTCAACATTTATACGGAAATGATTTTCAGAGAAATAGATGACATCATAGGAATAAATGTTGGAGGTGGAAATATCAACAACACAAGATACGCAGACGATACAGCAATGCTAGTCTTAACGTCAAATCGACTACAAGATATAGTGGATGAAGTAAAAGAAAAAAGTGAGAGATGTGGCCTCAAAATGAATGTAAAGAAGACAAAATCCATGGTTGTCAGCAGAAAGGAATACAAATCAAGAGCAGAGATAAAAGGTAATGGTGTAATCTTGGAGCAGGTAGAGTCATTTGTGTATCTGGGCCATTTAATAACTAGTGATGGCAGATGTGAAAGAGAGATTAAACGGAGAATAAACATTGCCAAAACAACATTTCTAAAGATGCAGAAAGTACTAACATCTAGAGACATAAATATAAAAACAAGACTCCGACTGCTAAAATGCTATGTGTGGTCTACACTTTTATATTGCTGCGAGACATGGACTTTGAAGAAAGCAATAACAACAAAGCTTGAGGCATTTGAAATGTGGCAATGTCCATATTGCTGCGGCAATATGGGTAATTCGGGGGAGGCGGGCGGCCACCCTCCCCCGCCCTACCTCCTCCCCCCTCCCTTCGCCCCCACAACCCACCCCACAACCTACACTCACACCAACTCCTCCCCTCACACACCCCTCCCCCTCCTACACGCCCCCACCTCCTCCTCCCTCACCCCACTTCCTCCAGGTGCCGCCACCATAGCCCCCCCCCCCCCCCCCACTGCCTCCGCTGGTTCCGCCGCTGGTTCCCCCCCCTCCTGCCGCTGGTACCCCCCCCCCCCCCCACCTTCCTTCCGCCTCCCCATCAACTCGGCCACTTCTCCGCCTCCCACCACACCGACAAGACCTCCTCTCAACTGCTCCCACACGCGTTAACCGACACGCCTCAGGGCTGCCCTCCGAGACTCAACACGACCGTTCACCACGACTGTTCACCACGACACCAACATGCCGGCACGGAAATCATCAAGACGTTCCACCACCAATACTATCAACACACATGCGGCAACGACGACAACAACCGAACCCACACCACGTGCACGGGGGCGCCCACGCTCTGTTGTAACCATCCCCAACATTGCCCCTCAGCCTGACAGCGATGACGAACTGTCCGCGGCGGCGCAGATGTCGCTCCTCAGGCGAACGGTAACTGACTCGTTACAGCAGCAGGCCGAAATAGCCAAAACTGTGACGAACAGGCTGCTTGCACTGGAGACGGCAAGCAGCAAGCGCACGAGGAGCAGGTCACCGGACGATAAGCCCACAACGAAACGGAGACGACACGCCACCCACGACACGCCAGAGGCCAGCCCCTCCTCGTCACCACGTGGCCGCTCACCACGACGCTCCCCTCGACGCCGATCACCGACTGCAAGTTCATCGAGACCAGCCCCACGAACCAGACGACACGCGAGGAATGGAGACGACGAACACGACCGGAGGAACCACCGACGTGCCCCAACGACACCAACCTCTTCAGCCACCGACGACGACGAACAGCGAGACATGGTAGACGCCATAATAAGGGCAAACGACCACGATGGACGAACAACCAGCCGAGGTAAGGCTCACCTCCTTCCCCATACGTACGTAATACGGGAAGAAAGGAAAGGAAAGGTCGGGCCAGGCGAGAGCACGTGGCACGAGTACCTAGCGGCACTCGCACGTATGAGGAAAGACCCCAAGGTGCCCCAGTCCTGGACTAGACCAATACTAGACCACCAGGACGACATCTTCGAGATGGCAGCAGATTGGAGATGGGACACGTGCCTCGCCTGGTCGGAAAAAGTGTTCGCCATGGTGGACGACGGACGACTACCGAAAGGTTGGAAAGACCAACAGGCAATTAAAGACCTACAACGCGCAGCATGCCTTGCTGGCATCCAGAAAGAAGAAAAGAACCGAAACACACGTGCGGTACAGAACAGGAGCGACGAACAACAGACAGCACCCATCAACACCCCATACAAAAGGCCCGAGTTTAACCACGAAACTGACGGCAGACCTTGCCACAGGTGGAACTGGGGAACAGACTGCGGCCACTCCACCTCACACGGCACTGGCAGCGAACGACGCGCGCACGTGTGCGGATGGTGCGCCAACAAGTACAAGAAGGCAAACCCACACAAAGAACAAGATTGTAACAACAAAAGGCGGCAGACAGACCGCAAGGCGGCGGCGGCACCCGAGACCGACGAACAGAGGGCGGATTTTCAGTGATAGGCCCCGGCCAGGCCGAACAAACCGCCACAACCCCCACACCCTCCCCCCACACCCCTCCACAACCTGCCATGAGACTAGTCTCCGCCACACGCACACTACAAAATACAATCAAACACTGGAGCCCCGACAGACACACATACGAACCAGAACCAAATACCCCCAACCCACATAACCCCACCCCAACCACCCCAACCACCTCCGCCTACACACCTGACACCAACCACCAAACACCCCGCCTCCCCCACAGCCCACAAAACGCACGCCAACCAACCCTAAAAATACTATGGGCACGACGAACCCGCCAAAACCCAGGCGAACAATCAAACTCGGACATATCACAACACGACACAGACGCGTCACCAGACGGCCCCCACGCCACACCCGAGAGCAGCTCCCTAACACATTTAAACCCAACCGCCACACAAGACCACGTGGTGAGCGGCCCCGCACACACCACAGACACACACCCCTCCCCCACCCACACCGACGGCACCCCGCCATTCGCCGTTACCACCCACCCCCGCCGCGCCGGCGCCGACACATCAGTCGCCAGACGCACCGCCGGCGGCACTAATAGCCCCCGTAACGACCATTACGGGCCTCGCCTACCCGACACCACCGACTCGCCCCACGCCGGAACAAGCACCACAGCCGGAAACTCAAATACGACCCCACCCACAACCCCACCCGTGGCACGAACACCCCGGGTAGGAGACGATAGCATGGAAGCTATACAGCACTGCCTACAACCAGCTTACAGCCCCACCCCGCCTGCCACTCCCACCAGCAGCAACCGACCCACGGCAGACGCTGCCCACACTACACCCAGCCCAACCCGAACACCTCGGGCAGGAGGAGCTGGGAGCCACGCCCCGGCCGAGACACTACACGACACACCGACACACAACCGCACGCCCACCACCAATAACAACGACCGCCACCACCGATACGCACTGACCACAGCCGCCACCGCTGACGTCGTCACACGACAGTGCGCCACCGGACTCACGGTCGCATGCATACAGCCCATCGCCTCGGCACGACCCGACCAACACAGCGGCCACCACCCAACACACCACGACGAACCACCTGACGCACTACTAACATACCACCAACGTGCCCACGCGTCGGAGGATATTGACGACGTAACGGACGACTGCGGCGACCGGGACATCACCTCTTACAACCCTCCCCACACCCCCCTCTCATACAGGACCATACTCGACAAGATATGGCCAGTAGCGGCAGACGCGGAATGGGTCAACCAGGTATACCAGTACATATATACCCAGGTAAGGGAAACGGCACTTCCCAATCATGTCGTCGCACGCATCCCAGTCCCATCGGGACTCAGGATCGACCGGTGGAGGGCACTACTCACCGATTATCATGACACCGAGCTACTCGACTTCCTTGAGTACGGCTGGCCTGTCGACTACACAGCCGACACGGCACCCGTACCTTCAAGAGCAAACCATCGCGAAGATCCTCAAAACCTCGAATGGATTGAGAAATACATACGAGATGAAACGTCTCGGGGTGCCCTCCTCGGCCCCTTCAGCAACCCACCATTCCACCCATGGGCACAGACCAGCCCGATGATGACCCGCGCAAAAAAGAACACCACTGAGCGCCGGGTCATCGTCGACCTCAGCTTCCCCAGAGGAGCTAGCGTTAACTCCGGGATACGGAAAGCCCACTACCAAGGACGACCAGCCACCTACACCCTCCCGAACATAACGAACCTCACCGACGAGGTCACCCGCATCGGACAAGGGGCGTGGATATGGACAATCGACCTCGCACGCGCATACCGCCAACTGCGCACCTGCCCACTCTCCGTCCCCCTCCTCGGGGTCACACTAGATGACAAATTCTATTTTGACATCGCCCCTCCCTTTGGGTGCCGCACGTCGTCCATGGCATGCGCGAGGACCACCAATGCCGTCACGTACCTGCTACGAAAAAAGGGACACTTCGTACTGTGTTATCTGGACGACTTTGTCGGAGCGGCACCCACAGAGTACCAGGCGGTCGAGGCATACGTCGACGCAGTCCAGCTTGCCGCTGACCTCGGCCTCGAACTCGCGACCCACAAGTGTATCCCGCCCTCACAAAAGGTCGAATGGCTCGGCTTCGAGGTGGACACTACAGACATGGTCGTCCGCATACCGGCACTGAAACTGCACGAGGTGGTCACCGAGTGCGCCGCCTGGACGACAGGATCCAAGGCCTCGAGAAAGGACCTCCAGCGGCTGGTCGGACGACTCCAGCACATCGCGAAGTGCGTGCGCCCGGCCAGGAGATACATGAATCGGATACTCGCGGCACTCAGAGCCGCCCCCTACAGCGGGAAACACACAATAACCCATGAGATGACCCTCGACATCGAATGGTTCAAAGAATACGCACACATATCGAACGGCGTCGTCCTGCTCCGCCCACCACCCAGGCTCGAATGGGTGATCGAGTGCGACTCATCACTCCTCGCCGGGGGAGCGCACTCCCCAGAGGGGTACATCACGGAAGAGTATCAACCAGAATACATAGCAGACGGACACAACATCGCACAGCTGGAGGCGATAAACCTCATTGTCGCCCTCCACGCCCTGACCCCGCCCAACCCCCGGGACTATGCAGTCGTCATCAACACCGACAACCAGGCATCCCAGGTCGTCCTCGAATCCGGAGCGGGCAGGGACCCCACCCTCTGCGCCTGCGCCCGAGCGATATGGAGATTTGCGGCACTCAACTCGTGCGAGATCCGAGTCGTCCACAAGCCCGGCACCGAGATCGCCTTTGCCGACGCCCTCAGCAGGGCGCCTTTCGATCGGGCCGCCAGGCGGAAGGCGGATCGATTCGTGGACGACATGGATCTCGTCCGCGTCCGGGTCGTCCACGCTACATCCATACTCGACCCGGACGAATAGCCTGGCTCGAGACACATATTTGCCTCTCTCTCACCAGGAAACCAGGAACAACAACATCGACTTGCCCACCTCTTCAGAGCCGGCCTGGCCAAGGGTACCTGGAGGAACAAACGACGCCAGATAGCCACATACCTCACACACGCCCTCGACGCGGACTACAACCCTGCCCGTCCAACCCAGAGCGACTTAGCATCATACCTCGCCTCAATCTCATTGTTGCTCCGATCCCCGGGAGCCGTGATGAACCACCTCAGCGCCGCTCGGACATGGGTCGAGCTCAAGGACGGCAAGACGAGAGCATTCGACTCATATCTCGTCAAGATCATAAAGAGGGGCATATTCCGGGACTCCGGCCATGTACCACGACAGGCCCCTCCCCTCACCCCGACGGACCTCCGCGCCGTCACCGCCTTCCTCTTCCGGGCCGGCCGCAACGCCAAGGTGCTCACAGCGGCACTCCTCATCGGGTACTTCTCCCTACTCCGACAAGGGAACCTCCTCGTGACCGGTCGGGCCCCGACGACCCGGGCCACACCATAAGGTACCACGAGGTCACGCCTCACCCGACACACCTCACCATCCTAGTCCGCTCGACTAAGACCTCCAAAGGACGCCTCGACCACTACGCCATAACGATCCCCAGCATACCGAGCTCCATCTGCTGCCCTGTCCGCGCCTGGAGACAATACGCGGGCGCCACCCCACTCGACACCCTCGACCCGGCATTCATGACACCGGACGGATCCCCTTTGACGGTGAAGACTCTCACGACGGCCTTACGGGCCGCCCTACATCACTCGGGGTCCCCGAACCCCACCATGTACACTCTCCACAGCCTCCGTCGGGGTGCCGCACAGGCGTGCGCCGCCGCCGGTGCCGCCATTAAGGACGTCGCCGACCTCGGCCACTGGCGGTCGTCCGCCCTCCACTCCTACGTCCCCAAAGAGGCCTTCACGGTCGCGACCCCGGGCACTCTCAACTCTATTTGGTTGAGGCCCGGGTCACCTAAGACTCTATTGACGATTTCGACTTACCTACACACTTGACTTTGAACATTACGCACTTACTTGTTATTACTATTGACCTTCACCTTAGACTTGATCATTACTTCCTTGACACTTGAATTTGAACATTACTCACTTACTTCATATGACTATTGACTCTCACCTTATGTATTGATCATTACTCACTTATCTACTACCTCTCTCAAATAAAATTCCATACTATACGTCCGCCTCCTCTCCTGAATTGTCCATATTGCTGCGGCAATATGGGTAATTCGGGGGAGGCGGGCGGCCACCCTCCCCCGCCCTACCTCCTCCCCCCTCCCTTCGCCCCCACAACCCACCCCACAACCTACACTCACACCAACTCCTCCCCTCACACACCCCTCCCCCTCCTACACGCCCCCACCTCCCTCCTCCCTCACCCCACTTCCTCCAGGTGCCGCCACCATAGCCCCCCCCCCCCCCCCACGGCCTCCGCTGGTTCCGCCGCTGGTTCCCCCCGCCTCCTGCCGCTGGTACCCCCCCCCCCCCCCACCTTCCTTCCGCCTCCCCATCAACTCGGCCACTTCTCCGCCTCCCACCACACCGACAAGACCTCCTCTCACCGTCCCACCCACCCAACTACATGTTAAGGTTGAGGCCCGGGTCACCTAAGACTCTATTGACGATTTCGACTTACCTACACACTTGACTTTGAACATTACGCACTTACTTGTTATTACTATTGACCTTCACCTTAGACTTGATCATTACTTCCTTGACACTTGAATTTGAACATTACTCACTTACTTCATATGACTATTGACTCTCACCTTATGTATTGATCATTACTCACTTATCTACTACCTCTCTCAAATAAAATTCCATACTATACGTCCGCCTCCTCTCCTGAATTACAGAAGAATGTTAAAAATTCCATGGACAGCAATGATAAGCAACGTGGAGGTCCTAACAAGAATGAAAATAAAGAGACAGATAATACAAACGATCAAAAACAGAAAAATTAAATACTTTGCCCACATGATACGACACCAGGAATCACAGAGAAGAATACTGGAAGGGAAGATAGAAGGGAAAAGACCAAGAGGGAGAAGGAGAACAACATGGATGGACAACATCACTGAGTGGACAGCAATGAGCTATGCGGAATGCGTGAGAGGAACGAATGACAGGAAGAGATGGAGGTCCATTGCAGCCAACCTTCTTCGAGAAGACGGCACCCATTGATTGATTGATTGAAGCGGCCTGCAGATCTATTGCTCTGCGCCATAGCACTTCAGACTCCTCCAGTTTCCGTCCGCCCTGCCAGCCTCGCACTCGGCCCATTTACTGACGAGAATAACCGAATTTATTTAAAAGCTTCTTCTGGCTTGTGGTTTCCTAGGAGTATTTATGTGCTGACACATTCTATTGAATTATCAATTTTCCTTCTGCGAAGCAGCAGTTGATTAATAACATCCCCAGTGTCAAAATCATTGGATTATGCAACTTAAATTTTGTTATTTAAAAGGGGAAAAAAGGAAAATGGACATTTAAGACACTATATTTCCAGATTCACCACATGATTTTTGGTTTCAGGTTATACCCGAGAAGCGAACGCTGAGGTCCCTCAAGGCGTTCAACGTGTCGGTGAACTGGTTTGTCTGGCTGGTAAGCCATAGTTACACCAATTACATGTCCGTGGTAAGAAGCGAGATATTACATATATTCACCATTAACTTGAGCAATTCTGTTATATTGGTGGTCCCTAGCTGTGAAATGTCAGTGTGTATGTATGTGTTTGTATGTATGTATGATTATATATATAATTGTATATATTATTATACATATAATTATATGCTATATATATTATTGTGCTTTCTTTACATCCGTGTTTGCATACTCTGTTAGTACTTAGTCCTTATTTTGACCGAATGTAGTCCCTGCATTTACAAAAAATACTACTGCGTATGGATATGATATACTCAGGTTCCGTACGAGGCCTGGAAAGTCTTGAAAAGTATTGAACTTCATTTGCCCCATTTCAAGGCCTTGAAAATCCGGAATTTAACATATTTTAGGTAATTAGTCTTGAAAAGCCTTGAATTCCATTAAACTGTCCCAATTGATCTAAATTAGTCCAAATTTGCCCTTTGCCATTATGCTTTCCTGAAATACAAATGAAAATAGTCTTGAATTCCTATCGAAAATAGCCTTGAAATCGCCTTGAATTCCATATCTTCACATGTGTCCGGGCCCTGCATACTATACATCAAAACTAATTACACGCACTGGCATTTCATAGCCCCCGCCTCCTTAGGTCATTTTTGTTTAGCATTCAATACTTTGACTAGTATTCAACACTTTGGGATGTGTTTGTATACTGAGAGGTGGTAATCCTCTCGATCGTTTCCAGTTACTAGTTAGTATATTTTCTGTTGCTTAAATCCATCCCCCTGTGCATTTATCATACCTCGTGCTTTTAGCGCTTTGCAATATTTTAAGCTGCATAGTCCGATGAAAGCATCACATTCTTTTTAACAAGACATTTATGTAGATTTGATTGTACAAATCTAACTTAGGTACTGGCACACGTATTAAGCATTTTGTTGCTGCCGAGAAGAGAATACTAAGTCAATTTAATAGAACCATTACTGCTGAAGCTATGGTGTCAGAGTTTTGATATGCCAAAGCTATTTTTACATGTTCGTACTTTAAATATCTCTAAAGTTAGCCATTTAAGATCAAAGTTACTCGAAACTAACGTATGACCGATTATAACGATCAACTATATTTGTTAAAACTCAAAATCATCGGACTCCAACTTTTAACCTCAAGTATCACGATTAACATTATTTTAGCTAACTTCATTTAGAACCGTGGACAAAAAGAAACCACTTCAAATGTAATAAGAATACTAATAAACGTATCCTGTGCCATCTAATATAATATGGTTCTGTTATCGACTGGATGGGTAAGCTGTTGCTATAATTAAAGTTTTGTCGATCATGTTAATTAACACATTCGTGCACTGTTAATGTTTATTTCACAACGTATCCACCAATACATTATTTATCGAGACTTAGCATCCAGAGGTGCAAAGCTTTATGATGATGATTGGAAATTTAAAAAAAGCTGGAAGACCAGTGCTTCAGCACTGTCAAAACAACTTATTCAGCAAAATAAAGATATTTACCACACATACAAGATGATGATGATGATGATGAAGGACATTACATTAAAGCTTAGAATTATAATAGTAATGCTAATATCACAATAACTGTCTCCATGGTTTTATCTACAGCTCATTAATGTAGACTCTGCTTCAAGCGGTATAAATATACCTGCAAATTCAAACTACCCTCGTCTGCTTTGATTACCTGCAAGCCTGGTCCATGTGGTGTGCTAACTCCACCTGTAATGCTTATGTTTCTAGTAGCAGTAAATCCCAACTGATCTTACCAACCAACCGATCAACCAACCAATCGACCCACCAACCAACCTATTAACCTGCTTTGACGGCCTCATACCAAATTGGATTAGTGTTAATTAAACAATTTTAAAGGTGTGGGGTCGAGCTAATGCTTGATAGAGCTGGGTTCTTTTAACAAAATTAAAATTTTACTGGAGTCCTGTATTGTGTCACGTGGTCTCATTGTCAGCCGGAGAGTGCGATCCTGTTGCTGTCGTCAGGGGTATTGGGCAACGTCATCAACCCGTTCCACTTCAGGGTAAGTCTCACAATCGGGGGATGTCGTAAACGTGAGGTGTTCATACTTTTGATGCTTTCATTTGCCAGTCCCAAAACAAAGGATACTTTTACTTCCCGAGGACTTGCAAGTACATTGAGGCAATTACTGTCGCGATCACAATCTTTCAATCAAAATACTGATCATAATTAGTGTTGCATAGTCCGATTGTTTTCAGTTCCTGTCATATTTTGAGAAAATATTGGGTTGATCATTATCATCTACCTTACCTCAGCTGGAAGTAACTTTGATTTTGAATGGCTAACTTCGGAGATATTTGGAGTGCAAACATGTAACATTAATTTTGGCGTGCATGCCAAAACCCGTGACACTTTAGGCTTCAGCAGTAACAGGTTTAATGATATTGACTTAGTATTTCCTGCTATGCAGCAACACAGGTTTACTGTACCAGTATCTAAGTTAGATATATGTATAATCAAATATAGATAGTTTTTTTTTGTTTTTTTTAAAAATGTGGTGCTTTCATTGGACTATGCAGCTTTAATGTACTAATTGTAAGCCATACCCTGCACCTAAAGCTTTCTTGACGCGGTGGTTGAAAGGGCCATCGGCTGAGTAGAGGTGACACAGCGTCACCTATCTTAGCCATATTAAAGTTAGTTGACGAATGTCCTTCATTATCATCGCGGTCATCGTCGTCATCTTTTCTTTTGGTAGTAAATATGTTTATTTTGCTGAATAAGTTGTTTTGACAGAGCTGAAGCACTGGTCTTCCAACTTTTTTCAGTTTCCAATCATCATCATCATCATCATCATCATAAAACTTTGCACTTTATTAGTGCTGCCTCTCATGAGGAGCTGTGTGTGCAGAATGTTGGATGTGCATACATGCATATAGAATTTACTTCTTTCCCTTAACATGGTTCCTAATTCCGGAAAGTCCTTGAATTTCAACGATTTTTATTTTCATGATTTTAAAATCTGGGCCCGGAAATGGTCTGGAAAAATAGCCAATGTCCATTATATCCTAGAAAAGTGCTGGAATTTATTCAACAGCAATACCAACATATTTCATAATTTCGTTATTTGTTGGATCCAACATATATGTATCTATTAAATGCTTTTGAGTTATCCTGACTTTTTTTGTATGTGCTCCAGAATGTTTGCGATATATTTATTAATATGAGTAGAACTAGAAATTCACAAACAAAAACAAGTTCGTGCATATGATGTCCTTAAAAAAACATCATGTGATATCCTGGAATCGTCTTTGGAATTTTATTACTCTTAGGAGTAAGTACCTTCCAGTAACAAATCCATTTCATTAAGATAGAAAGTAGGTTTAACCGCCTTTATTCACCTAAGATCACTACAAAATGTGTATATAACATTCATTGAACTGTTCATTAGATTTATTCACTTTACATTTCTTCCTTCAGCCAGGAATAATTCTAAAGTTACCAAAGTTTGAAGTGGACATGCCGGTAATTCCCAAGCCGCCTAAGTTGTGTCTGCTCGAACGAGATGTCACGATGGCAAACATGTGAGTGCAAGATTAGATCTGTCAGGGCGCACCTTTCCCCGCTTGCTGTTAGGCCTCATGGCATCCCATGTCTCCCTTAACTGTAGCCGTTATCAGATGTGACTAATATCTCCCGTGGGCAATTAACCACTGGAAGTGACTAATATCTGCTGGTCTCTCGACGCTCCCTACTTCCCTGTGGGCTCATTGTAGTCACCGAATGTGACTAATATCTGTTGGCCTCATGAAGCTACCTTAACGGTGGGCTCATCGTAGTTACTGGATCTGACTAATATCTGCTGGCCTCATATTAACCACTGGAAGTGACTAATATCTGCTGGCCTCACAATGCTAGCTTAATGGTGGGCTCATCGTAGTTACCGGATCTAACTAATATCAGCTGGCCTCACGACTCTACCTACTTCCCTTAACTGTGGATTTATATAGTGGTTTCCGGATGTGACTAATATCTGCTGGCCTCACGATGTGCCCTATCTCCCTTAACTGTGGTCTCATAGTAATCACCGGATGTGACTAACATCTTGAATTCTCGTCTTTTTAGAATTTTTTGTATTCAGTACCAAAAGGACAATTGATGTAGAACCTCATTTTAAAGTGATCTTATGTTCCAGCGGCAAACTATAGGCATGGGGTGGGGGAAGAAATTGATGAACTTAGAAAGTTTAATGTCCTTTTATTTAGAAAATGTGAAACTATTAGCTAATCATCACTTTGGAACACAACTCTTCACGCTCCGGAATATAATATGACAGCGATAATAGAAATTTGTTCTATTGACGTACAATTATACACATTTTAATTTCTGTTGCACAGCTTAGGAAACATCTTGGTACGCGTGAAATGTATGGGTTTGTCGGGTGGGTTTTCTAGCTATGTTTATAAAGTGTGTGCGTTTTTATCTTCAGTTACAGCCAGCTGTACGTGGTTGTGTTGCGACACCAGCCCCGGGGGACTAGTGGAACCGGTGCCGAAATTGTGCTCTACCTCCTACAAAAGTGAGCAGTGCTTTTCCCTATTGGAAGTGCGCAATTTGATATTAAGATAACCTGTTTATATGTTATTTAATTGTATGAGAATAAACTATTTCCAAATTTCTTTTTATATATATATATATATATATAAAAGTATGTATCAAATTATATTACTGTGGTCTTTTTTAATGGTGTGATGAATGCAGTTTTATCCATTTATGTGCAATAGATGAGACAACAATTCTATGGGAATTATTTGACAGATTATGCCTCCTTCCAAACTGTATTAAGGAACACCGCTGCGATTGAAAAATATAGGTATATATCCCAGAATTAATTACGCGCGAATGTAAAGGAGTCCTGGGTAAAGTGTTGAAATGTATAACACATTTTTCGTGACAAATGAGGTTCAATTATTTAATTTGAGTTAAATGCATTAGGGTCCCATGTACTTGACAAGACCACCATCATATTTTTTTAATTTTTTTTTAGCAGCAATTTGAAGCCCAGTGTCTGGTAGTAAGTGTACAGTTGATATTTGATATGAAGTTGCCCAATTAAAAAAAAACACAACAAACCATCTTAACAAAGGCAGGAGGATAAAAAACCTTCTGCATACATGTATACGGTTGATTTCCTCCCCCCCCCCCCCCCACACCTTCATTCCCAGTGTCATTAAAAAAAAGAACTGGGCTTTGAGAAAATCGCCTACCACGTTCAGATCGGAGCAACTATTATTCAAAACTACTGTTGCCCACACACACCAAACATTATGTGTGAGAACATATTGCCACTCGCCGTACCTCTGTTTTAAGTACAACTTGTGTTATCACGACAGAGATGGCCCAGCTAAGAAGACGAATGTGCTTCACCTCGATATGAGTGGGCGGTTCGCCATCAACATCGTTGACAATCTTGTCGTGGTTCACCACCAAGCCTCCAAGGTAAGACTCCCAACTGACTTCACTTCTCCTAGTTCTCAGACCCTCCAAGATGAAGCCCCCAACTGACTTCACTTCTAGTACTCAGAAGGAGCTGGAGCAGGAGCAGCACTGTAGACTGCAGAACTGAACACAATCCTGACCAATTATGAGGCGTCAACGCATATTACCACTTACACAATTATTAAGTATATTTCCTCTTGAAAACAATGTTAGGCGCTAAAGTGTATTTTAATTAGTCAAATCATTAGGTGTATTTCCACTTGAAAGGAAAAGAGAAAATGATATCTCAAGGGATATTTCCACTCTCACAATAATTAGGGTTTTGCTTTTTTTTAATTCACATTTTCTGTGGGTATTATTTTCATCGATGTGAACTGAGTAATTGGATATTGCTTCATGACAGTGTAACTCCTGAGATGTATTGTTCATGTCAGACGTCGATGATGTTTGACATCCGGTTGGATGGCCGATCAGAAGGTTTGGTCATGTACCACGACCCGGTCCTCGCGCCTCTCCCCATCAGACCATTCAAGCTCAAGCTACCAGGTACATCGTGTGCACCTCTCAGAAACTGTAACCTCGTTTTCATTTTCAGTCAATCTAAACATTGAGATTTGATAAGTCCTTTACCATAGCAACCATTGATGAGAATCTTCCGGAATTCCAGATTTTTGATCTGCCCGATTTATTCCGAATCTCAGGATCTGGACAAAAATTTGCGACCATTCCGTGTTTTGCACAATCTTAAAGGGTTATCAATAATATTGTTTAGCTACAATCTTAAAGGTTTATCATCAATAATATTGTCATAGGAGTATTGCAAACAGGAGGAACATTGCACCTAGATCCCACACTCCTTACCATTCTGGAGTTAGTGTCTTAACCATTGAACTATCTAGACTCCCTGGTGCAATCACCCTATCCGTGTCTACCTGTCTATGTGGATGCCAGTGCAGTTTACAACACACTATTAAAAAATGTTATTAATTATATGTCCTTTTTAATGATTGCTGTCTATTTGGGTGGTGAATTTCAGCTGTTCCGCTCGCTGGAGGACTGGCCGACATACAAGAGTACCAGTGTGAGCTGTGTATCCTTTTCAGATCTCCTGTTCACCCCCTGCCCACATAGAGTAATGTACAACATGTAGTTGGGAGCGGGCAGGACAAGTTGAATGTCATCGAGGGAATTGTTCTCACCAGCTGTGTGTCAAGGCTTTGGTGCTGCCACCTGAAGCGGTGTGCATGAACCTGTTGCACTGGTTTTATAACCACAAAGGTTCACATTGGTAATACTCGCACAGAGAAGGCCAGTGTTTATCAGTGCAACACACTGCCACTGCTCCAATTCAGATGCGGATATGTGGGGCTTCGGTCCAGAAATAATAATTATCTAATCAATCTGTGCATCGTTATAATCACAAGCGCTGTCTATCATAAACCCCTTGGCATTTTACCCAGAAGAAAAAATGTGTCCTCCAAAAATACAAATTCAAAGGTATCCAGTGCAGTTTCCTACAATATCATATGGGTCACATCAATTAAAATTACCCAAGTTGCAAGTCTCTATCATCGACAATCTTTTGTTTATTTAAAATATGGACATATGTAGTTTTTTAAATCCTTCATGAAGTGTCTACTCCTTAACTTGTTGCCATAGACTCTCCAAACTGGATTGTCTTCCAACCTAATATTGTCATAGACGCCAAGCTAGGTAAGTGCACTTTACAGAATCTTTCTTTTTAATTGTCTTATTATTGTTGTAGTTTTAATATTCGATTTGAAATCTTTTTGACAAAGAAGACTTTTTATTTCTATTCGTTCGAACCAAGTTGTGCGATCATTCCAAGAAAAACAATTAAAATAAATAATTGTGAGATTACTGACTCAAATATTTGTAAATTACAGGTTGTCTGTGGTACGTTCAGCTTAAACTGGATCCGTTAATTACAATGATCACAGATAAGGTAAATATCTTCATCATGTGTAAATCACCCCTAATAGTAGGTACTCGAAAGTAATTTTTTATTTTAATATTTCAGTGTTTAAAATTATATAGGTCTATAGATATTTTAAATCCGATTCCAGCGATATAAAATGTATATAGATCTCTTGAAACGTTCTGAAATTATGAGGTTTTGAAGATTCATTTTTTTGCCCTTTTTTGTGCACATTTCCAAATTAGGGAAATCTATGCTTTTAAAGCCCCAACACAAAAGCTATGTTGCATATAATTTGTCCAATATTAAAGAATCTCACTCTCTATAGCACAAATAACAGGTTCCATTTTTTTCCAGACCATTAGCTTTGTTATTCTATCAGATATTTCATGCTAAGCTTTCTAAATTCCTTAATATCTTCTGAATATCATCATGGTTAGTGATAAATTCTTTAAAATGCCCTAACTTCTGTTCTACTTACACTATCACTCTTTTTTATTCCAAAATAATCAGAATCAAAACCTGCATATGATCACACATGTTTTAAATTAATATGAGGCAAAAACTGAAGTTCACTTTTATAGGAATTGCTAGCTGACTACAAGTCTAGGTCGCAAATAGATTAACTTTATTAAGATGATTAAACAGATTCCCTCGTTTTCAATGTCTGGCACCTTCCATACTAAGTCATCGTTGATGGGTGACACATCAAGCTTTTTCTGCCGAAACAGAAGCATTAATCAACACCATGTTCGTCGCTCCGGTGCTGGAGACATGAAGACATGGCCATTTCTCATACCAACCTTGCTGAGTATGATATAAATCTCAACCAAATATTGTTCTGATTAGGTAGAGGAAAACTTGAGGTTTCTGATGATATAATTTTCAGGAGGATCCTGACTAATTTTCAAGAAGGAGCGTCTGAATGTTTTCTCTCCTTCTGTTCAATCAAATTTCCCACTAAAAGACAGCCATGCTTGATATGCTGATGAAGCCGAGTTTCTTCTCCATCTTTCATTGGTGGTTATTTTTAGCTCAGGTGAACATACTCAGCAAGGTAGCAATTTTAGGGAAGGGAGTGCAAACAGAAGAGCAAACATGCACAGAGCTGCTGATGGTACACCCAAACAAGTGTCCATTGACTCTAATTTATTTCATCATGTTAATTAAAAAATTGAACACCCTAAAAGACAAAGGAACAGGCATTCACCTGATATATTTTTTATTTCAAACAAAGCAGAATTAGTGGAGATTGAAGTGGTTTTATAATGGTTAAATTATGTCAGATTTCGCGATGCGGACAGCGTATCCGCGCACTTTGGAGTACCTACTAATAGCTTTGTACTTTAAATTTAGTTAAAAGGAACAAAAATAAATCCAACAGTGGCAATGTTTATTTATTATATTATGACTATTTCGGAGCAAGTATTATTGATCACATTTAGTTTGATCTCTTTCCTTACATTTGCACTAAAGTAACATAAAGGCCACATATGTGCCACATGGCTCGTATTTAACGTCTTCCTATTCTATAATGGGTGTCTAGGTCAGTAGGTGGACGGCATGAGCTTGGTGTGGGTTGACCTCACATGACCCAGGTGATGTATGGGATCGATCAATACCTGGTGGTCAGGCCCTGTATCGACAACAGTAATAGAAGAGTGTCGTTGGGTTCTTATTGAAATTCTATATTATCAGTAGACGGATATAAAACATTGTTAGCACGCAAAAATAATTTTACCGGAAGACATGACTGAATCAGTAAGAATAAATACTGTCATAGGTGGGAATCCTGGTCGAGTAAAACTGACTTACAGAATTAATATTTGCCACTACAAAGCCTGGCGCTTGGCATTAATAGGATAGGGCAAGGACTGATTTGCTCAGTATCAGGATAATGTGACTGAGTAGGATATCGAGCCAAGGTGCTGGCGACTTGGTTTCCGAGTGGGGAGCACTATAAAAAGCTGTTATGAGTGCTTATGCTGTCACAAGTCGGTACCCATTCTGATTTGACTTTTGATGTTGCTAAGATGTAAAGCTTTAGCAAACAAAGAAACAAAGAAACAAGCAAAATTAACTTAAAGTGTTTTAATTAGTGTTCATATAATGAAGCCACGTTCCTGAGAATTGTCAGGTGACACTAGTAAAAGAAAAGACAAACTTCCTAAGTTTGAAAGAGTGCCGTTCAAACCGAAATATACATACTTGAATGTTAAATACCATTTAGTAGTTTATATATAACAAATGTTTAACTATATGTATCCCACTGTCTGTAACACAATAAATACATGGCACGTGGCCTTGCTGTCCCAGGGTATGAATGCTGTTTGCCTCATGATGGGAATGTTCTTATTTGGACATATTCTATCCTTCATTGATCCACCATTCATTCATCCTTTCACTCATCCATTCATTCATCCTTTCACTCAGCTATTCATTAATCCTTTCATCCATTCATTCATCCTTTCATCCATCCTTCTCATTCATTCTCTCATCCATCCATCCATCCATCGCTTGATTGATCACCACTGGCACCTGTGCCTACTTAACCACGCTGTGACTGGTGATGTGTAACGGGGTGCTGGTGCTGTGTGCAGTGTTTGCTGATGGATCTGCTACTGGTACGGCGTGAGGCGAAGAAGGTGATGCTGACGGTGTGTCGGCAAATGTTAACCCATGGACAGCAGTCGCCACTCGATGTCATCGCCAAAGTGTTCGACAAGCTCAACCATGTCTACTTTTCTTACCACCAGGCGGAGACAAACGTAGTCGTATGTTGCTTCTAATTGCATAAGCCGTCAGTTTTATTTATTTATTTATTTTTCATACTCCTAAGTTAAGTATATTACCTTGACAAATATGACCTACTCTATTTGATCTCACAATAACCTTTATAATAATTTGCTAACTTTGTAGAGATGTTTGAAGTACAAGCATGTAAAATAATTTGCGCATGTGCACACCAGTTGAAGTCAATTGCAGTACACCATTGCTACATTATCTAGGTCACGTCACCACCTGTCGAAGTCAGTCAGATCTGACGTTCTTACAGGGTAAAGCACTCCAAAGAAATTATGACTGAGTACACTAGTATCTATGTTAGATATGGAGGATCAAATCTAGATATAATGCTTTGCCTTTGATTTTGAAAATATTAATATTTTCATTGAATTATACAACTTTAAATTAGATTTAGTCGGTCTTTATTCATAATCCTCCTCTTCTCTATTAAGTCACAAATAGTACCATACATGTGGAGGCAAATAATCAATAATCACCCCCCCCCCCCTCACACACACACCTAATTCCACCTGGGTCTTAGGTAAGCATATCCAGTGCCACGTCCGATTCTCGCGAATATTGGCAAACTGTAGCAGTCAACAGATAGTGACCGTGTCTGACCCTGGTTACAGGCCTCCGAGAGCAGCGCTGTATCAGGGATGGAGAATTTGCGGCGGAGATCGCAGGCGGTCATTGACCAGTCTGACATGTACACGCACGTGTTCGCTGTCTTCGTCGACAATAAGGCAAGTCCAGTATTGAGCCGTTACTAATATAGCAATCGGCCCCCTGGTGGCTGTATTTGTAACCTGTCGCTCGTGTCAGCACCTCATGTTACCGTATGTACTACACCCTTGTACCATACCCCTATACATGTACCATGCACTTATACATGTACCACATCCATGTATGTACCATGTAGACCTACCATATAATGTACCATACCCCTATGTATGTACTCCATGTACCATACAGATATACATGTACCCCATGTACCATATACATGTACCGGCTATACCATACCCATATATGTGTACTAGATGTACCGTACCCTTATACATGTACCACAGCCATACATGTACCACATGTATCACATGCATGTACCATATAATGTTCCCCCATATACCGTGCCCATATATATGTACCCCATGTATACCCATATACATGTACCAGATGTACCATACCCATATACATGTAGCACATCCATATATGTGCCATGTATACCACATGTATCATGATGGACCCCATGTACCATACTCATATATATACATGTACCACATCCATGCATGTACCACGTGTACTACATACATGTACCATGCCCCTATACATGTACCTCATGTACTATACCCCTATATGTGTACCGTATCGATACATATACCACAATATCCATATAATATACCCCACATACCACATCCCAGAAACATTTATTTCACTTTATGTAATTAAATGTTTAATAAGCATACTATGAGGGTGCTGACATTCAGAGCAGGCTTATAGCGATAAAAATAATTCCAAAAAAGCTAAATTTATTCATCTATACATGGAGAGAAGATGTAATTAGTTTTTTTGTTTTTTTAACTTTCCCATTGCAGATGCCCTGGCTTGGGGATTCTCCAAAGTCTAATCTACACCCATGTTGCACAGTAGTGAGAGCTGATTATCATTACTAGGCTAAGCTTATCTACTTGTTGGGCCTCGGCAAGCTGTAGCATGAGTAGTTTTATCGTCTTCATCTTCATCTTCTCACAGAGATAACGCCACAGATGGTCATGCATCCGATTTTAGACTCACTTTGGTGAAGTTTCCTGTTGTCAGCGGATTTCCGCGATTTTTTTTTTTTTTTTTGTGGGGAATCTTCAATTTATGTCATTCAACAAATATATATATATTTAGACAATTCTATGCATTTTCTACTAAATTACTTAAATCTCATCACAAAATTCCGTTGATATTTGAAACATTTGCGAGGCTTATTGTGACAAGGACAGCGGTGGATGGGGTGGATTGTTTTTTTCTGGATTTCCATGAAAACGCGCACATCGTCTCATAGTAGGTATCCCAAGTGAAATTTTGTATGGGTTCGGAGTTCGATATAAATGATTCCATCTGTTAGTATATGCAATTCGAAATACAATGATACTTCATTTGTCAAAATCGGTCAAGTATTAAGGCAAATACAGCCTTTTTAAATTTTACTAACCCTACTTGAAATCGGTCACGCTGCAAAGTCTAAAAGATAGCATTTTTGATGGTCTCCAAAATTTAAAGGGATCACCCAGCTTGCTTCACAAGGCAGAGGCTAAGAGTCCCTGGTCTGTACACAGTGTATATACAGTTACAGGGGCATGGGGTGGCTAGTTTAAAAAATATAGACCTTCAAACTTGGTAAAAATAGCATTTTCCTTGAATTCACGATTTGTGAAATTAGGCCCCAGAGCACTTTTTCGAGTGTGCTGGTGGTAAAAATTGCCACCCAAATTGATTCTTCTTTAATTATCCTGGGCCTATGGGGTAGTGCTTGTAACTCTATTTTTTTTCAAGGCCCCAAACCATTGGGAACAATTAAAATAAATAGGCTGAAAACACCCGAGAGTCAGTTTTGGCAGGTGATAAAATTTGGTGGAAAATCTGGCTTTTTGGAAAAGTTTGAAAAATCACAGAACAAAAACTGTACAATGGAATTGGATGAAATTTTCAGGTGCTATTCATCTTTATCAGATACTTCAATACATCCATAACAACATACATTACAAAACAGTTAAATATTTTATAAGTGAGGAGAAAGAATGCACATTTTACCAAAATCATGAAAAATGTTGAGTTTGAAAAATCGTAGGAAAAGAACCCTTCAACAGAATTGCATGAAACTTTCATGTATCCTTCTTCTTTATCAGTTTAGTTGATTAGTGCCCCCTTTTAAGTGTTTTACTAACACTATTTAGGTTTTTGTATTTTACAAATTTTGCAAAATAATTTTATATCTCCTGTGGGTTCAACACACCGCACCAATGCCTCTGACATCTTTACAAGCCCTGCATGAACTGTCTTTTGTACTTGCAGTACATCTTCTCTATATGAGTCAAATTGGGAACTGACCACAACCTTCCACTACTTCCTTGTGGCAGAACATCAAATCCATGATGGAACACAAACATTGATTCAATGTCCTCACCAATATCCTCACTGCCAGACCATTTGAATGTCTGGTTGTATCCCATCTTCATGAACTGTATACAACCAGATAGCTCACTCTTGACTTCAATCACCTGACCTATGAAGAATTCTTCATCATAAGCCACAGCAACCCACACACCTTGGTTTGAAAATTTGAAATTTATATCAACTTCAGTGTTGCTCTCTGCATCAGAATCACCCACCCATTCCATGTCATTCGAGCAGACATCATCTAGATTTATTCCCTCACTTTTTTCACTGACACTATTTGATTCACCAGAATCACTGTCACTGTTTAGCCTTTTTCTTTTATTTGGGCGAGAGGTGGAGCTTGAGTTAGGAGTAAGTTCTACTAGATGAGGGGGCACAGGCAGACCAGACTTCTCAGACAAAAAACACATGAAATCATCTTTCAATTTGTCTATCGTTTTGGAACCAACAACTAATCTTGGATCCTTGTGGCCAAGTACCTTAGTGCAGTAGCCCAATTCAGCATGGAGAATTGCTTTCATGTCTTTCTTCAATCTTAAACCAGACAAAACATTGAGAACATCTTCTGGGGTCTTGCATGGGCCACCATGTATTTTTACACTAGCACCACATTTTTCTTTCAGTGCTTGGCCTGCTGCTGCTTTTTGTTTTTTAGTTGCATGAGATTTCTCCAACCTTTCAAGATACTGCTTTCTTACTACCATTTCCTTGTTTCTGTGTTTCATTCTAATTTCTGTGCTCTTTGCCCTCGCCATTTTGAGCAGACTAGTTTGAACAGACGGTGACTTGGAATTTAGCCAAACAGACAATGTCTTGTTTCGTTTCACCATTTGAACACCAGAGTGGTAGAACAAAGATGCATTTCGCCTTTTGTAATAGCTAAAATCTAAATCACCAAACTCATTTTCACTCAGTAAATTTGTGAGTTTTGAATGCTTCATTTTTTCTTTGAGATCATTATCTGGTTCTTTTCCATACTTTCCATCTGGAAGAAAGTCAACCAACTGCCTTTCAGTTACTTCAATGAAGGAATGCATTAGATTTTCTAAAATACTCTTGCACTGAAAATCAATCTCGTCTACAAACAATTGAGCAAAAACCTCATCCTTCGGGACACCAAATTCGTCAAAAATGCCATGTTCCTCTTTTGATAATAACAATGAGGCGTCATTGGCCCAGACTTGGAACTTTCCCAGCATTTCCTGAATGTACTTGTATTGGTCCAAGTACTGAACTCCACCTTTCAACATCTCCCAAAATGGCCCTGTTATTTTGTAATACACGACACCAAGTGCCTTGATCAGGTTTATAATAGTTGGGCATTGACAATCAGCCAGCACACTTTGCAGTTTTAAGTTGAGATCTGCTTTATAATCAGTGAAGAAAAGCTCAATCTCACTGCTGTGATAAAAAAGTGTAGCTGCTCCAAGAAAAAAATTATTGAACCTATTCATTCTGAAAGAAGACACTTTTGACCTTTTGCCTAATTTTTCTCTGCAAAATGCATCCCAATATTGTTTGCATCCATTTTTGGCATCACCCCTAGGTCCTAGTACATCACATGCAGTCCTTACAAACCGGCAAGCTGCAGACTCCGAACCTGACTTCCAATGTTTAAACTTAGGCAATTCATCCCTGCCTAACTTTTTCCCACTTTCTGAGCAAAAATGGGATTCAATTTCTTTGAGTTTTTTTTCACATGCAGTTGACAAGCCCAATAGAAAATGGGCATTGCAGAACAGGAAATGGGTGTCATACTCATTACCAAGAACACTCTTTTTGTACTGGTCAAGATGTTTATTAAACAACTTGTTTACACTGCACCTGTCTGACATGACACCAAACATCTTTTCTAAAATTGACCTAGAAACCTGATCCCGCTCTTCATCAACTGAATATATGTCACTCAACTCATCAATCATGGCAATTACATTGTCTAACAATGTTGCACTATCCTCAACACATACTGCCTGGTATCCAAGGGATAACTGTTTACCAGAGGCAAGAGTAACCTGGCGGCCTAAAACATGCTTTTGGTCACGTGATGTTCCATCAGAATGGAAATCAAAGTGGTCTTCACCACAAATTTCTTCAGCGACCTGGTATTTGCTCAGGATGTGGGCTCTGTCCATCATGTTGACAGCAGAGCTTGGGCATGGAAGATCACCTGAAGTAAGATTTTTGTTGAACACCCATTTGGACACTGTCTGAATAACCTTAGGCACATTTTTGGATGGCACTTCACATTCCCCCATTAACTGCATTGTTGTTTTCTCAATTGACTCGAGAAACTGAAACCCATCCCTGGTGGGAAGTTCCTCATCATTAACGCTCAAGATGGTGGCATCAAGAACTGTACACTGTTCTTTTAATGCTTTCACCTCCTTCCTTAAAGCAGTCTCTTCTGACCTGTAGTCACCTGAAGTCACTTTTAAATTAGCCACTTGCGTCTGCAATCCACGGATTTGCTGACGCAATTGCATGATAATAGCATTTTGCACACTCTTTGGTTTTGTATTTAGGCTAGTCGCTTTTTTTTTTAAGGCATGTTCTTTTCGTCTGTTGCGTTGGTACAGCCCACCTCCTTTCACATTTTGTAGTTTGGTTTTGCAATCATCTAGTTCCTGGACTTTTTCACACAAATCACTGGTCAATTTCTTGACTTTTTCACACACATTATTTCTTGTAACCTCTGAAGTATCTAGTTCCTTTTTGGTTTTAGTCAACTGTCTTTCTAAGCTAAGTTTATCACATTGCAGGCATTTTGACACTTCCTGCACCACTGCTAATTTGTCCTTAAGAGCAACGATTTCTGCATCTCGAAGGGTCAAATCAGCAGTCAGTTTTTTGTTCTCCATCCCTAATGTTTGTGATCTCCTCAGTTCCAGACTAGGTGTATTCTGATCCTCAACATCAAGTGTTATCGGCTCTTGAAGATCAGCCACGGCATGCAATTGGATACTGGCATTCAGTACACTGACATGTCCTTCAGATTCTGAGATCTTGTCACCCTCAGTAGATGGGCATTGGGCAGGCCCAACTTCCACTGCCGTTGGGGCAGCAACTGCTATAGAAAAGTGTTCTTTCAAAAAAATCTCTATTTTGTCCTTGTTCCTTATTTTGCTTTTGTTTAGCACCTGGTATTCATTTTTAACCTGCTTTAACTTCGAAACAATTTCATGTTCTAAAGGAGTAACATCCAAGTTGCCTATTGTTTTTACCCAATCAACCAAATGACCATGCTGGAGTTTCTCGACAGTGCGAAAACTGTCCAACTCTAGCAGTAGTCCGTTCTGGAGAGACTCTGTGCAAAAACAATCACGATGTTCAATGAGAATACAGTTCAGAAGTTGAGGGCGTGTAATAAAAAGTGCATCACACCACGGGCCTATAGAAGATAAATCTACCCTTCCTTTCAGGAAATCAGCTACGAGTTCTATTACTTCTAAGTCAAGTTTTCCCAACTGAATGACAGTGCGCTCAACCATATGCCGAAACCTATTTTCTGGATAGTTGAACATCTTCCCCATGGCAACCGATATGGACTTCCATGATTTGTTTAGCCTAATTCTAATTTGGTCTACTTGGATTAGCTGGAGGTGTGTTGGTGCATCTGGATCTGTATGTGGAAGAGACGGTGGTCGTCCTCTGCCTTTTGCCTTGAGATAGGCTTGGACTTGTCGACACCAGTCATTTTCTGTAATAATCAAATTAAAATACATTTTTAAAACGTGATCAATATCATTTTATCATTTGGTATGGGCCTAATAATGAATATGGATAGAAATATTTGAGAGTGACCGATGCTTGCTAGATTGTAGGCAAAACCTACATAGAAGTTTTCTATATCGCCTCCATGCATCTGATATCCATATCAGTGATTCCCATATATTAATTATCTATTAACAGAAATCATCGAAAAGGTCTTAAAGTGACTATTGATATGACACCAAATTCATCTTTGTGTGATCATTAATAAGAAAGTTATAATGCTTTTAAACAAACAAAAACCGACTGAAGCGGTAGCCGCACGGCGGCCACATTTGTCACATACCTAGTCAATACTTCAAAATGATGTTGCAACTACAGAGGTCTACCAACCCTAAAATATATCGAGATTATAATCGAGAGTGATATTAAATAAATCCTGATTCAAATTCTGATTTATTGATGCCTACTCATATACTGGGAAACCAACAATAGAAAGCAAAATTGAACTTTGAATCGAATCAGCATGGTCACGAACGACGAAATTTCCGGAACATTTTCCCGCGAAAAAAATATCAGAACAAATCAATCCAAATATACCGGATTTCTAACACTTAATGATATATGATTCACATGAATTAGAATCAGCATTCATTCAGCTATGCACTGATCTAGTCCATTTCACATTTAGTATTGACTTACCGTAGTTAGAAAGTAAAACTTCCAGCCTTGTTGACAAATCTGGACTTGCTTCTGAGTCGGCCATTTTGCTTGAGCGGTTCATGCAGAGCTGGTACTAGATCGCTCTGCGCATGCGCGCCGTAGTTTCGCATTCATGCAGTTAATAACGTTCGGAAAGGAAATTAAATTCTCTTTAATTCGGTACCAACTTTGCCGGGGTTATATATTATATATTGGGTAGAAAATAGCACCCAAAGTTAGAACATTTGAAACTCTGAGTTTGAATCAGTTCTTTAGTAATGTTTACATAAACAAAACACAGATTGTTTTATATGAACAGACAGCTCTGAATCTTGCCTATATAATGCTATCAGTAAAGTTTCCCTCGATACTGCCGCCAATGAACAGCGTCGTTGCGCAAATTGAAAGAAAATCTGTAAATGCGAAGTAGATCATCATGCGAGCTGCTCAGCTGGTAATTTGTGTGGAAAATCAGTGAAAAGTGGGAGTTGAAGCTAGTTTTTATTTAGCTATATTTGGCTTAGTTCTTTGTATAATAAAATGAATCCAAGACCATATGAAAGCTAAGAGAACCACTTTTATTTCTCCTGTCATGAATTTGTAAAACCTCTTCTAGATTTTTTTTACCAGGGAGTTGAAGTGAACCATTTTTTTCCAAGATTCAGCCATTTTCAACAGGTTATCTGCATGCAGTTGGGGTACCTACTCATAGGCTTTAGCACTGTCAGGGAATCATGGGAAATTACCGGATGTCTGGTTTCACACAACACTCTCCAAGCATAATCTTTGCCCCGTGTTTATGAACAGCTAGCACATACTCCGCTTGGAAAATGCTCTGCAGTCAATATTGTGACCATAGTGTTCGTCTGCGTACAGTAAGCTACCTGGCTCGATAGTTCCTCTTTCATCCCTGTGTTGTGGGAGTTTGCGGCCCAAGGGTGTCTGAGACGAGTGCCCAGATTGAGGCCAATTATTCCGCGAAAACGCCTTTTTTCCGACAACATTCTGAATATTTAGTTCTTAATCTTATTGTGTTCGTCTGTTCATATTACATTTGATGGTTTTTGGTCGAATTTATGCATGTTAGAATTAGTTTGGAGGACATTCTTCAAATTGGTTATGTTAATTTTCCTTCAAATATTGAAGATTATTGTAAGAATAGAAATGTAATATTTGTGCGCTCTCTTTCTATGTGTGTGTCTGTGTGTGTGTGTGTGTGTGTGTGTGTGTGTGTGTGTGTGTGTGTGTGTGTGTGTGTGTGTGTGTGCGTGCGCGTGCGTGCGGGTGCGTGCGCGCACGTGAGTGTGCGCGTGCATGAGTGTGAGTGTGTGAGTGAATGTGAGAGTAAGAAGAAAAACTGCCCAGTCTGCAGAAATAGAATATGTACGGGTCTCTATGTGATAGCCTTGTCACACTACGATGTATCTCGCCGGCGTGCCGCCAACGCGGCAAAAAGTAGAGAAACGTCAAACTTTTCGGTGTGGTGGGAAAAAGTTTGATGTCAGGGCAGCGTGTTAGTAGCGCGTGGCCAACGTGTGTCGACGCGTGCGGAAAAAAAAAAAAGTTTGGTGCGACGTCCTCATATGACCTTAGATGTTGGTAGGATGTAAAACAACAACACCAGTTTGGCGGAACGTGTGGGAACGACCCTCACGCACGCGCAGCGTGTGCCTATCGTTCGCATAACGTTATTCCAGCGCTGACAACGTGCTTCTGACGTCGCCATAATATTGGCACCCGTTGTCGGTCGTCGAAAGTTTTGTGCAAGCACAAAACTTTCGACGCGCCCCGACGATCCTCACTGACTGTCGATGTCCATCAAGGTGTACTGACGCGCCCCTAAGGCGCGCGTAACGCTTCCAGACGTCTCCCGACGTATCGCCCAAAAGTGACACGTCGACGCGCGTTGGAGAGAAGCGTCGTAATGTGACAGCCCATAATGAAACCGTCTTACTGAAGACCAATCAGTTATTATATTATGGATTATGATTTCTGAAATAAAACAATATTTGAAACAAAATAATATATTTTAACGCACACACAAAAGAATCCTACAGTGTACATGTTTTTAACCCCCCAAAACAATTATGATTTAAGCACAGGCCATATGGAAGCATTGGCAGGTCATGTCGTGGATACAGTGAGCTGGTTATACGTAGAGACGTGGCAATATATGTGTTCCCAGTTCCGCTGGTCCCTCAGGAAGGACTGAAGCTGGCACCCAGCACACAGGGTCACAGCTTCAGCTTACATGGTGGAAGGTGGGCGAGGTGGTGAACACACATACACCATAATCCACAACATGCTATATTATCTATTTTAAAGCATTTGCCAGGACAATTTCATTGCAATCTTCATTAGGAACAAATGTGTGGTATTAATCCTACCAGGTTTGGTCATCAAGAGGCACAGTGCAAAGTGAGTTTAAAATATTGGGCCTTTAGTGATGGATTAGGCTTGGAGGGGACAAACCCCAACTTCCAGAGTGCATGCTGATGCTGTGACTCAGCGTGAAGGGTCGCAACCTTAGTCCTTAGAGACCAGCAGAACTCGGAATATATGTACTGAGAATTGTGTTAAATGGTGTAACTTAAGCTGGCCTTTCTGGTGAGTTCTACCATGTGGCATTGCCTTTACATCTTTCTTCACATCATATGTTATGCCTGTTGTCCTCTGCATCATTCAGGATGCGTTCAGGGAAGGAAAGTCTTGAAAAGTCTTGAACTTCATTTGTTCCATTTCATGGCGTTGAAAAGCCTTGAATTTAACCTATTTTGGGTAATTATTCTTGAAAAGCCTTGAATTCCATTAAACTGTCCTCATTGATCCAAGTTAGTCTGAAATCACCATTCGGCATAAGATTCCTACACACAATAAAATGCCATACTTGCCTGAATTCCTATCAAAAACAGCCTTCAATTAGTCTTTAATTTGATATATCGTGACATGTGTACGGACCATGATCTTTGTTCCATCGTGTTTTATAAATTGTTGCACTGAACTCATAGTCACAGTGAGATCGGTGTTTCTACGCGACACTGCTATATCTACCAAGCGCTGTCAATGATCACTTCTAATTAAATGAGGACAGTTGTATTATTTCCAGTCACAACCAACTGCGAGGTAAATACTAGCATGAATTTAATTATGTATTTAGTATGAATAAAACTATTTTTGTTGTTATTTTTGCGCATGGAATTAGGAAATTGAATACAAGTTCATGGTTGCTGTATTAGTGGAGTATATCCGATCTCTCAACCAGTTCACCATCCCTGTCCAGGTAAGCATTAGATAGCCATAATGTATTTATAAGAACATAAAATGCGTTTGTTTGTTGTTTTACATCCTAACAATATCTAAGGTCATATCAGGACGGGTACCGAATTGGGACAGTGCGCACTCAAGGCGACTTAATAGTGCTGCCCCACTGGGATACTGTGTTAACCAGCCGTTGTCCTATCCTATTAATACAAAGTGCCAGGCTAGGTAGCGACAAGTATCAATTTTATAAGTCATTGGTTTGACTTGGCTGGGATTCGAAATCCCGACCTTCTGGGAAGCATGCGCTCTACTTATTCGGCCACCGCGTCTCATTAATATGCCATGAAGTAAAACTAATAGTATACATTATTCTGTGTGCATCCTTCAATATATATATAACCCCACTATATATATATATATTGCTAATTGTCCAATATAAACCAATTTGCATTTGTTTAAGTTATTAAACGATCCTAGTTTAGCATCACTAAATGTATTTTGCAGGGATGAAAGATCTCCACGGTTTCGCGGATTTCCGCGATTATATATATTTACCGATTAATTTTATTTAAACTATTAAAAATAATATATATATATATATATGACAACACTTGGGGAGTTTGAATCCCATTCTTATTTCACCTTAGATGTTGCTAGAACATGAAACCCAAACAAGAGCGAGTCAGGTATGGGCGATAATACAATCACAACAAGGTTAGTTGAAACCTGACTTCCGGCATTTTCCCCCGTGGTTCCCTGACAGTACTAAATCAATGGGAGAAGATCCGCGTTATCGTAATTTAACACTTTCATCCCTGATTTTGGAAATATCGATGTATATTCTTGTGCGGTCTGGCCCTCTCAATCCAAGTGCCCTTTAATATTTTTGTAGGTTGTACAATCAGATGATTTTGATTTTCTGGCATATTTTGCAGACCACTATAATTAGGTCGATTATTATAATCTACTTGGCATTTGATGTAACTTTAATTTTGAAGCATTAACTTTGGAGATATTTCGAATCAAAATATTCTAAATTAATATTGGTGTGCACACCAAAATACTGAAAGTCATCAGCTTCAGCAATGACAGGTTTTTATTAAATCAAGTTAGGCAGCAATACATTTTTAATGAGTGCACTAGTATCTTATGTTGGATATGTTCGATCAAATCTACATTACTGTTTTGTTTTGAAATATTTTATTCTTCTATTGTATTATGCAGCTTTAAGTTATCACTATTGATAATTAAAAACCTTTTCAATTATGTGCTTTACAGCATTACCTCTACGAGTTGATAATCAACACGCTGGTGTACCACTCGTGTTTCTACCAGCTGCACCAATTCCTCCAATACCACGTCCTCACCGACTCGAAGCCGCTCGCCTGCCTCATGCTGTCCCTGGAGAGCGTCTACCCACCCGCACACCAACTCGCCCTCGACATGCTCAAGGTGTCTTATTCATAGGCGCGAATCTCGCAAGAGTGTGATGCGTATATTACCGCCCACGTTATGAGTGTGATGAACCAGAATACCATCCTACACAACAAAGAATGATCGAACGTGGTGGCCGTATCGGTAGGGCGCAGGCTTCCCGGGCAAAAGGTTGATAGTTTGATTCCCGATCGAGTCAAACCAATGACTTACAAAATTTATACTTGTTGCTACCTAGCCTGGCGCTCGGAATAATTAGGATAGGGCAAGGACTGGTTAGCTCAATATCAGGATAATGTGACTGAGTGGGAAATTGGGTCATGGTGCTGGTGGGCTAGTCTCCCAGTGGGACAGCACTATAAAGTCAACATGAGTGCGCACTATTACAAGTCGGTACCCATTCTGATATGACCTCAGATGTTGCAAGGATCTAAAACTTCAACAATCAAACAATAAAGAATGGCACGAAGTAACTTTAGATTATATTTCTGCCTGGCATGATTGTACATACTTGTAGGCATCATAATACTGGTTTGATTTCAAACAGGCCTCAGCTTTTGGCTTCGACCTATTTGAAAACACTGACAATATGCCTACACATATGACAAATTGTGCCTTTCGATTATATGCCTGCTTAGGACAAGTCAATTTTCCAGATTAATATCATCAAAGTGCTGTAAGCAAGCATTTCACTGATATTCATCCCTGATATTCATTCCTCAAGCTGCCTCGTCCCAAATAGTACAGTCGTACGTGTATTCAGCGACTGCTGTGATCGGCAAACCCGTTCCATGTACGAACTATTTTTCAATGTACAAACTATTTTTGTCCCACTAAGTGTTTTGGTTTTCGAAAAATTGATTCTTGTGCTGATTTCTAGATTATAATATCTTATATTGTTTCTTTATTCCCTCAGCGCCTGTCAACGGCGAATGAAGAGATCATCGAGGTGCTCCTGTCCAAGCAACAGCTCCTGCCTGCCCTCCGGTAAGCATGGTTACCAGATGCTGTGCTCGCCCGTCCTCGGGACACTGGTATCCAGCAGGAGCCCAGCATCTCAGGGATGAAAGACCTCCGCATTTCCCGCATTTTCGTAATTTTCTTTCTTAATGAACTGCAGTTTGTGTTTTTTCTAAAATATCCAGGATGAAAAATCCCATCAAACAACTAATTTCATGTAGTTTCTCCATCTAAATCTAATATCTAGTATCAGTACAAAATTCTAGAAATATTTGAAACATTTAAATCTGCCCGAGGCAGCATGTAATTAATCTATTTCATAATGTCGGGGAACATCAAACGTGGCACTATTTGTTACACATTTGGCTTCATCCAGGGGATGGGTGCCATCGACACTGTAATTCATTTCATAATTGTTTGATTTATTACGCACTTAGTTTCATCCGAGGGGTGGATACCATCAACACCGTGTAATCTATTCGATAATGGCAGGAAACACTACACATGGCTCTATCTGTTGCACACATAGCTTCATCCGAGGGGTGGGTACCATCAACACCGTGTAATCTATTCTATAATGGAAGGTAACACTAAATGTGGCATTATTTGTTACACACTTAGCTTCATCCAGGGGGTGGTACCATCGACACCATGTAATCTATTCCATAATGGCAGGAAACACTACACATGGCTCTATCTGTTGCACACTTAGCTTCATCCGAGGGGTGGGTACCATCGACACCATGTAATCTATTCTATAATGGCAGGAAACACTACACATGGCTCTATCTGTTGCACACTTAGCTTCATCCGAGGGGTGGGTACCATTGACACCATGTAATCTATTCTATAATGGCAGGAAACACTACACATGGCACTATCTGTTGCACACATAGCTTCATCCGAGGGGTGGGTACCATCGACACCATGTAATCTATTCCATAATGGAAGGTAACACTAAATGTGGCATTATTTGTTACACACTTAGTTTCATCCGGGGGGTGGGTGCCATCGACACCGTGTCTGCCCGGAAGTTCCTGGAGGCTGCCAAGACGACGGACGACCAGATGCTCTTCTACACCGTCTTCAAATTCTTTGAGCAGCGGAATGTGCGTTTGCGCAGCAACCCAAAATTTGCGTCAGGTAAGCAGGTTCAAATTATTAATTTCTTTTTATCTGAAAATGGTGTATGAGTGCTGTGTTATGACTTTCTGGAAAACATTGTTACTTGTCTATTATTATACAGGAGGGGGGAGGGAGTGCATCATTTCGCAAGGACGATCCTTCTCTCAAAGTTATCTGATGGCCCTGTCATATTATGACGCATCTCGCCAGCGCGCCACCAACGTGTAAAATCACTTTTTTACGTCGAGAAGCGTCAAACTTTTCGGCATGGGGGACAAAGTTGGACGTATACATACTGCATACACACCGTATGGCCAACGTATGACCAACGTATGGCTAACGTACCTCCCGGCGAAAAAGGCTCGAATTACGCTCACGGTACCTTCACAGAACGCCGGTGAGCATTATATACGTTATTCAATCGCCAGAACTACGTGTCATACATTACATACGTCAAGACACGCTGGGGAAACGCTAAACGTATGTTAGACGTACGTTAGGCGTACGTTATCCATACATTGTCAGTGTGCGGACTGTACGTTCCCACTGCCTTTAAAGTAGGTCAATGTAGTGCAATGTAGTGAACAACGTTTGACTAACGTATGTCTAACGTACATCAACGTATGCCTAACGCATGCATAACGTACAGCGGACGTAAAATCCACACGTTGTCGAACATTGTCGTACGTCAAAAGTTTTGTGCATGCACAAAACTTTGCCGACCTCCTGACGTGCGACGACGTATCTCGACGAACTTCAACGTACATTGATGTATACCAACGAGCGCCTAACACATGCGTAATGCATAACGACGTATCCCAACATAGTGGCAAAAAATCGCATACGTCGATGTATGTTTGCGCGATGCGTCATAATGTGACAGCACCATTAGGAGAGACTAAGTTAGTGACTAGGTCACTATGTTGGGAACACATGGTCAAGTGGTCAGAACACCAATGAACCAGAGCAAACTGCAAGGAACTTTCTGAAAAGGAACCACATCGATATTTAGGCATGGGTGGATAAGATGACTGCATCAGGGAGCCTAGGTAGTCTAATGGTTAGGAGGCTACCCCAGGAATGGCAAGAAGTGCGGGTTCGAATCACACTTTAAGCACAATGTTCCTTTTGTTTGCATCACACCCCATGACACTGGTTCCGTGATCATGATCCTGTTCAAGTTATGCGCTGTATGGTTAATGAACCTCACATGTGAATGTATATACTGTCTATATATATAGACAGTACATGGTCTGTGTGTATGTAATTATAAGCAACGATTTATGAATGTAAGTCTTTTTTTTTTAAACTTACAATTTCAGGGGGGTGGACGAGTGTAGTATTATGCACTGATCTCTCAGGCAAGCAGCCATATAGGAATATAGACAGGTAGGCGTATATGGGATGATTGAATCAGGGATCCTAGATCGTCTAATGGTAAGGATGCGCTATCCCCAGAATCACAAGGAGTGTGGTTTAGAATCCAGCTCTCATCGCAACGTTTCCTTTGTTTGCATCATCCCCAACTAAAATATATTTAGTTCGCTTTCGGTGCGTATTCACCCCCTGCCTTGCTGTTGCTATGTGACAGTTCTGTCCCTGGGGTGGAGTTGTGGCACTCATTTTGGAATTTCTTTGCAGGGGAGCATTGCGAGTTGTACGTGCGTCACTTCGAGGACCTGTTCGGCGCAGATGCCTTGGGCATAGTGGCCCCCTCCTAGAGCTTCCAGACAGAGTAGAACCCCAGCCCGTAATTGTCTGTGTGTAATGCAAACTTATAAGCTTCAAATTAATTATTCACTCAACATTTATATTTAATTTCTTTTTCTTCTTTTTAACTGTTTATAGGTGAAAAACCGAACAACATGCGTACATACATACAATACAATCAATATATATATATTTTATTGTAAATATAATATTTGAATTACATTGTTTCATTGTTAATTCACTCAATACAAGATAACAATATTAGTATTCAGAACAATGGATGCTGCATTATTCATCGATAATTACCGCGCGTGTGTGTGTGTGCGTTTGTGTGTGTGTGTAAGCACACACACACCACTTGTATTGTTATATTTGTAAAATGTGTATATATGGATTTATCTCAATGGAAGGTTATAATTCTGAAATACTGATGTAAATAGTGTTCAGTTATTTACTTGAATTGTACAAAGTCAAATCAATTTCAATGAAGTATGTTTCTCAGGTGTAATTAGTACTATAGCGATAAGGTAAAAAAAACAACAAACAAACAAAACTAAAACCAATTTTAATATCCCTTAGTTGAAACGAAATCCCCGCTAGATGTGGTGTTTCTACATCAAATAATGAGGTTTTTTTCTTTTCTCCCCAGTATTTTAATATTTATATTAGACCTTGAACTTTGAAGGCAAATGAACCGATCTAATTTGATTTAATATGATCACCAATGCATTTTTTGCTGGGATATTTTTTTGAATTGTCTTTTGGTATTTGGTGATTTGTAAATATAAATTGTGGGCATCTTTAAATACTTGAAAGCTGTCAAATTCTGTAAATGAAAGCGAGACGTAATTTATTATGGCTTTGCTGTGTCGCATATGCAGAGCAGAGGGGCGGAGAGTGGGTGGGGCGAGAATTAATCCTATTTTCTCTTAAAATAGTTCTAGCTCCGTCGTATGTGATGGGTACCCTAGATTTATAACTATGCGATACAAGGTTCATGAATTTGGTCCTACACTGCACGGGTACAGTGATGTGGGAGGTTCCGGAAACTATGTATTTGTTATTGTATATATATATATGGATGCACATTTGTATGCAATTAAGTGCATTGTGTGAATATAAACAAAACAAGTGTATTCTGTGATACCTACCATGCTCATGTAGTCCTTTGCCTAACTTAGTTTCGGACACTGACACGGTGTGGCGCCACCTGCTTGTGGGACCCTTTTCATATTGGGCGTTTCATATTCCCCCTCTCTCTTTCACTCTCACACACTCTTTCCCTTCCCCATTGCCGAGTCTCCCTCCGCCCCTCCCTCTGCCTCTACAACTCCTTCTCCCTATCCTTTTGCACCCCTTTTCCCTCTCCCGACTACCCTCACCCCATCATTCTTTTTTGGTCTCTCATTATATCTATATATAATACATATATATATATATACATATCCATACCCAATATGTTCTACGAGTAACAAATTGGTCGCTAGATGGATAGGTATGTGTGTGTATGTATATAAATTATATATATATATATTATAGATATTTGTATTATATATATATATATAATATAATTATTATTTGTATATAATGTATTATTATGTATAATTTGTATTATATGTATATGCGCTAATTGTAGCTGTCTGTGTTTATATTCACATAATAGATTATATACATCCATGCATGCACCCATGAACTACACAGTATGCGTCACACCACTGAAGTTAATCCGCATTATTTTATATTTAACTTCTGGGGTGAAACGAGACAATCGCACCGGTTTTTAAAATGACATACTTTCTTGCATTGTCTTGTCGGCGTATGATTATGTTTACTTCATATATTATTATTTATTTCTGTGTTCCAACCACTATACATGTGATATTATATCATAAATGGAGTGAATTGTAGAAATGATGCTCTGAGAGTAAGAATACATGGGTATGAGAATATCTTAGTTTGGTTTGTTAAAGCCAAAGTGGGCGGAATGTCCTAAGCACACACAAAAAATACGCCCTCCCCCTCACAAATAGCCAATTGAACATATTGTCATAAAATGTAAAATTATGTAACATTACATACTATTTCTCAGCATCTATTTTATCACACATCATATGATGTAGCAGGACAATGTGCAATTACTACACACCGATTTGATATGAATAGGACATATTTTGAATGTTTTCTTGGTCATCACAGAGATTATTTATAAGATCAGATTATGTGTCAAAATATCACAGCGACCTTAAGATTATTATGTGTTATGGCTATATCTGCTCTTTAGTTATCAATTTGTAAATTGTATGTACTATTTATTAACTTTGTTTAAAATAAAATAGCATGAATAAAACAATAGCCATGTAAAGAAAACTATCGTGCTGATGTTTCACAATTAATACATTGTATCAAAAGGTTATACTTCATTCTTTGTCTGGTTGCAAATTTTATACAAAATGCACAGAGCAACAGGATTTTTATTGAATCAGGGGTTGATATAATAAATGTGATAATAAAATTTTGAAAAGACTTTACTCTCATTCTCTTTATTTTGCTTTAGTTAGGTCACCATTTTATAGATGGTATTTGAAGTATCTCAAGATAGGCTTTGTGATTTAAAGATGTAGTGATATTTGCCTTGAGTGTTACAGGATCATGGTTATAATTAGTGATTTGGGGATAAAAGGGACATTTTAAAAAGAAAAGTAGTTTTCTTAACAAAAGTTTTGGATTCAGCCACCATTTTTTCCACCCGGAACGTGTTCGTTTATTCAACCCGATTCTGGAGGATGTGCGCATGCGCCAAAAAGTGGTTTGGGTGACCCGAGTTGATTAATCGAATACGTCCCCAGTGACCCAGTCACTGCTTCCCTCCTGCTGGGAGTCGTTTCCACTCAGTTCAAACCTTTACCGGTAGGGCATATATTATATGTATATATTACCTCGGTACTATGCCTCTGGCTACTCGTAGTCCAGGGAGAAGGAAGCATATCCAGGTCCATCGATTAGCATAATCTACTCACAATGGGAGAACGTTTGTTGAGTAGCTCTGGCAGTTTTTCTACATTAACTACTAAACCAACCAGGTTACTATCATTTTAACTGGTGACATTATGGTTAGTTCATGATAGCATTCACATACATCAAGTTTTATAACTTTTTATTGAGTTTTCACTGTTTTACAGTTAATTACGATGTGTCATAAAATCGGTAGAACAATACAGACATTGTTCTTTGATATGCCGACTGGAGAGTTGTTTGGCAGGAGCCACTTCATCGTTAGGATTTATTCCTGGGTCTCTTTAAGATTCCCCTATTGTTATTAGGCGTACCTCCAAGTCTAGTATTTTCTTCAATTTGTTGGCAATGACAGCCACAGGTGGAAGAAGTTTACGGGACAGAGAGTGTGGGAGGGACTGCTACACTGGTCCCTACCCCTCGTTTGGTTTTGGTTGGTTGTCCATACCATTTACCTGCGACAGTCAAATTCCCATACACCTGTGTTAAAGACGGTTTAAATACGCATTTAACACCAGTATGCACATTTGGTATTAATTTGCTTTAATTACCTGTGTCATATTCACCTTGAATAAAGCCTAACCTTTGGTTTTGGTGTTTGCAGACTCCCAGTTATGGCTACGAAGCGGGGTAAAGCTGAGACAGCGCGAGTGCTCAGTGAAGACAACGACCCGTCACCACCGGTACGGGTACAAAGGGCACCAGAACAACGGGATTCTGAGGGGGCGGGGGGCTCTGAGCCCGGCCCGGCTGACCTAGAGGCGCAGATTACCCGTCTCGTGTAATGCAAGTTCGAGGAGATGCTCCCCTCTCGGTGGCAGGCTACTGAGGCTGCTGAGCCTTTGCGCGTTTCGGAAGATTCCGAGTGGGACGATCTTTCTGAAGATCAGGATTCCTCTGATGGCGAATTTCTGGAAGAAGTGGTTGTGGTTGGCCGCAAACGCAAACACAAAAAGAAACAGCTGTCATCGGATGGGGATGAGTTCACCAGGGCTCGTAAAAAGAAGCCACTGGTGAAGAAGAGTAAGAAAAAGAAATCCAAAAAGAGCAAGAGTAAGTCTTCGTCATCTGATTCGTTGTCAACGGATCCAATTCGGACACCCAGCGGGCGGGGGAAATATGCCAAATTGAGTGGTAAGGTGGTGAAGAACTGCAAGAGAAAGAAAATCCAGACCACCACTATGATGAGGAAGACGATTCAGAGCCACTTCAACACATTCAAGCTGGCGGAAGTTATTATGAAGCTGGCAGAAAGGTACACGGGGGTCAAAGGAATCCTGGAATCGGCCATCAAAGAGATGGACAGTGATGTTAAGCTCAGTGAGGACCGCAAAAAGTTTGAAGGGGTCCTGCACACGGTACATAAGGCAGTACTTGCGACGCTCGCTGCCATCATGCCTATAGCAAATAGGATGATGACCGAGAACAAGTTCTCGTTGCTGTGCAAGGAGATGGCTGGGGAATTGCGCTGCTTATAGCGGCCAGCAATTTCCTCTCCTACAGGCGTTTTGAAAACGTCTTTAAGGCAGAGAGCTAGCCAGGTCCAAAGTGTTGGACAATGACGGGAAGGAATATACGTTGTTCCTTGCCCCCAAGCCTGTGAAAGGCAGTCCGCTGGACAAGACTAAGATGTTCGGTGGCCAACTCCAGTACCTGTTCAAACAGGTGGAGACCGGAACCAAGTGCGGCAAACACATGGAAACGGACAAAAAGAAATCTGGAGACACGAATTCTGCTCGTTTCAAGAAGACCAGGCAGGATTTTCGAAGCCATCGAACCGGACAGCGAGGAGGCTGGTTCGGCATGAACTATGGCTATCAGGCCAGAGGAAGGGGCCAGAGGCAGTCGTTCGGCTGGAACGAGGGGAACAGACCCTTCAAGAGGGAGTTCACCCCCCAGAAACCGTTCCCCCGCCCAGGGAACAAGTAGAGGTTGGAACGCAGACCCCAGGAAGCATTTTCAAAGCTGGAAATTGAAATAATTGTTTACCGAAATGGAATAACATTACTGATAATTTAGCTATTCTTGGCTTGGTGGATGGAGTAAGAATTAATTCTACTTGTGCAAGAGCCTATGCAAGACGGCATACCTTTTCCTTATCGTTTTGATTCTTCAGAATGAGAGGCAGTGAACATTCAGGTTCACAAATTTTGTGAGAAAGGCATTTTGGAACCCACTCTTCATGAGCCTGGGGAATTTATTTCTAATATTTTCACGAGACCCAAGTCATGGTTAAACAAATTACTTGAGTATAAACATTTCAAAATGTTTTCACTAGAAACAGCCAGAGATTTGGTAACTCAAGACTCTTGGCTAGCCAGTGTGGATCTTAGGGATGCATACTATAAAGTACTAATTTATAAATCTAATCGTAAATATCTCAGGTTTTATTGGAATGATAACCTTTATGAGTTTACCTGTATGCCTAACGGGCTAGCTTGTGCCCCACATTTTTTCACGAAATTGCTTAAACCATTTTTTCCCCCCGCATGGCTAAGAAAGGACATGTTATGTTTTCGTATATTGATGACACATTTATTGTGACACAAACAGAACACTAATCTCAGACAGCAGTAGATGAGCTATGCCAGACATTTAACAAATTAGGCTTCTACATACATGAAGCAAAATCAGTGTTAACACCAACAAAGAGGTTAAAGTTTCTGGGATTCTTTATTGACACCACAGAAATTACTATTTCATTAAGTGAACAAAAGGTTGATAAATTTATGACAACAGCAAACCAATTATTACAATTGAACAAACCAAAGATAAGGCAAGTGGCAATACTGATAGGAATTATGATAGACTATCCATAGAATATTGAGATAATATTTTATCCTATAAAGTATGTAAACAATTTCTGCACCTGGATGTGCTTCCCTCTCCCTGACCCACGACTATCCGAGGCTAGTACCTCGGGAAAACAACAAGTTATCCATCATCTGTACCTAGGTACGGCTCGTATAACTATACTATATATGTGTGTGTGTGTAGTCAGCATCGTTCTATATGCAGGACACTCGGGGCACGGTGTGGCCTCTGAGCACTTTGTGTAGGCTGAGTAGCATGACTTATTGAACGATATGTCTTTTATGCATGACTACGTCCCTTCTGGAATCCCCTTTGAGTGGCCCAGGGGAATATTCACAAGTTACGCATCAGTGAGAGGGATGGGTGTCAGGGAAGCCGGGCTAAGCGTGACATGGATGTGGACAGGGAGTGTTGTGTAGAGATTATATTTCTTGTAATTGTTGTTTGTCAGTGATGGTATTCAACAAGGGTTTTGCTTTTCCCACCTAAGATGGATGTTTTATATTTATGATCCTGCGTTGACTTATAAGTTCTTACCACAACGGAGAAGGGGATTTGATACGTGGGTGGGTAAAGAGAGAGATTGGGGAGCGGGAGGGAGGGGGTTAAAAAAACAAACCCGGGAAGGTGTAGAGGAAGCTATACCAAGCGTGATATGGGGTCTTTGAAAACGCTATTCTCAACGTGACCTATGTCCTCATAACAGGTATTGGAGATGTTTTTGTACGCCTAATAATATGAATGTATTTATATCCACTGAACACATTCAACTGAACGGGTAGTATCGGAATAAAAACACCAACGAAAATACATCTCTAGATTTGAACTTTATATGTATATATATATATTATATATATGTATTAAATAGTGTAAATCTTGAACAAGCTGAATAGGTATTTAGCATGCAACGGCCCTGACACCGATGGAGAATATGGCATAGATCCTTTATATAGATGTATATATATGTGGCATCACGTATAATATAATTGTTCAATAATGAGAGCAGGAATAACTGTCATGGAGCATCTATGTCGACAGCAGATGGGAACATAATTTTCCACCTGATAAGCTTCATCGTGCATCCGATATATGCCGCGACACAGGACCCCTCTGTAAACCAATCCATATTGCTCTGTCATCTATGCACTTAGTTAATGAACATCCGAGACTGTCACCGCGGTCACAAAGGGCATTGCTTTTTATACTAGCATATCTGACAAGGTAGGTAATTTAATCATACCTCTGGGTTCATGTTTATTAGACACAAACACATGTTTAGGTATATAATATATAATATAATGTATATACTATTATAGATCATATATTTGATATACATTTGATAATTATATTTATTTTATTATTTTATATATTTGATGAATATGAAAGTGGAACACATAATATATATACGTCACCAGACGGGATGGCTGAATGGGTTGAGATTATGTCTCCCATTTTGGTAGATCGTGGGATTCGAATCCACAGGTTCGAACTCTGGTCGAGTCAAACCAATGACTTAGAAATTGATACTTGTCGCTTCCTAGCCAGGCGCTCAGCATTATTAGGATTGGACAAGGACGGATTGGCTGAATGTCCGGATAATGTGACTGAGTGGAATACTAGGTCATGGTGCTGGTGGCCTGGTCTCCTAGTGGGGCAGCACTATAAAGTTGCCATGAGTGTGCACTGTCACAAGTCAGTACCCGTCCTGACATGACTTTAGATGTTGCCAGGACGTAAAACTCCAACAACCAACTATATATATGTATATATACACACATGTGTGGTTAATGAATGTGGACCCAAAGAAATGATTAAATTGCATACCTTGTTATTAATTCACTCAACGAGACAAACAAGCCAACACGTACATATAAGTTAAATAACCGAAAGTTAATTTTAATAAAACAAGTCCGTGACTCCAAGGAAGTCGAGCTTTCGTGTTCAGTTGCTTAATCGGCGACATGGCCTAATCTTAACTAGTACAGATTATGAACGAGCGAGACAGAGATAGATCCTGAGCTTGAACTAGTACATTAACATAGCTTTGTCCTGTTATGTGGACCAGTGAATCATCTTGGATATGATAGAGTATAGCGGATAAGTAACAAATGGCGAGAAAGACAGACAGTTAACAGTTAACAGCGCTCAACCCCGGGTGGGTGGGTGGGAGAGTGAACCTGCTGCTCGGACGATCGTGGGAAAAGTGACGCCTTTCGGTGCTGCGATTACGCAAGAAACCTCGTCGCGCCAGTTGCCTCGTCGAGCAAATTACCCATGTTAGCCTCGCCAACATAACTAATTCACTCAACGAGACAAACAAGCCAACACGTACATATAAGTTAAATAACCGAAAGTTAATTTTAATAAAACAAGTCCGTGACTCCAAGGAAGTCGAGCTTTCGTGTTCAGTTGCTTAATCGGCGACATGGCCTAATCTTAACTAGTACAGATTATGAACGAGCGAGACAGAGATAGATCCTGAGCTTGAACTAGTACATTAACATAGCTTTGTCCTGTTATGTGGACCAGTGAATCATCTTGGATATGATAGAGTATAGCGGATAAGTAACAAATGGCGAGAAAGACAGACAGTTAACAGTTAACAGCACTCAACCCAACAAACGTCCGAGCGCTGCGGGGGCAGCACTTATGTGTATTGATTTCAGATACACGTTTACCGCAGAGCTCTTCCACGTACCTGCCATCATGAGGTCGTCCAAGGTCAAACCTGAACCATTACAGGCCTGAGCGGCACCTCTACGCAGGCTGTGAAGAGTGAACCCTTTGTCTTTCCCGAACACCTCAAACGAAGTGAGTTTAAGCGCCCTTGACAATGCCACAGATGTAAGTGGACGACCACAAGGCAAAATAAATGCCGGTGAGTCATACACAGGGTGGATAGTCTTCAGATATTTGAGCCAGGCTCTGACAGGGCAACATACCGATCCAGGCAGTGCAGGCAGTCTGAAGACAATGGGCGAGGCGGAGGCCGCCCTTGTTTTTGTTGAACGTACAGTTACAGACAGTGAGTCTATCTTTAGTTTCACATCTTTAAAGCGGAGAACATGGGGATTATCGGTAAGAGAAGCTGAATTAGGGACCAAATTGCTCTGTCGAACGAGTGTAAAATAGCCTATTAAGAGCGCTACGATAACCACTAGAGGAACAGGTGACAAGTTAGACAAGAACACAATTAGCTTCTTGAGATCAGCACTCGAGACGGGAGGGGCCCTTACGGTGACATGAGTTGAATTCTTATACAAACCCCGTTTAAAAGTTTTTAGTTCAGGAGCCTCGAACGCAGACCCATCACCCGGGCCTCCTAAGACCCAGATCTTAACCGAGCTAAAGTAATTCATACACGCGCCTGGAGACTTGAGTCGGTCACTGAGGAAAAGAATAAAAGAGAGCAGGTCATATACAGACGGGGCATAAGCATCTACTTTATGACGCAAGCAGAAGGTAATGAACAGTGAGATGTGCGACGCCTTGTTCTTCCAGGTTCTTGGAGCTAGACCACTCGTATAGGCGTTGATTAGCCGCTGGTGATGCTTTACCGTGTAGCCTGGAAGATAGAGCCAAAACATTTACTATCTTCCAGGCAGCGGGATAACACTCAAAAATCTAGTATATTCAGATCTACATGTACAGCTAACTGCTTCAAATCCATACTACGACACAACCTACGAGCCTTAGTCCCAGCCACCTCGGAGTGAGGCGCCCTACTAAGGGCATCCGCCAGAACTAACGTATCACCAGGCTTGTGAACAATCTCAAGTTCATAGTTTAACTGGGCAGCCAATAGCCAAATCTGGCGGGCACAAGCACAGAGTATCCTGTCCTTGCCCCTCCCTGACTCCAACACCTGCTGCGACGCCGAGTTGTCAGTGTTTACCCTAACCTGAAATTCATGAGGATTGGAGGGAAGGAGATATTTGACTGCATGAACCAAATTCAAGGCTTCCAGCTGACTGATAGGCAAATTGCTCGCCCGAAGCTGCTCAGAATATTCTGCTATATAGAACCTATCTCGAGAAAAGGCCCCCCCAGCCTTTAAAGTCGAGTCACACTCTATCACCCACACCTCCCGTGGCTTCCTGGGAACCAGCTGTACCGCATTATAAGACTCGGCGAATTTGTGAAACCATTCCAGGTCGAGTAACATGTCGGTATCAAACTTGTGTTGACCTACATATGGTGAGGACCTCAGTGCATCCAGAACCCGATTAGAAAACCTTGTTGCTGGTTTAATACATTTTGCTAAATGTTGAAGTTTCCCCGCCAAGCTCTGAAGCTGTTTCCTAGAAGAAGTAGCCTTGGTTTTCCAACGAAGACACTCCTCTAGCACCTCCCTAATTTTTTCTTGGGACAAAGTAACCGTCATCTCAACTGAGTTAATCTGAAATCCCAACCACGTAATCTTTGTATCAGGGGCCGTACATTTTTCACAGGCCAGTGCCAGCCCTAGCTGAAGCGTTAGATCATTGAACCGGCAATATGCAAGTACGGCCTTTTCCCTGGTGGCTTCTATCCCTACAAAATCGTCGAGCTAACACAACGCAAAATACCCCTCCTGCCTCAACAACCAGACAATCGCACGAGTAGTTCGCGCACATGCTAACGCAGAAGTCCGGCAGCCGAAAGGAGGGGCTATATCAATGTAAATACTCCCGTTAAGAGAAATACCGAGCAAAGGAGTAGACAAAGGGCAGACCCTAAGCTGTCTGTATGCTCTCGCTAGATCCGCTCCCCACATCCACGCATTTGGGCCTACCTTAGTAAGCCTCTCAGTAAGTGTAGAGACAGATGGAAGTGAAAAATTGAAGGGGGCTCCCAGATAAAATCCTTTAACGATACCCGCATTTACACTCCTGCCAGGCGGGAAGCTTAAGTCAATAATAATCCTCTTATTGGTCGAGTTCTTTTTAGGCCGCGTCATCATCGGACTTAGCTGACAACATGGCTGAAACGGCATGACGGAGAAAGGGCCCACCAAAGCCCCATTACTGAGCTCAGTTCTAATAAATTTAGCAATATGCATATCAGCCTCAGCCGCCTCAGAATGATTCCTAAACGTAGGTGTAGGCACCTTAACCGACGTATAGTCGATAGGCCATCCATACTCTAAATGATCAACCAAAAGGGTATCAGGATAGTCGAGAAGCAGAGCCCTCCATTTCGGAATGTTCAGACCAGACGGTACAGAAATCCGTGCTTCTAGATAATTAGGAAGACCCGTCACCCTAACTTTATCATAAATATCGCGATAAATACCCAGATTAAACCATGCATCATCTGGAGTAACTGGCCAAAATGAAAGGAGTGACGATCTAAACATTACTGGACTAGGCGGCGGGTTGAACGACCCTCGTGACCCCTTAACAGGCAAAGACAGCGCTACCTCTATCGGTGCATCAAACCAGTCAAATGATACACCCAGGACCGGCACTTCACCGACATCATTATAGACAGAAAGGTAACTCAACTTCTTCGTGCCATCTTGTATCAGCAAAGTCTCACTATCAAGCCCATCCGAGGTAACATGATCAGTAACATGTGGCACCGTAGCACCTACGTCACCCGACACCCAAGCCAGGTCATTATTTACTTCTCGCTCAGTCTCGCGAGACTTCATTGTGAGTGGGTCACGGTGTGGAACTGGGACAACATCTGTAACTAGGTCAGACGTGATGCACACCGCTGGCCGCGCCACGTGGTCGGGGGGGGGTCACGTGGCGGCGCACCATGCGCCACACCATGCGCCGCCACGTGACCCGGACTGCCATTTACACCCAGAGCATTCTCAGGCAGAACATTACTACAGGAATCATCAAACATCGTAGAGAAAACTTTAACATCGGCGAATAAAACATTATTATGGCAGCTCTGAACATTACCTTCATCCCTTAATACCGAATCGCCTTCCCCAACAGTATCAATTTTATGAGAAACAGGCCGTGACACATTATCTGGCAGAGCAACAGTAACTTTAGAGCATGGTACACAACTTACAGTAGACTCAGGGGTAGCATTATCGGAAGAAGCTTTCTTGTCAAGAAACTTCCTCTTTTTTAGGCAATCTTGTTCCCTATGAGAGAGAACACGCTTGAATTTATACGCGCACCATGCGCATATGTGAGGTGAGCGATCGGGCAGAACGCCATGGGAGGAAGAATTGCCGCAATCCTAACCCCAATTCCACAGATAACAGGGTTTGCTTTCAACCTCACGGCTGTACTCTTCTCTCGGGTTGATAGGCTGAGGGTTGTGCCCAGTTTGAGAGAATAACCCATTTAGCGGAAGTTGTCTGAAAAGTGTTAATAGAGAGGGCTGCATATCGGATAGCTGCCGTGATGTAATCAGGGTTTCATTATCAATATAGAACCCATATGGGTACGCCTCAGACACCCGCGTTTACACGCATACGCGGCCTGATGTCCACATCACACCCACCTCTATAGTTGCAGTCCATTGATACACGCCGGAGCGCTCTATAGTTAAGGACACTACCGAGGCTCAGGTGGAATTGGTAAGTACAGAGTGTGAAATGCACGGCGCGCCGAGCGGCGAAATTACAGACTGCACAAATTTGAGATATTGACAAATGGCGGTGACAGTAGGCCTGTGTGCCTAGAGGTTCGCCTACTCTCTTCAACCAAACATGCTACTGTCGGAGGGACATCGTCGGTGGAGGTATTTATTAATTCATTCGTTTGTTGCATGGTGCTTATTGTGCAATGGTGATGGAGATAGTGTAAGAAGCATTACTGCACTTGATGCCCGTCCCACCATATAGCCTATAACAACATCGCCTCTTGTTTCTCTCGCCTGTTCTCTCCAAATACATAATTAGTTTCTCCCCTCACACACACATTTTTGTTTCATTTACTTCATCCATTAGCACCGATTATTACAGCACATAAAAGACATGTTCTTGTGTTTTATTTTGTCATTTAACAAAAAAGACAACATCTAAAGGTGATGATGATGGACCAGACGGGGTGGCCGAATGAGTTAGAGCGTCTGTCTCCCGTGCTGGTAGATCGTGGGGTCGTGGGTTCGAGTCCCGGTCGAGTCAAACCAATGACTTTAAAATTGATACTTGTCGCTTCCTAGCCAGGCGCTCGGCATTATTAGGATAGGGCAAGGACTGGTGTGCTCAGTGTCAGGATAATGTGACTGAGTGGGATACCAGGTCATGGTGCTGGCGGCCTGGTTTCCCAGTGGGACAGCACTATAAAGTCGCCATGAGTGCGCACTGTCACAAGTCGGTACCCGTCCTGATATGACCTTAGATGTTGCTAGGACGTAAAACAACAACAAACAAACAAAACAAACAACATCTAAAGGTGATGGAATATGATATAATTACTCCCCACAATTCAATTGCCCATCGCATATAAAGTAGCATGGCTTAAGCAAACTGAATAATGATGATGATATGAAGGTGATAGAATGTGATATAATTACTTATCACAATTCAAATGCCCATAGATTATAAAGTAACATGGTTTAATCAAAATGGATAATGATGATACTAATAATGATGATGCTTGTGATGACAATGATGATGATGAAGATAATGAGTAATAGGGATAATAATGTAAATTTAACAGAGCGCCCTCACTAGCAGGATCCATTTTCAGGCGATGTACAACAGAATCAGAGTGGGTGATGAGAGTGAACAACGGCGTGTTCTTGGTTGGTGACGAGCCGGTTGCCTTTTAATAGTGAACCCGAGCCGCCACGCTTGGCTAGTCAATCACTCTGGCTGTCCGATACGATAAACAACGCCCACTTTGATGTTGACCCTTAGCAGTCCGCACCGCCACTCATTGATTGGTACATTTTACATCACGTGACAGATGTGCGTATGCGCGGCGTGTCCTCAGTCCTTCACTTGCTATGAGTGTGCAGCCGGAACTGGCTCCATTCACAACTCTTTTTAATTATACTACAAGTGCATGTGTGCCAACTTATGCTATCAGTTGAGAAGGGTCCACAGCGACGAAAGAAGCAAAAACGGCTGACCACTGGGTCATATCGAGCATACCCTTGCAGGAATAGTTTCCCATTCAGTAATTACTGATATTGTGTAATTTAAACAGAAATTGATGTAGATAAATTTCAAATATAGTTCAAACACTTTAATCCATTTATTCCCCCCCCCCCCACCCCACCCCAATATAACTACAGCAAAGTATTTTATGATTGCGTGTGTATTTTGTTACTCCACTCCTGGTGTTCGATTTGAAATTCTAGCTCTGTGGAGGTCTAGCCTGGTCCCCTGGCATTCATTTGCTCAGGCAGAGGCACAGGAGTTTTCATCTATTATCACTCAGTCTCCAACCTGGTCCCCTAGCCTTTGTACCGGTGTCATATTCTCAGCGCCCGGTCATTCTCAGCGGCCTGTCGTGGCTTCTGCGCATGCGCGGATTTTATGACATATGCAAAAGACCCGTGGCCTCGCCGGCTACAAGCTCAGCTGGTGCCCGGCAGTGTTAGGGTCCGATCAGGCCGAAATCTATTGAATGCGATCATATTTAACAGAATTACATACTCAAATAATGAAATTTCATTAAATTAACCTTAAATTCCAAGCGATATTAACGTAGCAGCTAACAATGTAGCAGTAAACAAAACAAATAGCAGTGCTCGCCGCAACGTGCGAAAATCCGCGCATGCGCAGAAGCCACGACAGGCCGCTGAGAATGACCGGGCGCTGAGAATACGACACCGGAAACAAGTTTAAACGAGCTGAAATGAGTTCAAACGTGGCTGGTTGGGTCGCACCGTGGCTAGTTGGGTCGCTCCGTTTAGCGCTGAATATGCTTATGTATCAGTTAGCCCCCACCCCCATCCAACCCCACCACCACGACATTAAAGAAAACTCGTGAGAACATCTCTCAAAATGAAAACACTTACTTTTTGACGTACAAGTAGTGGTGCAGGCGAGCAGACAATATAGTCTCGTGAACATTCTGAATGCAACGCGATTTAAGCCGTGTTCACACGGGCAAAATGTAAAGCGATTTAGACAAGGCGAATCATATGAATCGATTTAGTTTGAAAGTGTTTCGCGTTCACACAGGCAATGCTTTGAGTCGGTTTAAGGCGGAAGTGGATATCTGCGCATGAGCAAGTCCAGACTAACCAGCGCCAGTTTGGGTTCGTCGACGTCTGCACTAGAGAGTGTGGGTTCAACCTAGATATGTATGGACTGAATTGTATTGGTTTGGAACAGTCAAAACTTCTGCTGGGCAGTGAAACCCTAAAAATAAATGATGAAAAAAATATCTGTGCACAGTTAGCGGTTTCATAGACCAAATTATATTATATAGTGTGACGTCCTTAATCCACCTCAAGTAAGTCGGTTGCGTTCACACAGGCAAAATAAATCGATTCACAGAAATCGACTCACGTACACTACCTCGACAGGTGGTTTACAGTATCCAGATCACAGGAATCGAATCAGCCTTAAACCGCCTCAGCCGCGCGTTCACACGCGAAATGTAACCCGAACTATACAAGTCGCTTTCGACGAATCGATTTACATCACCCGTGTGAACACGGCTTAAGAATTGAGGCACGCAAGGAAGTTTGACCAGCTAAATTTGTTTGTTAACACAAAAAACACCACCACTGACGCAGCCATTGTCAATACTGCATTTGCACATAATAGGTTTAGTTGCTAAAGTTGCATAGTCCGACAAGGACATCGAATCTTTCGAAGGCAAAACTCTTATTTAGATTTGAACCTACATATTTAACTTAGATTACTGGTTCACTTATTAAGTATTTGTTGCTGCATAGAAGAACATATTAAATCCATTTAAAAGAACCTCTTACTGTTTACGTCTATGGGTCGGAGTTTTGAAAAGCACATCACAATTAAAGTTGCATAGTCCGATGAAAACATCAAATTTTCAAAACCAAAACACTTAGCTAGACTTAATTCTACATATTCAATTGATTGATTGATTGATTGATTGGTGGTTGCTTTACGCCGTGTCGGCAGCATAGGCCATATTCACGGCGAGAATTTTTGTTTTGTTTTTTTGTTCAAACCATCGCTTTTACATGTAAAAGCAGACAATCAATTATGTGCCAATAGACACTCATTAAATTAGAAAGCTCACAATCATATATTTGTGGTCAAGGGAAACAAATTCCCATAGAAAAAGAAAAGTTTTATTAATAATTGATAGAATCTATTTAGTAAACTATATGAGGTGGTACAGTCCAGCTGCCCTCAAAAAGGCTAAAATGTTTTCTTGTTTTACCTTAGTAAAAAGGTCATGCATACTGTCTGCAGTGTAGAACCGTTGGCACAGGGCCAAAAAATCAACACAACTTAGTAAAATGTGTTTGAGTGTCAGCGGGGACTGACACCCAATACATTCAGGGGGAGGTTCCCCCTTGAGCAGAAAAGCATGTGTAAGCCACGAGTGGCCAATACGGCAGCGGCTAAGGACCACTTGCCGCCGACCTCCCACATGAGTCTGTGGTGGCTTTCCCACAGATGGTTCAATTTCTTTAAGTTTATTAATGTTTTCATCCCACTCATGTTGCCATTTGAATTTTATGTGGGTGGCTATTAGTGGTTTGAGATCAGAGTGAGGGATCAGACACGGTTCAAGATCACAGTTCAGGGCCTTCTTCGCAGCCCGATCAGCTCGTTCGTTTCCTTGTATGCCGGCATGGCCAGGCACCCAGCACAGGTGGATGTCATACCCATCCGTTGTCAGTTGGTTCATTTTATAAATGACCTTTGCTAGAATAGGGTGATTCGTTTTCAGTCCAGCAACAGCCAGGAGGCAAGAGAACGAATCACTGTATATAACATAGTTAGTGTGGTTGGATACCTCGATACACTCCAAAGCGAGAAGGAGTGCACGGGCTTCTGCAGTGAAAATTGAGCTCTGATCAGGCAAACGTGCACCAAATTTTTCCCGTCGGCAGACTGCCGCAGCAGCTACCCGGCTTTGGTCTTTCGAACCATCAGTGTATATGGAGAGGTGGTCTGCAAACTGGCCTTGAATCTCCCCATGCAGTCCTTGGTACTCGAGTGGATGTGTCCCAGATTTCCTCAGTTCCGTGAGTCGGAGGATAACCGATGGCTTTCTCAACGACCACAAGGGATGTTCTGGGACTTTGGCATCCTCCAACACCTCCAAATCCACGCCCAAGGCCTCCAAATGAGGTTTCATTCGGAGCCTCAGTGGCCGGATGTAATTTGGCCGGGCTTCATACCTGGATTCGTCATGTTGATCGAACAGACAATTGTGTGCAGGATTCAATGCATTAGTTTTTATCTTGACTACATATTGCATGGCCAGTTTGATTCTCCTTTTGTTAAGTGATGGTTCATTGGCTTCGACATAAAGGCTCTGAACTGGTGAGGTGCGGAAGGCCCCAAGGGCCAGGCGCAGTCTCTGGTGGTGGATCGTGTCTAGCAGCCCAATATATGATTTCCTTGCGGAACCGTATACTATGCTGCCATAATCCACTCGTGACCGAACCAAGGTTCTGTACACGGAGAGCAGAACATCTCTGTCCGCTCCCCACTCTGAGCTGGACAGCACCTTCAGAATATCCAGCGCTTTCAGGCATCTTGTTTTCAGGTACTTTATATGTGGCACAAAAGACAGTTTTGCATCGAGAATGAGTCCCAGAAATTTGGTTTTCTCAACGACTTTAATGGGATCCCCATCCAGGGTCAGCTCCGTTTCCGCATGCCTTCTACACAGCAGGCAGAAGTGCATGCAGACTGTTTTGGTCTTGGAAAATTTGAAACCATTCAGAACTGACCATCGATGGATCCCATTTATGCTTGGTTGTAGCTGTCTCTCTATGACATTCATGTTAGCACCACTGTAATATAAAACAAAGTCGTCCACGAAAAGACTACAGGAGATGCCCCGCTTTACAGCAGCAGCAATACCATTGACCTTGACCCCGAAAAGGGTCATGGCCAGTATGCTGCCTTGAGGTACTCCTAGTTCCTGTGAGTGTAGGCGGAATAGGTAGTCTTGACACGGACGCGGAAATGCCTGAAGGCTAGAAAGTTCCTGATGAAAATTGGCAAGTGGCCACGAAGGTCAATCGCATGAAGATCCTCCATGATGCCATGCTGCCAAGTTGTGTCATAGGCTTTTTCGAGGTCGAAAAAGACAGCCACAACGTGCTCCTTCTTAAGGAAAGCATCTCTTATGAAGGTCTCCATGCGCACCAAATGGTCGAGGGTGCTGCGGCCCCGTCTGAAGCCACATTGAAGGTTGGACAGGTGGTGTCCTGACTCCAGTAGCCAGACGAGGCGGTTGTTTACCATTCGCTCCATGGTTTTACAGATGCAGCTTGTAAGGGCTATGGGATGATAGTTGTGGGCTTCACTCTTGTCTTTACCAGGTTTGGGAATCGGTTTTACTGTTGCCTCCTGCCAAGAGGCGGGGACGACACCCGACTCCCAGATGTTGTTGAAGAGTTGAAGCAACAGTCTCAGTGCATGTTCAGGGAGATGTTTAAAAAATTGATAATGAATTCCATCATTGCTGCATAGATTTAACAGAGCCTGTTACTACTGAAGTCTATGGTACCAGAGTTTTGGTGTGCTTTCCAAAATTAATTTAGCATGTTTTGACATCAAATATCTCCAAAGGTAGCCATTTAAAAATAAATGTTACTTCAAACTAAACTAATATAGACTATAATGATTAGCATAATGTATTTATCTCAGAAAATGTCAGAAATTCAAAAGCATCGGACTATGCAACTTTAATTTGTCATGATTACACTTCAAATATCTACCAAGTTAGTCATTTAAAGTCGAAGTTACTTCAAACAGAAGTAGGGTAGATCATAGCAATCACCCTAATTACATTTATCTCAGAAAATGACAGAAAATCAAAACCCATTAGACTATGCAACTTTAACGGCTATATTGTATTAGTAACACTTTCGCTCTGCCGATGTTCAGTGGGCTGTTTGGTGAGATGATCGGTCCAATATGACACAATATAAATTGAGCCCAGTCCAGGATTATCCCCTTGCCTTGTCGGCCGTAATCGATTAACACTACCCGGGCGACTCGGGTCACCCGAGTCGTCAGAATTTCAAATCGAACACCGAGAGTGGAGTCAAGAAATACATGTGCCGTGTGCAAAACGATCCGACCCCAGTAACCCACCTCTTGGCTGGGGTTTGCTAGGAGCGATGCCATCAGATCTGTGCTGGTACCTGTAGTATAACAGCTACCCGTACAACTCCTACATGTTGTTTTAATACTTTTTTTTTAATAACCCAGATTTTCAGCTTCTACAGTCATAAAATACTTTAAATCCTATTTTGCTGTATTTCTATCAGTTATTGAAAAATAATATTAAGTTTCAGATTAAGCCACCATTTTGTCCACCCCGAGTGTATTCGTTTATTCAACCCGAGTCTGTAGGATGTGCTCATGCGCCCAAAAGTGACTCGGGTGACCCGAGTTGATTAATCGATTGGTGCATAATTTCCGAATTGTGGTTGATTCGGTGAGGGGAGCCGGGTACCCACCACGCCCCAAGCGGCATCGACGAACACTAACCAAAACCTCCCCCCGCACCTAGCCATTCGGTTTCGCTTCCTCAAGGCATCAACATTTTACAAAAAACAGAGCGACCCCAACTCCACCCACGGCACCAACGGTACACCACCCATATTAAAAAACCACCAAGTGAAAGTAGAAAATGCAGAGATGCAGAGAACCCGACGAACATCACGACCAGTCAGTAGGCCCGCGAAGCGCGCCACATGGAGGCCCCGACCCGAGTAGGAACAGGAGCAGCTTGAGACATCGACACAAGATGGCGGCAACGCCACGTCCCCCACGCACCGGCGGCCCGCGAAGCCGAGGCAGGCAGCAACCGCCTCCGCGACCGCAAAATGGCAGGAGGAGCTGATGCTGCGGATGCGGGAGACAATGGAGGCCATGGAGGCGAGGTGGCAGCGCATGGAAGAACATGTCTTACGGCAGGAAAAGGCACTCGTGGAGGTGGTGGCGGTGGCGGCGGTGGGCACGCCCGCCCTGACTGCCCCACGTACTGATGCCGGCCGGCTCGGGCAGCCCCGGAGGCGGGCCTCCTCCACCCCTGCCACGGAAGGCCAGGCCCGTCCTCATGCCCGGACGGTTTCTTCCCGCTGCCCGGCTTACCCCGCGGGCGACCTGGACAGCGACATCCCAGAGGCGGACGTTTCCTGGGAACCCCCCTCCCCCCCCCCCCCTCCGCTGTGCCCCCGGCCAGAGGCGAGCACGGGCGGCCAGCCGGACACGCCACCCCGGCGCCCCGCCCCCCGGGCGCCGACCGCTACCATAGCCTGCAATCCGTACGGATCATCGCAGTGGTGGCCGACTCCAAGTCCTTCAGCCGCAAAAAAGGTATTTCTTCCAAATACCTATTCCCTTATGACTTGGTAGAGTGGGGGGACGAGGGGAAATCGATCAAAAAAGGAGACGCCTCCCGGGAGGAATATACGCTCGGACTAAAGCGGCGGTGGCGAACGGCACAACGGCCGACGCCCCCAAAACAATAAAGGCGGGTGCAGACGCTCGGAGCGCCTACGACAGAGCGGCGATGGGCGCCCCGTGCACGGCCTGGAACCGAGACCCCAACCCCTGTGATAAGGCAGCAAAGGGTGAATCCCACGGCACGGGAAGCCAGAAGTTGTCACAAGTGTGTGGTTATTGCGCCAACGTCAGGCCCATCGTCACTAACCACGCAATATCTAAGGTGATATCAGAACGGGTACTGACTTGTGACAGTGCATACTCATGGCTTCTTTACAGTGCTGCCTCACTGGGAGATCAGGTCGCCAGCACTATGACCCAATATACGACTCAGTCACATTATCCTGGGATTGACTTAACAAATTATACTTGTCGCTTCCTAGGCAGGCGCTCAGCATTATTAGGCTAGGGATTGGACTGGTTGGCTCAGTGTTAGTATAATGTGACTGAGTGGGATATCAGGTTATAGTGCCAGCAGCCTGGTCTCCCAGTGCCGCAGCACTATAAAGTCGACATGAGTGCGCACTGTCACAAGTCGGTACCTGTCCTGATATGACCTTAGATGTTGCCAGGACATAAACTCCAACAACCATCTAGGGGTTGGTGTGGAGGGTAAGTTACTCCCAGGTTACCGTAGAGAACAACCTCATTATTCTCCTGGGATATACTACATGTTGTGGAAGCTTGGTGCATGAGACATATTACGACTACTAAAGGAAGGGGAGATCGGATGCATTCATTACGATACAGTATATCTTCAACGATCAATTTAATACAGTGAAACCTATTATCAGACGATCGTTGTGGTCCAGAACATCGCCGTGAAAGGAAAAGTGGGGTTGCGCTGAATCGGGTTCCAGTTTACTGAATTGTACAGGTTATATAAACATGGACTACCTGTTAATTAAGGAATTCTGGGTTCAGTGACACATCATTTTATATTAGAATTCTTACTAAATCGGGACGCGTAAAATTGGGATTTCACTGTATATTTAATATAATAGCAGAAACTCAAAACCAATGGCCGTAATCGATTAACACGACCCGGGCGACTCGGGTCACCCGAGTCGTCAGAATGTCAAATAGAACACCGCGAGTGGAGTCGACAAATACACGTGCTGTGTGCAAAACAGCCCAACCCCACTAACCCACCTCTTGGCTGGGGTTTGCAAGGAGGGATGACGTCACATTTGCGCTGGTACCATCCTGCAGGATAACAGCCACCGGTACCAGTCATACATTTTTGTTGTTGGTAATAACATAGATTAATGAAATGGAAATATCACTAAACTATGCCATCATAAAAATATTTAAATCATATTTTGCTGTAATTATATCGGCTATTAAAAACAAATAAAAGGGCCACCATTTTTGTCACCCCGAGCATGGAGAAGCGTATTCGATTATTCGACCCGAGTCTGCAGGATGTGCGCATGCGCCAAAACGTGGCTCGGGTGACCAGAGTCGATTAATCGATTACGCCCAAAGTGATCGATTTTCATTATTAAAATTACACTTCCAGGACATTCTCTAAAAATATAAAATCATTGACACATTCCCAATTAAATTTCCTCTTTTTTTTTATTACCACGTCAGCTTTCCTATGGATACAATGGGAAACACTTCTAAATATGATGCTTAAAAACAGACCTTGTGAATTGCCTGCTCTTTTATTTGACTTTTTTCTTCACAGTTCAAATTAAATTACACCCCGATTCGACAGGATTACGAGAACTATTGGTGATCAGAATTTGAAACGTGACCTTCTAACCGTTTTATAACAGAACTCATTATTTCCAATTTAAAAAGAATGGGGAGGGGTATTTTTAATCACTTCGATCATTACCAGACCCGTTAGCACAAGAAAAGTCCTAATTAATTCGAACTGTTGCATCAAAAAACCTAAAAAGAATAGCGACATCAATACATTCTGCGTCCAACAAAGTATTAGGTCGGATAAATACCAATTAATACCGAGGCAAGATTAGGTTTTCTTTAATTTGCAGTTTTGTGAGAATGGATTAATTGTTTGTGGAGGAACGGTATTCATCTTACACATCGAGGCAACATAAAATAGTATATTTTGGGGGTTAATAGAGCATTTAGCGACAGCTCTTCACTGATGCGTTGATATGACGATGCAACAATTGTTAATTCATATAAAACAGTCGAAGCCATGGAGGAATCAGTCTAGTTTGATATCGTTGTTGTCGTTGCTTGTTTTTTGGGGTTTAAATTCCTGGCAACATCTACGGTTATATCAAGATGGGTACCGACTTGTGACTGCATACTCATGGCAACTTTATAGTGTTGCCCCACTGGGAGACCAGGCCGCCAGCACCGTGACCAGATTTTCCACCCCGTCACATTATCCTGCTACTGAGCTAACCAGTCCTTGCCCTATCCTGGTAATGATGAGTGCCAGGCTAGCTAGTGACAACATCCGCACTTGTAAATCGTTGGTTTGACGTGGCCGGGTTTCTAACTACCAATCGTCCACACGGGAAGCCTGCATTCTACCGAATCGGCCACCGCGTCCGGTAGTTTGATATCAGCACAATGTCAGCTCTGCAACCCTGGCAGTACACAAACTTTGTTAATGATTCATTACACCACCCAGACATTTCAGGGTTTTTTTCAAATATAATTTCGGAATGAATAGGTTGTCATACTTCATTTTGAATTAATTTGACATTTTATTGATTATTTAACTTGAGGGAAAGCGCGGGCTAGCTTTTTGTTGTGGTTGTTTATTTCAAAAACAAATCTGACAGAAAAGTAATTTTCAGGATGCCTCCAACTAAGAAAACAAACAATTTAAAATGGCTTATATACACATGCGCACACACACGGGCGCGATGTACATGAACTTACTGTAGTGGTCTGCACTGACCTCTCAGGCAAGTAACCACACAGACAGGTAGGCGTGGGGAGTGTGTTTATATCAGGGAGCCTAGGTGGTGTAATGGTTAGCACACTGGCCCGGAATGCAAAGAGATGTGGGTTCGAGTCCCGCTCTAGGCGCAATATTTCCCATTTTCATCACCCCCATGACACTGGTTGCCGTGATCAGGATCCTGTACAAGCTTTGCGCTGTATGGTTGTTGAACCTACCCTGTGTATGTATGTGTTAGTGCATTGCCTGTATGTATGTAATTGTAAGCATTACAAGACTTACAATTCCAGGGGGACGAGTGTAGTGGTCTGCACTGACCTCTCAGGCAAGTAACCACACAGACAGGTAGGCGTGGGGAGTGTGTTTATATCAGGGAGCCTAGGTGGTGTAATGGTTAGCACACTGGCCCGGAATGCAAAGAGATGTGGGTTCGAGTCCCGCTCTAGGCGCAATATTTCCCATTTTCATCACCCCCATGACATTACCATATTGGTGTTGTATCATTGAAACATACATCTAAAAGTATTACTTTGGCAATAGAGGAACTAACACAGTAAAAATACTTCTGGTCAAGTGTGACTAGCACAACAGAAACTCGTATAATTCACATTTTCAACCGGCCTAATTAGACTAGGCTGGTTGAAAATGAAAGTTAGACCACAGAACAGAGTGTAAAGTCCACCGCTGGGATCTGTGGTTGTGTAGGCAGGCTATAAGTATAATGAAATCAATACAGGCAAGAAGAGAAAGGAAGAGTATAAAGAGTGAAAGTTGAGAGAGAGCCAAGCCCTCAGGTTTATTATTTATAGTGGTACATGGATCTGGTATGGCACACCACTTGACCTTATTCTCCAATGAGAATCAAACATCTCAAGCTCCACCAATGAACATCAACCATTCCTGGGTTCCCAGGGATACAATGCTCTGCCCACCACCACCATGCGGTGTGGCTGCTTGGCCACCACCTGCCCTGGGCTGAGTGCATGGTGATCCGTGACTAACAGAGGGGGGAGGGGTTAGTGAGTAGAGCTCTAAGTGCCCCTTACACACTATCTCCTAGTGCCTCTTTCATACTATCTGCCTAACACACAATGTCTGTTGACCCTGAGTAAAGTATCACCAGCAACTACATAAATACAATTATGCACCTGGCCCTATATACCTTTTACCATAATAGACCCCACCAATGCTTTTTATCGGAATATTTTACAAGAGAATGACCCTGAAAAGTGTTGGTATTTTATCATATGTATCACATTATATTTACTTGTATTCAATCAAAAGTACAGAAATTCATACAAAAGTACACAAATTCATGTAATTTTGTACAAAAGTACACAAATTCGTGGGATTTGGGGGTCGATCCGTGACTCGTGAGGTGACTGATCAGAACCACCAATTTCCGTGGCTCTCATGGGAATTTCGTTAGAGTTGGCAACACTGCACAAAATGATCATTGTTTGATCGTTGAGGCTCCCCATGGGACGGTAGTCATACCGACGATGCGTCACCTTGGTCGTATTCGATTAACACGACCCGGGCGACTCGGGTCACCCGAATTGCTAGAATTTCAAATCGAACACCGCGAGTGGAGTCAACAAATACACGTGCCGTGTGCAAAAAGTCCTGACCCCAGTAACCAATGTCTTGGCTGGGTTTGGCTAGGAGCGATGACGTCACATTTGTGTTGGAGGATGATAGCTACCAGTACAAGTCCTACGTGTTGTTTCAATACTTTATTTTTAATAACCCAGATTAATGAAATGGAAATATAACTAAACTATGCAATCATAAAATACTGTAAATCCTATTTTGCTGTAGTTATAGCGGTTATTTAAACAAAAAATGTTTTGAATTAAGCCACCATTTTTTCCACCCCGAGCATGGAGAAGCGTGTTAATTTATTCAACCCGAGTCTGTAGGATGTGCGCATGCGCCAAAAAGCGACACGGGTGACCCGAGTTGGTTAATCGAGTGGTGAGTTGAACCACTAACAGTAACGGGACCAGTGTAGGTGGGCACCGATAGCATTTCGCTTCTGTGATGCTGCTTCAGATAATCTCTCGACTAGCAGATGCTTAGATCACAGAAGCTCTTAGCGCAATTCTAAAGGGCCTGTCACACTACAACCTATGGCGTTAGCGTATGCCGGCGTATGCGGTTTTCGACCAGACACCGTCATAGGTTACGCATAGGTTACACATAGGTTGGCATAGGTCGTATACGGTCTTCATAGGTCGGCATAGGTCGTCGAGCGGCAAAAAAAAATTGTGCATGTTCAAAATGTTCAACTTATGCTGGCATGTGGCCGATACAGTTCTCATACGCTGGACGTATGCTGGGCATACGTCAGTGTACGTTATGCACACATTTGAGGTAAGTCGGCATAGGTTAGCCATACGTTGAACTGACACCCTCCAGGTGTCTCTGGTGTACTCACAATGTCCTGTAAACGGGCTGTCTCACTACGGCGTATAGCCTCAGCGTATACAAACGTATTTGGTTTTCGACCGATACACCATCGTACGCCTTCATACGTTACGCATAGGTTGGGCATAGATTGTATATGCTCATCATAGGTCGTCATAGGTCGGTATAGGTCGAGCCGCCGAAAAGTTTTGTGCATGTTCAAAGCTTTCAACCTATGCTGGCGTGTAGCTCATACATTCCTCATACGCTACGTGTACATTAGAGGTAGGTCGGAATACGTTAGGAGCACGTTCGGTATATGCCTGCCTATGTTACTCATATGCTGGTCCTGTCACCTCCAACCATCAAAATACGTCTCAATACGCCGAGTATACGTCGTCATATGCGTTGCATACGTCGCTATACGGTAGGGATACGGTAGCCATACGCCAGGCGTACACTTTGCGTATGCTTCATATGCCACTGGGACCTCCCGCAGTGTACAAAGGTCGGCTTATCTCGACCTATAACGTTTTTCGCCACGTTACGCGTATGCTACCGCCATACGCTGTAGTGTGACAGGCCCTTAAGAAGAGGGCCCAGCTAATCTCCCACCGTTCACAAAGCATTAATCATACTGACAGTTCTACCACAATGAGCAGCTTAATATCAAAAGACCTGCTGGAGTATTATGGGCCAAACTATGGCCAACCAAATATATATCATATGTTATGTATATCTTGGGCGTTCGTCGGGTACATTCCGGGTACGTCGTTTTACGTCGTCTTACGTCGCCGAGCGTCGAGGCTCCGAAAATGTGTTGTGCATGGTAAAAATGTCCAATGTGTGTCGACATGTGTCTCATACAATGAATGTATGCTGCGTGTACATTCGGGATACATCGGCATACGTTGGGAGTACATTAGGGATACGTTGGTATACATTGCTGCACGTTAGCTGTACGTTAGCCGTACGTTCAGCCGGTGGGAACGTGCAGTCCAGGTACAGTCCGCGTACTGCCAACAGATGCATTACATACTCCTAACGTACTTTGAATGTATGCCTCCCGTATCTCCAGTGTATTTAACTTATACGCCATACTTCTAGCGATGGAGTAACATATGTAACGTTGGTCAGCGTTCCGTGAGCATATGCGATCGTTTTGCAAATGTTTTGGGAGGCACATGAATGCTCTCATTCACTAGCAATAGGTCAGAGATATGTTCTGCATACGTTACGTACATTGTGTGTACGTTGTGTGTATGTTGTGTATATGCCCATTTTTATCCCCTGCCACTGAAAAGTTTGACGAATGCCGACATACTGGCAAATTTTCTAACGTTGAGCATGTGCTGATGCCGTACGTCCTAGTGTGACAGGGCCTTAAAGAACCAGACGGGGTGACCGAATCAGTAGAGCGTCCGTCTCCTGTTTTAGGAGATCGGGAGATCCGAACCCATGAGTTTGTGGGTTCGAATCCTGGTCGAGTCAAACCAATGACATACAAATTTATACTTGTCGCTTCCTAGCTTGGTGCTCAACATTATTAGGATAGGGCAAGGACTGGTTGGCTCAGTGTCAGGATAATGTGACTGAGTGTGATATCAGGTCATGGTGCTGGCGGCCTGGTTTCCTAGTGGGGTAGCACTATAAAGTCGCCATGAGTGCGCACTGTCACAAGTCAGTACCCGTCCTTATATGACCTTAGATATTGCTAGGATGTAAAAAAAAACAAAAAAACTAAAGAACTTAGTGATGATGATGAAGGTAGCGAGTATACAAAAAACATAAATTACATCCTGGCAATACCTACGGTTATATCAGGATGGGTAAAGCTTAGGGTAAAACCTGAAATCAAAAATGTTATGTGTGTGGAATATGTGAAATATACCATGTTCATACTGTGCTTCATTATAAACATGTCAGCTATGCTCTAATTATAAATCTGAATCTTTTAGAAAATTGTATGCAGCATACAATAACAGATTATTGTGCAATGAACCAAATAATTGTAGCACTGGTACTATGTTTCGTCTCAAGTGGTATTTTCATGAAATCCTGATCAGGGAAAATGTCTACAGTATAGTTTTATGATGTGTGTAGCTAAATCGAGCAATGCATCATATTATGAATGATGATACCCCATGATTCTATAATCACTGAAGAAATACACTATGTATAGATTCAACCCATTAATATCTATTTTTTTCTTTACATTAATATAATAAAAGTACTGATTGATTGATATGATTACGTTCAAATTGTACGTGGATGTATATAAATCGTGTGCGCTTTTATATAAATCTTATATGGATCTATATAAAATTGTTATAATGCCGTACAAATATGATATGAATATAGATAAATCAATTATAAAAATACAAATCCAGCTATGAATAACGTAGCTATCCAATGGCAATCGGAGAACAAAATTTTTCAGAAGCCAATAGATGTGCCACCTCTTTAACAAGGCGGTTTGTCATGGTTCATGTTGGTTCGTTAACATGGGTAATTTGCGCGTGAACAAGGGACTACTCCTGCGGTGGTGCCACATGGATTCGAACCCGAACCCCCCGATATCCCCTGCCGGACCCCTTCAGAACCACATCTCACCACGCGAGATCCGTGACATCACATCCGGTCGACGACGGACCGCCAGATCCTGGACTACACCACATGGCCTCCAGACACCGGACCGACAACAACTACCACCTTACTTGGCCGCCCACACATCCCTACAAGAAGAACACCGCGATAGGGTTGAGAGCCTGATTTCCTGACTTTGACTTCATTTGATTAATTGATTGATTCCTTGGTTGATTGACCTTACTAATTGATTGTCCATTGCCTCCTATATGATGACCTGTCTTGAATAAAGTCCATGTCATGCAGTTCCTTGTTTGTGCTGTAAATTGTAGTTTCTACAGATGCAAATGTCATTTTATTTCATTGAAATTAAAATGGTTGGAATGGAATTGCGATACAAAGGCTCAGAGTATTAGAGACCGCTGAAAGGATTGATGAAGGAATCCGGCCTTGAATAGATGGAGACCAAGCCGCCCCGCCACTCCCGAGGTGTCACCACTTGGATGCATACAATGATGCACAAAAAGGAAGATATTACACAACATGAAGAGGGTAACTACGTGTTGCATGTAGTGCAGAGGATAACCCCATGTTACATGGAGTGAAGAGGGTAATTCTATATTACAGAGTGAAGAGGGTAACCGCATGTTACATGGAGTGAAGAGGGTAACTCCATGTTAGATGGAGTGAAGAGGGTAATTCTATATTACAGAATGAAGAGGGTAACCACATATTACATTGAGTGAAGAGGGTAACTCCATGTTAGATGGAGTGAAGAGGGTAACTCCATGTTAGATGGAGTGAAGAGGGTAATTCTATATTACATAGAGTGAAGAGAGTAACCCCATGTTACATGGAGTGAAGAGGGTAACTCCATGTTATATTGTGTGAAGAGGGTAATTCTATATTACTGGAGTGAAGATGGTTAACTCCATATTACATGGAGTGAAGAGGGTACATCTGTGTTGCATGTAGTGCAGAGGGTAACCCCATGTTACATGGAGTGAAGAGGGTAATTCTATATTACATAGAGTGAAGAGGGTAACTCCATATTACATGGAATGAAGAGGGTAATTCTATATTACATAACATGAAGAGGGTAACCCCATGTTACATGGAGTGAAGAAGGTAACTCCATATTACATGGAGTGAAGAGGGTAACTCCATATTACATAGAGTGAACAGGCTAACTCCATATTACATGGAGTGAAGAGGGTAACTCCATATTACATAGAGTGAACAGGCTAACTCCATATTACATGGGGTGAAGAGGGTAACTCCATATTACATAAGAGCGAAGAAGGTAACTCCATATTACATGGAGTGAAGAGGGTAACTCCATATTACATAGAGTGAAGAGGCTAACTCCATATTACATGTGCTGAAGAGGGTAATTCTAGATTACATAGAATGAAGAGGGTAACTCCATATTGCATAAAGTGACAGGGTAACTTCATATTTAGTGAGTGACAGGGTAACTACACTACATAATACATACTGTGACAGTGTGCCTCTATAGTACATAGTAACAGGGTAACTACATAACACATACACTGGCATGGTAACTCCATATTACATAGAGTGAGAGGGAAACTACATAATACATATCTGTGGCAGGGTGATTCCATATTATATAGTGGAAAGGTGATGTATATTACATAGATAGTGACAGGGCAACTCCACGGTATACCCAAGTACATTGTACACGATCGATGGTGACCTTCATATGGCTCGGTTTCATCTTCATTTAAGCAGGTGAACAGACGACAGATCGGGAGAGTAGTCCATGGGGTTCAAAGGGCGTAGTACACTGGTTATTCCACGTTGATTCACTTACAAACACAAGGCGTATTATTCCACTTGTTTGTCGCGTCCTGTTGATTACATTCTGGAGAAGAAGAAAAGAAAACACAAAACGAACGAACACAAAAGACCCCCAAAAGCATGAAAAAAATGAAAATAATAATAATACGAAGCAATTTTAGTGGAGCCATTTGAAGTCTTTGGTGGAAACAATTTTATGGGGGCTAACCTTTACGACATGTCGATATTGGTAATAAAGTCCATTAACAACAACTTCATATTTGATTCACAAAATAAGAGTAATGAAGAACACCAAAGACAATTTCTAGAAATATCACAAACACTTTATTCGCAGTGTCTTGATATAATATATATTTATATATATGCCAACAATAACGATCCACATGCCGTGAGTGAAGTATGGGTCAAATCCGACTTACTAACAATCTCCGACCATTTTCGCCAAATACAATACATATATATATTACATATATAATATATATACAACATATATATAATATATATATATACAATCATATATATCATTTAGATATCAAATTAAAATCTTCACACGACGCATTGAAATATATTATTCATAATTAGTAAGGACCAAGAACTAAATGCTTTCTGTTTTTCTGGGGCGGGGGGGGGGGAGGGGGAGCATATGTGGCTTGTTCAGCTTTAGGCACACACATAACCAGGACTCTCTGACAGGAATGTCGCTCGTTTCTGGTCTAAATGACCACAGCCTATCCACGGCATACTCACTACTCGTGGTTTTGCTGACTATTGAAGAGACTGTTCAGAAACCCTTTGTTTTCTCTTTTTTTTTTTTTTTTTTTTTTTTTTTACAAACAAATAGCCCAGTGCTGTCCGCTAAAATAAATTGCTAAAAACAACAAGTGTACGTGCAACGTAAAACTTAAACCTACTAACAGAATACGCCACACTCGGCTGTGGAAACTGACGTCAGTCAGGTCAGTAGTGTACAGAAACTATGTCACGGTCATGGTCATTGAGCGGCGCTACGTACATAACCATCTCACCAATTACCTTCATTATCAAGGTAAGTAACAATAATTGGTTTATCAGCTGAATGATGCTACTACTTTAACAAAGCTAACAAATTATAATGGACCCAGATAAGTGGTGTGGATAGAGATATATATATGTATGTATTATATATTTATAAATATATTAAATATATATAATACATATATATAAATATATACATCTAAAGTTACATAACCAGATGTTTTTGAATTTATACCACATTAAAAAATAATATATTAAGTTGATCATTATAATTTACTTTACTTTATACAGTAGTTGGTGCAATACCCATAAGACCAAATCCGGGGAAAAGTGCGGCAGTTCAAAAATGGGGAATTCCGGGTAAATCCGGAAGATTCTCATCTGTGTTTATAGTTTGGAGCAACTCCGATTAAAAATGGCTAACATTTGATATATTTGAAATGTAGACTTGCAAAATAACGTTGGTATGAACACTTAAAAGTGAAATGCTGGATGGTGTACACTTGGATATGTAGGATCAAATCCAGGCACATTATTTAGTTTTGAAATTTGTTTGCTTTCATCCAATTATGCAACTTTAAACCAAACAAAAAGCAAAGCGATGTGTCTGCATGTATAACATTACGTTAATCAATCATTGGCCAGACAGCTCTTTGACACCGTAGACATATTTACGCATATACATAGCTTGAACCGCATATTTTCATAACAGAAACAACTATAGCAACAGCGAAGAACAGAACCGCTACATCGAAGGTGGTGTGTATAGTTTTCCATTCCAAATCCACTGCAAATTTCCTCAGAGATAAATGAAATAAAAAGGAGATATGACAGAATTACATCCCGTTCAACGATCTTTTTTATATAATATATATATGTCATGGTAGAGATAGAAATTTGGAAGGATTTCCAATCCTATCAGTAAAGACTAACGAAATTTGAATTTCTATTGGTAGAGTTCGCAAACCTACCAGTAGCCACGAGTGTCTTAGGGACATTTTGAATGGGCCTACTCCTTTTGCTATACTCATGAACACAACCCAATGGTAGGTTGGACTAAAATATGAATAAATGAAATTTACCTACATAAGGAGGGTGGCGGGTGGCGAGGAGTGGTTGAATAGACTATCTCCACCACCAACCCACCCTCTGACGGCAGCGAGATGAACTAATGGGTGTAGCACTAGGGGCTGCTAAACAATGTTATAGAAACAGTGTTGGAGGGATGGGTTATGGACATAGTCCACATGAATTCTTAATATAAGAAGCTAAATATATTGTTCAAATACTTATCAATCAGAGCCCGCAACTTTTAAAGTGCAAACTTGATTAAATCATGTAGATTAATAGACTTTAAAAGTTAAATGGAGAGAATCCAGTGGCTGGTTTATTGTGTACTCAAACTGCCCAAAGCACAGATAATGTCCACCAAAGTAGATTGATTGATTGATTGATGACAGTTTAATGCTGTGTCGCCACAAAGGCCACATTCACAGACCTGCCAAATAAGTATCTAATTTAAATCAATTATATATAATATCAAATATTGTTTCCAAGCAAAGGTGGCGCCACCAGATGATAAGTAAATACAGAAATCATATACCTAAGTACTAAGCTCTAAGACCAGGGGTTTACTGCTACGTGAAATGGCGCTGCAATTGGTAGTTCAAATGAATCTTAACCACTATTCAATTCCCCCGCGAATTTCGTTTCTGTTGACGTTTTTCTACCCAGCGCGAATCAGATCTATAGTTGCAGGTCCATTAGCACACGAATTCCTGGATAACTGCGTATATCGCTGTACACAACTCACATCTCCATTCAACTTTTATTCCTCATCCGAATAATAGTCACCTTGCTATGGTGTAAATAAGAGATATGTTTTCATTTTAACAAGTGATTTAAATGACATACAGACTTCCTATGACAGATATATATATATAACATAACATTTTATTTATACATATATAACATATGTTATATATACATATATAACATAGATGTTATATATATACATCAGGCGCGGTGTCCCAATCGGTAGAGTACAGGCCTCCCGAATGGGAGATGGGGAGTTCGATTCCCAATCGAGTCAAACCAATGACTTACAAAATTGGTCATGTTGGTCGGCAACATGGGTAATTTGGGCACGACAGGGAACCGACCTCCCTACCCACCGATCACCCTCCACTATACCCACGCCACCTACCTTTAACCCTGACATCCTCCACCATTTCCGGTCGGCGATTTGCAACCCAGCCAAATAACACTGGATGGCGCCCCCGTCACTCGACGCCAACTGGTGAGTACTCACTGAACGCGACCCGACTCCCGGTTTACTCACACCCGTCATCCGCAACTTCTCAACCAGACGCCGGACCATCTGCACCTCCATGCCTTCTATTGGCTGCCCATCCATCCCTACGATCATAACACCATTACCCTGAAGGGTTGAGTGCCAGGTCATGGGATTCAAACTTCTCACCAACCGATCCAACAACTTTTGACCTCACATAAACCCAACTATCACATGACCAGAACTATCATATGGCACTCCTTACATGACTACCCCCATTCCTACTGCCGCCCTTCTTTGTTCTCATTCATATTATTTGACCTGGATGTTACATTGACCTCCTCACCTTCATCACCATACCTTAACCACCTATTTCTTTTTTGTTTGCTGTTTTTTGTTTGTAGTGATGGGTGTATTTATGCTGCTCATAACGGTTAAGTCTAATGAATTGTTTTTGCTGCTAGACAGTAATAGTCTTGTGACTCCCCTTCTTTTTAATCACTTTCAGTTGTTTTGTAGCTAACTACTGCATGCATTCTTTCTCTCTATTGCCCTCATTAGCCTTCCTCTCTTCACTCCTACCATCTCAACCACTTGACCTCCCTCCAATCTTTATTGTGAACTTTGACCTCATTCCCTTCCTTCACCTTCACATAATTGTTTGACCTCTGACCTCTGTAACTGTATTTACTTCACCCTTGTTCATTTGAAACCAATTTATTGTTAATAAATTCCATACTATTAGTTCCTTGTTGCGTTATCAAATTGATACTTGTCGCTACCTAGTTTGGCACTCAATATTACTAGGATATGGCAAGGGCTGCTTTGATGAGTGTCAGGATAACGTGACTGAGTGGTATATCGGGTCATGGTCCTGGCGGCCTGACTTCCCAGTGGGGCAGCACCAGAAAGTAACTATGAGTGCACGCTGTCACAATTCGGAACCCATCCTTATAAGACCTTAGATGTTGCCAAGGCATAAAACTCCAACAACGAATCAACTATATAGACATAATATTATAAATAGCTGTCATAGGAAGTCTGGTATGTAATTTAAATCACTTGTTGAAATGAAAACAAATGGTATTATCTCATTTATTTAATGTTATATATGCATATATGTTATATATACATATATAACATGCTATATATACATATCTAACAATATTAACATGTGTTATACATACATTATATATATAATATATATTACATACAGCTGTCGTAATAAGTCTGGTATGTAATTTAAATCACTTGTCGAAATGGAAACAAATATCGTCTAATTTATTTTAACCATAACAAGGTGACTGTATATGTACATATATGTACATATACTTTATATATATATATATAATATATGACCAAAAATGAAACAAATAAAACCAGTTTCTCTAAAACTTAGTCCATAGCCCTGCCCCACTTTTACACTATGTTACATAGTTGTATGCGTAACGCGATCCCTCGCGCAGAACAACAGCTCGTGTGAGTATGCGCAGTAAGTCACCGGGCACGCAGCCGGCCTCTGTCCCCTGCGTTCCCCGTCACGTGACCTCCCATGACAATCAGCGTCCTCAACACTGGATCATTAGGAGAAATGGCTCCTACCTCAACGGGCGATAATTGGGTGTGCAGCAGAGTGGCGCCGCTCCCCTGACCCGGGCGTCCCTGAGCGCAGCGTGCAGCCGTTATGAGGTGTTAATGCACGGAGCATGTCCAATGGGCGTCATGGGCGCACGTTACTAATATAAACACGCCAAATGAAATCCCACCGATGTATATCAACTGGGCAACAATTTGGTAAATGGAGGAAAATGAAGACAACTGCGGGATGCGGCGCCTTAGGACAGGTTGCATGCCGCGCGTCCATTTGAATAACTCCGATTTGGTAAAGGAGTAAGTGTAAAGTGCCTGTCACACTATGCCAGATTGAGCAACGGACAGAATTGTCTAGTCCGGTGGTGTTTGGGCATGATAAGTATCAAAATGTATTAAAATGTGTCAAAATGTTGCAATATCGGGTCAAAGGCCGCCGGACGAACGGACATGAAACATACATGAACGGATAGCCAATGGACGAAATAAAATAAAACCGGACAAGAACCATAGATGTCAATCCGGCGGCATCCGTTCCAAGTTTTGTGCATGTTAAAAACTTTAACGGATCGGGCTGGATATCAATGGATATCAATGGATATGCAACGGATATGCAATAGACACAAACCGGACTTTGCCGGATATCAACAGACTTTGTTCGGTTTCTTTCCATTTCCCCAATCCGATGATGTGTGACAGGGGCTTTAGGGAAATGCTTGTAAAGTAAAACCATACCTATGGACTCTCCCCCCCCCCTCCCCTGACCCCTCTCCCTTGACACTTGTCGGTCCCAGTTCATGCGGAGACGAATTGCAAAGTAAGCAAGGTAATTCGCGAATTTGCTACGCTAGTTAAATGAAGTGTATCTCTTCAATACCAAAACCGTCATCGAATGAGCAGACAAGCACACAGGTTTCTGTAGAAATTCGCTGGTGACCCAAAAATACCCCGCTTAAAAAAAAAAGTTTGTCTGATGCTATTTCTGCAGAAATTATGCGTAATTACCGCCATACACTAAACGATAATATGTCACGAAACCTTTTTTTTATTGGTGTTGGAACAGGAGGATCATAATTTCCATCAAAATTATTGTTTGTTGAGCAGTGAACTAAACATTAGCGATGACCTAAGTGGGGTGCGGGTGGGGTGCGGATGGGGTGGAGGCGGGGTCGGGGGGTGAAGGTCATGTCCATGATGTGGAAATCCTGATAAATCGCCAACGGTGTTCAAGACAAATCATTGCTTAGTGTACGGCAGCCATAAGACTGTTCTTGCAACATAAGCTGACTGACAACATGCGTTCTCCCATGGGATCTAGACTTGACTCAATTATTCCGAATTTCATGGATTTGGTTGACACGACCACACCTATGCTTCAAGGTAAGGTTGACTGGAGCAGCCCAGGAGTAGGTGGGTGGGATATGCTCCTTACCATCCTGCATTTGCTAACATACTGCCGCCATTCCTCACCAAATTAAACCACATCCGACAATATTTTATAATGACAGGTTAGATTGAAGAATGGTCATGATTTATAACGCATTTCCTGTTATTGATTATACTGACCGCCAACCAGGTGCTTATTCTCTTTCTCTGGGCTAGAAAAGATACTTTGGGCCATAGTAAAATTGGGTGGGAGAGGGGCGCACACTCAAAGCCTTAATAATACATTTTCGCATATTTACATGACATTATCCTTATTATTCATCCATTTATTCATTTCGCCAAACCAGGAAACGCAAAAAAACTAACATGCTGCATAATTAAAATCGCTGATTTGTGAGTTATGTTCCTGTGGTTGAGTTAATTATTGTTTCGTTTTGATTCATCTGTGATATGTGGTATGATATATAATAATAAATCTGTAAATCAATACATTAGTGCATACCAACTGATTTTATAACAGGTTTAGGAGAGAAAGGACCAGATTTTAACGTTCAGAATGTGTGTGAGTGGAGGGAGAGATGACGGGATCGTTCCACATGTAGGTAGGGGGATGCTAAAGTTCAAGGGCACCAACATCAAAAGGCGAATTACAGTCATATAGATGATCACATTTATAGGGATTACAGCATAGGTACTTAAAGGGATTATGACATTTATAGGGCGGGCAGCATTTATAGAGAGGACTGCAAACAGAACAAAGACATCCTGTGTGTGAATTCGTTTAACACATTCATAGTCCCTCTTTTACGGCGGCGTGCATGGTCAGTGGATTGTTAGTAGAACGGGACTATTTTAGTCGATTACTCTCTTCACGAACGGGGGGATCTTTTAGTCGATTACTCTCTTCACTTCTTCTACACTGCATCACATTCACTCAAAAATAAGCCACGCTCCTCCTAAAACACCAGCGACGTGTGTGTATATGTATTTACAGGGTACACCGGAGACAAACGTACACAATGCGCGGAATAAATCCTAACCAACAGAACCAACCCACAGAACACACAGTACGCATGCCTCTCATCCCCCAGAAAACACCTAATAGGTTTTTTGTCATGTTTTTGTTTTGTTTTGTTAGTTCTTTTACGTAGACAACATGTCGACTCAATTTGAGCAAAAAAATAAAGGTCATAACACACACGTACATGCCACACAGGGCTGGCGATTGATGGCACTGAGGAGGGGGGGGGGGAGGATTTGCTGCAAAGTCAGCCCAAGGTCAACCACCCGGCCGTACGGGTGGGTAACCATGCCGTCCGCTCGCCTGTCAACCAACGACTAACCGCTTCAACAGCGGTACATCCTACAGGCGTCGTCTGACCTGTGACGTCATCGCTCACATTGACGCCGACACTGACAACATGACGTCACACTCAGCAGCAGTTAAGAACTACGCAGACTAAGGTGCTTTGTTTTGTTATAGTGTGTGCTGAGTGGGCCTGACCGTGGTCGCTGCCACGTCACAGGGGGATCACCGGGCGCCGGCCCGGGGCCACACAGGCGCCGTTAGACGCCGACACCCGCCCCCGGAACCACCCGCACATGTCCCTTATTCATCATATCACAGCGAGTGGAAAGCCACGTTAATTAGCTTTAAGTATGTACATTTCGCGGGCCTATGGGGGGGGGGGGGGGTCGAAGAGACCCTCAATAGGAAGGGAGGGTCGTCGCGATTCCACTACCACACGTCACCTTCATCTTCATCATCTTCACCATCATCATCTTCACCACCACCACATTCACCCCCATCACCACCATTACCACCACCATCATCAGCAACATCATCATCATCTCCATCGTCATACTTCTCTCCTAGAGTATTAAGATCATATATCTTTATATGTACACATTATTCTAAAGTGACACCAGATGGCGGCACAGAGTCTGGTTTGGTGGTTCAAAAATACACCTAGTGGCGGCCCGTGCTGGGCAGTTCCCGGCGCGCGTCGCGTCCCGTCGCGTCAAGTCGCCGTGGTGGCGTCACCGGTCCGGTAGGAATATGTGCGCATGCGCGTGCGCACACGGCGAGGCGGGCGGCGAATCAGTGAGGGTGACGTCATGATGGGAGTTATGGGATGGGTCGCAGTGGATGATTGCCCTGGAAACAAAGATGGCAGGAACTGACTCCAGGGTGGGGGGTGGAGGAGGTCGGGGGGAGGTGGGCGGGAGGACGGCCCGTGGTGAAGTGAAGCGAAGCGTAGAGCCCTCCTCAACCCCGCGTTCCGCCTTCCCCTACCACCGTAAAGGGCGCTATCGTCGCGCGGCGTTGCGCACCCACGTGACCACGTGACCGCCTGCCCGCCAGATGATGAGATGAGGCTTTGATGCTCGGTGAACACAACTAGTGCGAGCCACCAAACTCCTATGGAATACATACATACTCCTATGGAATACATACATACTCCTATGGAATACATACATATTCCTATGGAATACATACATACTCCTATGGAATAAATACATACTCCTATGGAATACATACATACTCCTATGGAATACATACATACAAACTCGGCGCTGCTCAACTATGTCCGTTGGCCTCGGTGGATCGTTCGTACAAAATAGCGCCGTGCTTTGTTGGCTGTGTGTCACGCTCCCCGTATATAATGTCCAATGCGCAGGTTCGGAGGAAGGGCCGCCATGCCACACACCCGACTTGGGCCGTGCTAAGGCCGTCAGTCTCCCAAGCCGCACAACCGCCGGCCCATCACCTCGGCCCGCCCGCCAGCCGTCAGCCCAGCTCTCCGGCCGCCCGCACATCGCTCCGCCCGGCCACACACTTCCGCGGTTAGTTCCAGCTCTTGTCGTAGCCCTTCCACTCGGGGGGCGGCGCGAAGAAGACTCGCCGGCCGTTGAACATGAAGCTCACCACCCCGCGGTACCCGGCTCGTGGCACGCCCGACTGCAAGAGCACAGAACACCGGCACAGGTCATCAACACAGTCACCGTCAGAGGGAGCACTCAAGTTGGGTAACTAGGTCAAGTTTAAAACAGGCAAAAAAACAATAACAAACAAAACAAAAATGAGTGTGAAAAGCAGCCGATCTAAGTCAGCTAGTTATACCTAAAGTCAGATTTGTGTCCAAACTACGAAAGATGAATTCGCCATTCTAACTATAGTAAAACCTCTCTAAATCGACCGACCACTGGACCGACTTTAAATGTTCCATTTGGGGAGGTGGTCGGATTAGGGAGTTAGAATATGGTTACAATGGTATTGTCGGGACCCAAATAAAGCGATCGATATAGGGGAGTGGTCGATCTGTGGGGGTGGTCGGTTAGAGAGGTTTTACTGTATATCGAAAGGAAACTAAAATGTGCCCAACTATAATAGAAAAGATGAAATCGCAATTCTAACTATAGTGAAAGTAAAATTTGTGTCAATACTATAGAAGGTGAAATCGTCATTCTAATTTTCTAACTATATCAAAAGTCAAATTTGAGTCCATCCTACAAAAGATGAATTTATTATTCTAACTATACCAAAAGTAATTCTTTTTTCATAAAACAAAAGGTGAATTCGCCCCGCCCCTCCCAGCCTCGCCCCGCCCGACTCACTCCATCCCGCCTCACCCCTAGACCGGTTCCTAGTCCCGCCCCATTCTCCACGCGCCCCTACCCCTTCCCCGCCTCGCCCGGCCCCTACCCCGCCGCGTCCCGCCCGTAGCCCCGCACGGCCCCCGCCCTGCCCCGCCCTGCTCACCTTGAGGTCGTCCATGATGCCCAGCTTCTTGGCGTGCATCTTGAAGCCCGCCTTGTCGCTGTACTGGACGCGGACAACCCGGTGTTCGGAGAGCGAGCCGGACAGCACCTGGTTGACGGTCAGCAGCGGCGCGCTGTACACCGTACGCACGAAACTCTCGTCGTAGTTCTCCTGGGGGCGAGACGAGAGCACACACTGAGGGCCAGCCACCACCAGTACCAGCGTAAACCCGGCTACCACCTGTACTGGTGGGAACCTGGCCACCACGAGTACCAGCGGGAACCCGGCTACCATCAGTACCGGTGGGAAAACGGCCACCACCAGTACTGGTGGGAACCTGGCCACAACCAGTACCGGCCACCACCAGTACCGGCGGGAACCCAGCCACCACCAGTACCCGTGGGAAGCCACCCGCCATCAGTACCGGCGGGAACCTCGCCACCACCAGTACTGGCGGGAACCCGGCCACCACCAGTACCGGTTGGAACCTGGCCACCACCAGTACCGGCGTGAACCTGGTCACCACCAGTACCGGCGGGAACCCGGCTACCACCCATACCGGCGGGAACCTGGCCACCACCTGTACCAGTGGGAACCCAGCCACCATCAGTACCGGCGGGAACCCAGCTACCGCCAGTACCGGTGGGAACCAGCTGCCATCAGTACCGGCGGGAACCCGGCTACCACCAGTACCGGTGGGAACCAGCTGCCATCAGTACCGGCGGGAACCCAGCTACCACCAGTACCGGTGGGAACCAGCTGCCATCAGTACCGGTGGGAACCCGGCTACCACCATACCAGCAGGAACCTGGCCACCACCAGTACCGTCGGGAACCCGGCCACCACCTGTACCGGCAGGAACCCGGCCGCCACCCGTACCGGCGGGAACCCTGCCACAGCAAGAACACAGCTAGTAGAAGCAGTCGCATCTTGTATTTCCGGATTTAAAACGAGAATTAAGATAAATGTATTCAGGTAATCGTTATAAGCTACTTTACATCGGTATGAAGCAACGTTTATAAAAAATGGCTGACTTTGGTGATATTTAAAGTGAAAATATGCCAGAGTAGTTTGTGCATGCACGTCGAAATGCTGGCCACCATAGGCTTAAACATTAACAGGTTCTATTGAATTGGCTTAATATTCCCTTCTATGCATCAACAAATGGTTAATAATTGAATCAGTATTTAATTTGGAATCCATATCACTTTTATAGACCTACCTCTCTTGAGGTAAGGGCTCCCGACTAACCCTATATGTTTACACTAACATATAGTGTTATATATATATGAGAAACAATTATGTTCCCAATTCCTTACTTTAAAAACATTGTATTAAGCATCTTTTTCTCGCTTGTTCCCACCCCCAACCAAAAGGTGTAAATATGCATATCAAATGTAGCTTGAATGTCTCCGGCATTGAAAAGAGACGGTGCAGCGGAATATATACATATATATATACCCTTATGGTATATTGTATGTGGTATATGGTGGGTTGGGGGGGGGAGTTCTTCCATTTTCTAACAGCATCAAACTATTTAAGGTAGTTAAAGTTGCACAATTCGATGGTTTTAAGTTGGTGCACTATTTCTTTTCTCTTAGGTTTAATCGCTATTATCTACATTACTTTAGTTTGAAGTAACCCTTATTTTGAAGAGTTAACTTTGGAGATATAAGAGATGAAAACATGCAAACATTAACTTTGGTGTGCACGCCGAAATGTTGGACATCATAAGCTTTAGCAGTGACTGGCTTTGTTAATTTCCCTAATTCCTTCTCTGCAACCATACGTGCTCAATGAGTGCACTAGTTTCGAACTATTTCATGTTTGTTTTTTTGGTTTTATTTTAAGTCTTACCAGGACGGCTAACTATTCTAAGTTGGATATGTAGGTAAGTGTTTTGGTTCCAAACATTTGCTGCTTTTATCGGGTTGTGCAGCTTTTAGCCAAAGACCCTATAACACTAAGACAGCTTACTCCCTATCTCTCCCATGGTAATGTAAATTTTGCAGTGCCACCTTGTGGTGGATTTGATTAGCCCGGCTGCTGGTTGATGTTTCACATGTAAACACATACAATTATATTATACATGATATAGGTAAGTATGAATACACATCAATATGGAATTGCTATGAACAAATACACATCATCATCAGCATTATCATCAGCATCACACATCTTTTTTGTTGTTGTAAATATAGTTTATTCATTGAATAAAGTCACATTCATATATACATTTATACATATAATATAGCAACTGTGTAATCGAGAGAACAGCCAGCGCACCAGGTGGTGGGTTTGATCATTTTGATTACACAGTACAGGCTGAGTGAGCCAGCTTAGTATTATAGGTCTTTGTTTTAGCCAAAGTCGGGGTTGTGCTTCAATTGGAGGCTTAATGTATCGGGTTGGATCTGAAATGCACATGGACACCTGCTCCTTTAGGCACGGACCGGAACCTACAGCACACACAGTGTGAGCAGTGGTCATAGGGGGCTGCTTCATCAACAAACTGCCAACAGTGCCTAAATTCTACAAGTTTAAGTCTCCGTCCGTCACCCGCCAGGGTACAGACGGAGACAACACCGGATACAAGATTCACCCCCTATCCAGAGTAGGGGTGATTGACAACCCCGCCTAAATACAAGCAAAACATGCTTTAGTAGGAATTAACTGTTGAGGGGGTGGTTCCAGTGTGCAGTGTTTATCTGTATGGGCATAAAGGTGAGAAATTGGGACAAAATGCAAAAAAAAAAAGATGGCGGCCACAGAAAGCTATCGATTCGACTTTTAAAGTCTATTAATGTGCATAATTTCATAAATTATTCACCTCAAAAGTAGCGGGCTATGATGGATAGGTATGTGAATAATATGGATGTATGGTGTTTATCTACATTGCAAATCCCCGTGGCCTAAGATACATAATATGGCGCAATAGGTTTTTAGTACTGACTCTTGGCATTTACATAAGAGGTGGATGGGAATAACAGCAATAAAAAGCCAAGTTGATACTGCACAGCCAGAATAGCTGGCTTCGATTCTGAGAAGTACTAGCTAGCATTGGCCTCATATGGGTATGTCATTGTTATTTGTTTGAACCGAGAAGATAGTTGTAAACAGGTACTTACCTTTTTGAGGTATGAAAGATCTTTTTGGGTAAAAGGCACGAATTTGTCATTAAGCTTGATGAATTTCAAATGCTTCTCGAAGAATTGACCCCTAAAATTAGAAGAAAAGGGAAAGCCATTTTACATTTTGCTGCTGGAAAGATTTCAATATAAATACATATATGTATATATAGAAAAACAACACATGTGTATATATAATATATATAATACATATATAATATATCTATATGGTATGCAGGTATAGCAATACCTCAGGGAGTTTGACGCCCCTGCCTTGCAGAGTTCTAAACCACTGCCTTGTGGTACAGGTCCTTGACAGAACCGAAGGCTAAGGGAGCAAACCCTAAACAGAAAACCATGTCACTGTGGCAGCATTAAGGGCGGTTGATGTATGGAACTCCCAACATCTCCCGACCAGCCACTGCAGGGACAAATAGTTTTGTGCCTGTCTTGACATGTTCTTGCCGGTGTGAAACCTCTATTTGCTCCCCGAGAGAGTGCCGCTGGTAACTTGCAAAAGCCAGCAGCACTTCAACACTTTTGCAGGCAGCTTTCATGAAATGTTTTAGAAAGAGAGGGCGCCCCCGTCTCCGGTTCAAAGATACCATCAAGAGAAACCTGAAGCTGAGAGACATTAAGACCGACTCATGGACACAACTCTCACAGCAGAGAGCTAAATGGAGAGCGGCAGTCAAGTAATGAAAGCAGTCTTTGTCGCATCGCGACCGACAGCATGATGATGATGAATATATATATAATATATATTATATATATTATATAATACATAGGCCTATAATACATATAATATATATAATATCTATAATATATGTAATATATGTAATATAAATATAATATATATATAATATATATAATACATACAATACATATAATATATACACATACAATATCACAAGCTGGGTTAACTAGCCAATTCCAAATGCTTCAAACAGCATACAATGATGTTGAATCTGATATGTATAGATAGTCTACAAATGGATAATAAAAAGGTCACCATAATACAGTCCTATTCACAACACAGTCGGCAACCATAAATGGTGAGCTTTTTTTATGTCGACTATTACGTCCTATCGGCTATTACGTATTACGGACAGACCACTCAGGGACGTGCACTGAATAATGAGGAGTACATTTTGTTTTCACCCTTTTCCTATTCTACATTGCACGCATGAGGTCGGCTGAATAGACGGTATGCACAATTGCAGGATTCGTGTGATTGTTGGAGTGTGGTGTGGTTGTTGGAGTTTGGTGTGGTTGTAAGATCGTGGTGGTGAGGTTAGACTGTTGGGATAGGAGTAAAGTTCTCGTGGGGGAGAGTGTGGGTGTATGTGAGATTGCGGTGGTGTGGTTATACTGTGGGGTGAGGGTTACGTTGCTGGGGTGGGTGGGATTATCTGCACGTGTGAGATTTGGTGGTGCGGCTAGACAGTGGGGTGAGGGTTAAGTTGCTGGAGTGGGTGAGATTATCGGTGTGTGTGAGACTGTGGTGGTGCAGCTAGACTGTGGAGTGAGGGTTAAGATGCTGGGGTGGGTGAGATTATCGGTATGTGTGAGATTGTGGTGGTGCAGCTAGACTGTGGAGTGAGGGTTAAGATGCTGGGGTGGGTGAGATTATCGGTGTGTGAGATTGTGGTGGTGCAGCTAGACTGTGGAGTGAGGGTTAAGATGCTGGGGTGGGTGAGATTATCAGTGTGTGTGAGATTATCGGTGCGTGTGAGATTGTGGTGGTGCAGCTAGACTGTGGGGTGAGGGTTAAGTTGGAGGGGTGGGTGAGATTATCGGTACGTGTGAGATTGTGGTGGTGCAGCTAGACTGTAGAGTGAGGGTTAAGATGCTGGGGTGGGTGAGATTATCGGTGTGTGTGAGATTATCGGTGCGTGTGAGATTGTGGTGGTGCAGCTAGACTGTGGGGTGAGGGTTAAGTTGGAGGGGTGGGTGAGATTATCGGTGTGTGTGAGATTGTGGTGGTGCAGCTAGACTGTGGGGTGAGGGTTAAGTTGCTGGAGTGGGTGAGATTATCGGTACGTGTGAGATTGTGGTGGTGCAGCTAGACTGTGGAGTGAGGGTTAAGATGCTGGGGTGGGTGAGATTATCGGTGTGTGTGACATTGTGGTGGTGCAGCTAGACTGTTGGGTGAGGGTTAAGTTGCTGGGGTGGGTGAGATTATCGGTACGTGTGACATTGTGGTGGTGCAGCTAGACTGTTGGGTGAGGGTTAAGTTGCTGGGGTGGGTGAGATTATCGGTGTGTGTGAGATTGTGGTGGTCAGCTAGACTGTGGAGTGAGGGTTAAGATGCTGGGGTGGGTGAGATTATCGGTGTGTGTGAGATTATCTGTGTGTGAGATTGTGGTGGTGCGGCTAGACTGTGGGGTTAGGGTTAAGATGCTTGGGTGGGTGAGATTATCGGTGCGTGTGAGATTGTGGTGGTGCGGCTAGACAGTGGGGTGAGGGTTAAGTTGTTGGGGTGGGTGAGATTATCGGTGCGTGTGAGACTGTGGTGGTGCAGCTAGACTGTGGAGTGAGGGTTAAGTTTCTGGGGTGGGTGAGATTATCGGTGTGTGTGAGATTATCTGTGTGTGAGATTGTGCTGGTGCGGCTAGACTGTGGGGTGAGGGTTAAGATGCTTGGGTGGGTGAGATTATTGGTGCGGGTGAGATTGTGGTGGTGCGGCTAGACAGTGGGGTGAGGGTTAAGTTGCTGGGCTGGGTGAGATTGTGGTGGTACGGTTAGACTGTTGGGGTGTGAGTTGTTGGGGTGGGTGAGATTACTGTGGTGGGCGGTGATGGTGGGTGTGATTTCAGTGTGCGGGGGAAGCACTGCGTGATTAATTCACCCGTTCACACCCTGTGTAATGCGGTCACGCAGTCTGTTCCCGCACAGTTTACCCGACCCTCAGTTCACACCTCGCAGCACTCACCGTCACACCACCAGCTCCTCGAGCCGGAAATGCACAATCCTGATGTGCATGCGAAATAAGGAGTTAGTAATCTGACCCGGTGAGGTGGCGATGCGGGCCAGGCGCGGCCGTGTGCTTATTGTGTTGATCGGGCAGTGTGTGGTGGACCTTAGGGGGCGGCCCGGGCCGGTTTGGCCGGGTCGGTCGGGTCGGCCAGGTTGTCAGGGGGGCACTGGGGACTGTAAGAGTGTGGAGTGTCGATGAGGGCGCCCCACTCTCCCACCCTACTCCACCACAACGCGCACACGCACACACTCACGCACACACACTCACACCCCACACCCACACAGCCAGACTGGCGACCCCCAGCCCCAGGCGGGACAGTCATATTCACACTGCCCGCACACTAATAGCGCTGACAGCGTCTTTCACGGCCGCTTACCGGCGCCTGAATGGCGCGGGACGCGGGACGTGGAGCGCGAGGAGCCAGGAGCGGGGCGTGGGGTGTGGGGCGTGGGGTGTGGGGCGCAGGGTGAGGAGCGAGGGGAGAGGGGAGGGGGAGAGGGTCGTGGGTCGTGGGGCCCGAGGAGCGAAGAGCGGGGCGTGGGGCGTGGGGCACGGGGCGGGTGGTGGGGCGTGGGGGCACGGGGCGCGGGGAGAGGGGGCGCGGGGAGAGGGGCGCGGGGAGAGGGGTGTGGGGCACGAGGCGCGGGGAGAGGGGCGCGGGGATAGGGGCGTGGGCTGCGGGGAAAGAGGCGCGGGGAGAGAGGCGCGGGGAGAGGGGAGCGGGATGTAGGGCGTGGGGCGTTGGGCGCGGGGAGCGGGTGTGCGGGGAGCGGGGTGTGGGGTGTGGGGCGTGGCACATGCCGCGTGGCACATGGGGCACGAGCTAAGCAGGGCCGGGCGGAGTTGTGTGGGATATAGCCGGACAGGGCGGGGCAGGGCCGGTCGGGTCTGGGCGAGGTTATGTGGGGCTGTGCGGGGCTATTCGGGGCTGCGCAGGGTTGTTTGGGGGCTATGTGGTGTCAGCCGGTGCTACGTGGGGGTAGGCGGAGCTGCTCGGCGTTGCGCTGGGTTGCTCAGGGCTGGGCGGGGATGCGTGGGAGGGAGGGTCGGGGCGGGGTTACTGGGGACTGGGCTGGGCAGCACGGGCCGGATGGTGCTGGGCGGGGTTGCGCGGGGCTATGCGGGGATGGCTGGGGCTGAGCGGGGCTAGGTAGGGTTGCGTGGGGCTGTACTTGGCGTGGCTGTACAAGAGTGGGCGGGTTTGGGCGGGGCTGGGCGGGGCGGGGCGGGGCGGGGCTGGGCTGGGCTGGGCAAGGTTGAGCCGGGTTGCACGGGCTTCGCTGCGTTGCACGGGCTTCGCCGCGTTGCACAGGCTTCGCCGGGCTTCGCCGGGCTGCGCCGGGCTGCGCGCGCATTGTGCACCTCCGGCGTTTGTCATGCGGCCCGGGGCAACCACCCCGACCATTCCCACAATTGAGTTACCGTCCCGATCACGTGCACAATGCCCGGCGTGCGCGCGCAGAATGCCGGGGCGCTGTGGACCCTCAGTAGCAGCGGTTCGACGGGCCCTTCATGTGACCCACATCAGTAATTCGAATAGCGGGCTAAGTGCTAACAGTTGATGACTTAATTAGTTAGCCAAGTCGAAGAAGCCTCTCTGGTCCGACTATCGCACCCACCATCAACAACATGCGAAAAGAACACGTTACCTACTAATGGACACGATTTTAAACGCAACTCACCAGCCTGCACTGTGCAAAGGCGTGTAATGATAATGGCATATACCTTATACCTTTTCAAAGAAGATATACTTAGTTTGGGACTTGTTGGCGGAAGTGAGTACCGGCGTGACAGTAAAACCAGCACGTGGTTTGGAATGAATGTGGGCCGGGTGTTTGTGGGTCTCGATGAATAGTGTGTGTGTGGGTGTATGTGTGGTGGGTATGTGGGGGTGATGTGGATGTAGGTTAATGTGGGTGCAGGTGGGATGCTCCTTTGACCAACCGCAATAAAACAGGAATAGCCTACGCAGTCGATTCACTGTTGTATATAACTTAGGCCACGTATGTGGGAGATGTTGGGAAAATGTGTGTGTGTGTGCATGTGTAGAGAGATGGAGAGGGATATGGAGAGGGGTGGGAATGGGCGGGGAAGGAGAGGGAGAGACGGGATGGGATGGATATGGAAAGGGAGAGAGGGGAGGGGAGGGAGATGGGGGGAAAGGAAAAGGGAGAGGTGGGAGATGGGAGATGGCAAGGGAGAGGGAGGGGGAGGGAGAGGGAGGGGGAGGGAGAGGGAGAGAGGGGAGGAGATGGAAAGGGAGAAGGGGGGGGAGATGGAAAGGGACAGGGAGATGGAGAGGAAGATAGAGCGGGAGAGGAAGATAGAGAGGGAGAGGAAGATAGAGAGGGAGAGAAAGATAGAGAAGGAGAGGAAGATGAAGAGGGATATGGAGAGGGAAGTGGATAGGGATATGGAGATGGGAAGGAACGGGGAAGGGAGAGGGGGGTGGGAGGGGAGAGGGAGGGAAAATGGGAGGGGAGAGAGGAGGGGAGAGGAAGGGGGAGAGGAAGGGGGAGAGGGAGTGAGAGGGAGGGAGAGGGAGGGAGAGAGGGAAAGGGGAGGGAAAGAGGGGAGAAAGATGGAGGGAGTCAGAGGAGTAGACAAAGAGTCAATGAGAGTTGATATTGGTAAGACTTTTCTCTCTCGATTGGACCCACTTTACACATATATATACTCTCAACGCTACTGGTGAGCATATATATATATATATATATATATATATATATATATATACTATAATATAGCTCACAGTGGCATATACACACATATATATATATATTATATATATATATATATATATATATATATATATATATATACACACATATATATATATGAATATATATGCCGGGATTACTACTTTAGCAGGTTCAGGAAGAGGCGTTATTGGATAGATTTGTCACGCATATTCCGTGTATACGTTTGCGTGTAGCTGACCCTCACATACTCACAAACCCACCCCACCCTTTCTCTCACCCCCATCCAAGTGCCTGATACATGACTGGGCACGGTTGGCGAGGTATAATTCCCACATTCATATCGCTCACCGCCAGGCCCACCCTAACGCGTGCCTTTCCCCGCGGCTCTCGGCAACCACCCCACCTCCCGCCCGCCCAGCCGCCCCCGATCTCTCAGCCGGGCCCCACCCTCAGTTCGCCCCGCCCCCGCCCCGCCCCACCCGCCCCACCACTCCTAGCCCCTCCGCCCCCCCTGCCATCCCCCCATCCCTACTGATTCGCCCCCCCCCCCACCTCCCAACTCCAACTCCGCCCCATGGCCCCCCCCCCCCCCTCTCACCCCTATCACAGGTCGGTCCCATACCCCTCCCCTATCCCCTCACCTCCCCTATCCCCATCGCCTCCCCTACCCCTTCCCCTCCCCTACCCTTCCCCTCCCCTCCTGACTCTCCCACCTGTCCCACCTCATCAGTCCCCCTACTCCCGCCCCAAACCCCGAGGCTTAGGCCCTGGCCGTGTGACTCCCGGGCCTGTGCGTTCATTTCCATACTACTTACAGCCCACAAAGAAAGTTGCGCTGTAAAGTTAATCCGCGACCCGAGCCTTGAGGTGGCGAACACCACGCGTGCACGCAGTGAACTAGAATGCAGTGAAGTAACCGCTGGCCGCTGGATCAGTGTTTGGAGGTTGCGGGATGGACAGGTACAGGAAATTATTGTCCCATATAGGGCTTGGTGACCGAGGGTCTCAAGGGTTAAGGATTGTCCAGGTACTTCAGAGACATGGTCGGCCTCTCAAAGCTAAGGCCTTAAACATTAAACGGACCAGGTATAGGCCACTGAAAGTCGTACCGTACTCCGACAAATGCTCTCCAAACATACCGTTGCAGGTGTTCAGCTTATATAACTGTATACGTGGGGGGGGGGGGGGAGAGTGCTGAAATTGGTTGCTCCTGGTGTGTTGTAGTTAGTCCAGCAGTACTGACAATGCTTTTAGACAACCATATAGAGAAAAATGTTAGAATTTGCAATCTAAAATGCTAAATATAAAGTTCAAATGTTTATTTCTCATAAGTACCTACTTTTTGTGTGAATGATTGATTAAATCATGGAGATTCATATACTTTAAAAGTTGAATTGAGAACTTTCTACAGCTGCCATCTTGGTGGTTGCCATGGCTTCCCCTGGGTGTGGGGAACACATCTAGGTCATGTGATGAGGGAATCCCACCTATGATGTCATTCATACATCACAGACCTCAACAAAGGTATGTATGGAGAGCTTTTGATGCTGGATTAGTTTGTATCTGGGTGAGGTATACCCGGCGACTTTAACATATTAGAAATAGTAATCAGGTAAAAAGCTAAGGTTTCAAAGTAAATTAAAAGCATATATCTCATCGAATAGAGTTATGGAACACACACACACATACACCACCATATATATAATATCTCTAGAGTGGGTGGGGTGGTCGAATCGGTAAAACCGTTGGCTTCCCGCGCGGCAGGTCGTGGGTTCCAATCTCGGCAGTGTTTAACCAGTGGGGAGTAAAATTCGCCATGAGTGTGCACTGTCACAAGTCGGTACCCATCCTGATAGGACATGATATGTTGATAGGAAGTAAAATCAAAACAAGCAAACAACAGATCTATGCTGGTTTAAAATTATGTGCGGACTACGCACATTGCATAGCCTAGAACTTAGAAGGTTCTTTAAAAAAAAAAAATTCTTTAAAAACATGTTGTCTACTGATTATACTTTTGCATGAGAGTACTCTGTTGGATAAGGTGGTTGGAATGTAGTGTGTAGAAGAGCTGGACGCTTTGTGGAGTGTGTGTCGCCACCCCCAGTAAGCATGCAGTATGTAGCAGGAGTGTGTGTGTGTGTGGAGTGGGGCGGGGGGGGGGGAGCTTGACAGCTATCTCTGTGTAACAGGCTAAGTCATCACAGAGAGCTCTGAAGATAGCTCACACTCTGAACAGCTTCGACTCTGAACAAGAACCGCCTACCCCCACCCCCTACACCCCCTCCACCACCTACACCCCGCACCAACACACCGCTAGAGGGCAGCACGCCACACAAAGGGCATGCCTGCTTTAGGAATCTAATAGAAGCGCGAGGTGGTGACTCCCCCACCTATACACGGCTATACTTTGTCGGTGGGCGCCGATGAATATTGCACAGCAATGTTTCTGGCCACAGTACCAGCCTCACATCGTGCATCATAGCATCACCGATCACTGTCCTCTGTGGAGGTGGAGACAAATGTGTGTCACGGGCAGAGGTGGGAACAGTGGGGAGTGTTCCCCGATCAGGGGTGCCAACACTGCGCGCTATGTTTGTGGGTATGGATGTGAACTCTGTATCATGTCAAGAGGGTGGGGGAGGAGATGTGAATATTGTGTAACATGCCAGAGAGGTGCGTGTGAACAATAATACACAGTATGTGGAGGAAATGGGTGTGAACATTGCGTATTATGTCAGGGAGAGGAGTGTGAACATTGTGTATTATGTCAGGGAGAGGGGTGTATACATTGCACAATATGTGAAGGAGAGGGGTGTGGACATTGGCACAGTTATGCTAGAGAGGATGCATATGAACACTAGATATTATGTAAGGGGAGAGGTATGAACATTGTGTATTGTGTAAAAAGGAAGGAAGATATATGTGAACATTGTGCAGCATGCCAGAGAGGTGGGTGTGAACAATACGCAGTATGTGGAGGAGAGGAGTTTGACCATTGTGTATTATGTCAGGGAGAGGGGTGTGAACATTGTGTAATATGTCAAGAGGAATGAAGGAAGATGTCAACATTGTCCAGCATGTCAGGGAGGTGAATATGAATGAGAGGGGGGTGAACACTGTACATTATATCAGGGAGATGGGTGCGAACACTCCATGGTGAACTAGGAGGTGGGGCAGTGAACACTGCACATTACATCAGGGAGACGGGTGCGAACACTCCATGGTGAAATAGGAGGTGGGGCAGTGAACACTGCACATTACATCAGGGTGACGGGTGCAAACACTCCATAGTGAACTAGGAGGTGGGGCAGTGAACACTGCACATTACATCAGGGTGACGGGTGCAAACACTCCATAGTGAACTAGGAGGTGGGGCAGTGAACACTGCACATTACATCAGGGTGACGGGTGCAAACACTCCATAGTGAACTAGGAGGTGGGGCAGTGAACACTGCACATTACATCAGGGAGACGGGTGCGAACACTCCACTCGTGAACTGGAGGTGGGGCAGTGAACACTGCACTATACTTCAGGGTGACGGGTGCAAACACTCCATAGTGAACTAGGAGGTGGGGCAGTGAACACTGCACATTACATCAGGGAGACGGGTGCGAACACTCCATGGTGAACTAGGAGGTGGGGCAGTGAACACGAGGCAACCTGTCTGGAAAGCGCTGTGAACACAAGGCGGTTCATCAATGGTGAGGCCGTGTCAGGGCGGGAGGGTGGGTCCAGACGCGGCCGTGGGTGGCAAGATTCTGGCAGTCAGGTGGGGTGGGATGAAAGAACGGTAGGGCGAGGGGGCGAGGAGCGGTGGGGCGAGGGGCGGTGGGGCGAGGGGCGGTGGGATGAGGGGCGGTGGGATGAGGGGCGGTGGGATGAGGTGCGATGGGGCGGTGGGATGAGGGGCGGTGAGGCGATGGAACCTTCTTAAGGGACTGATAAGCTCCTACACAGCAGTGCACCCCACCCCGCCAATACCAACACCAACACACACACACACACACACAAACAAACACACGCGCCTTGGCCGCACGGTGGCGCTGGTACACAGAGTGGTGGCTGGAGGGGAACAGTGACCGCGGCCCGGCCGGTGATAAGCGGCCCTCTCCAGGCCCGCCCTCGCCCTAGCCCCCACCCCGCCCCGCACCACCCCGCCTCAGACCGCCCCGCCCCGACCCGGGCCGCCCTATCAACAGGGCCGCGGTCAATATGGCTCCCCTAGGCGCTGCTGAACGCGCCCTAATAACGCGCCGCCCGCCGCCCCGCCTACCACAACCCGCTTTACACGTCCCCCCCCCACCCCCACCCCCACCCCCACCCCCACACACACACACGCCTCCGCGTCCGGCCCGCCCGCCCGACCTGACTACGTTCCCACCTGCCACCCCTCCCGCCCCAACGCGCCGCCCGATATTGCAATCATCAGCGCTCCGTGTACACAATCTACGTTTGCGTTAGGCCACAATTATTCCTTTCCCACAGGGGTGACGCGTCTGAAAACAGCATTCTGCACAGCAATTGCAAGAACAAGCACCGCGGGCTGGGACAGTTGGCCCGAGGCGCCTCACCAATAAGGCATCATTCACGAGAAGAGAAGACTAATGGTGGTCAACTCTCCGCTGGAATTGGGTTATCAGGGCGAGTGTGAGTGCGAGGGGTGGGGTGGGGGGTGGGGTGAGGAGGGAGGGCAGCCGGAACCAACGGGGTTATTTGTACCTCGTAGCCAGTCACCACGGGTGTCCGCAGTTCACAGCGATACACTCAATACACTCACACGCTGTGATACAGCCACACACTCACACACTGCAACATAACCATACACTCACACACTGTAACATAGCCATACACTCACACATCTCGATGCAGCCATACACTCTCACACCGTGATACAGCCATACACTAACACACTGCAACATAACTATACTCACACATCGTGATACAGTCATACACTCACACACTGTGATACAACCATACTCACACACTGCAACATAAGTATACACTCACACGCCGCGATGCAGCCATACACTCTCACACGGTGATATAGCCATACATTCACACACTTCAACATAGCCATACATTCACACACTCCAACATAGCCATACACTCACACACTGTAACATCCACATTCTCACACCAAAACCATACACTCTCACACTGAGACCATACACTGTCACACCGAGACATCCATAGAATGCATACTCTCTCACCGTGCGCGATGGCCGAATCGGTACAGCGCAGGCCTCTCGTGCAGGAGATCGGGAGTTCGGTTCCCGGTCGAGTCAAACCAATGACATACAAAATTGATACTTGTCACTTCCGAGCTTGGCGCTCAGCATTAATAGGATAGGGCAAGGACTGGTTAGCTCAGTGTGACGATAATGTCACTGAGTGGGATAGTGGATTATGGTGCTGGTGGCCTGATTTCCCAATGGGGCAGCACTATAAAGCCGTCATGAGCATGAGCATGTTGACAGGATGTAAAATCCCAACAACCAACAACATACATACTCTCACACAATCACACACTGATACACAGCTATACACCCTCACACCATGACACTCAGTCACACTACACCCCAAACCACGTCACACTACACCCCAAACCACACCACACAGCCTCACCTCCTCCACGACACGCCACACACTCACACTTCCTCCACACCACGACAAATAGCTGTACTCTTATCATGCAGCATCAGATATGAAGCCAGAGGAATTTGGGAAACACCTTAGATGGGCATGGACAGAACAGAGGTCAATGGTGACACATGTCCCACAGGCAGGCATGAAGGCTTCTAACTAACCCCATTCCTGCACGCAAAGCATTTATTATAGGACAATAAGTATTTTTATTCAAATCAACCAATACCTGTCAACATAAGCAATAATAAAATACAGAAAATGCCATTGGACCAAGAGGTTCCGCAAGCAGTGCAATAACCATCAACACAGACAATGTGTCATCACCGTTTCAGGAATTTAATTAACGGCCAAACTGCCTTGCCATAATAATATGATCCTATTTAATTATATTTGAGAAGGATCCATTAAATACACTACTCATTGAAATTTGATTAATTAAGATCCAGGAAAGATTGAAACTTTGTTTATCACTTAAGTAGAACACAATTATTGTCATTACTATTATTTATTATAAAAAAAATTAGTAATGTACCACAGGTTCAATCGGTGAGATACAAAGAGGAAGCTGGATGAGAAGTAGTCTTTCACTTGTCTTTGTGCTTTGATTTACAAATGCTCAGGCCTTTAAGAAGAGACTAATCCACATAAATATCTTTACAGCGAAAACTGTATTAAAGTTGTTCTTTACCCTCAAAACGAGATTCCATTGTCTCTAACGTAGAACCCGTTAAACTAACAGTTTATCGATTAAATTATCCCTCCGCTCTAAAAAAAGAAAGAAAAGTAAAATAATAAAATGGAGTGGAAGGAGGGGAGGTAAATAAGAAGTGAAGAAAAGATTTACGATCCCATGCAGGAAGCTAAACGTCACATTAACTTGATATAAATGCTTTGCCACCTGCACTCTATGCACTATTTACATTCTGCGATGACTTTCCCACTCCTAACTTTGGCAACTGGGCAACTTTGAGGAGGCGTAGACATTATCGAATAAAAATACAAAGTGACGGCAGTGGTACCAGATCCCAGCACCCTCCCTCCGCCTCTCTCTCTCTCTCTCTCTCTCTCTCCCTCTTCCTCTCTCTGTCTTTTCCTAGTTCACACACACATACACACACATACACACCTAAGCAGGCCCTGGGTGCACACTCACTGCGCCCTCGTGTTTACCGCCGCTGTTAAGGAGGGCACCGAGAGCTGAACGGTTGTGGTTTCTTATCTGTCTATCAGGAGGGTGCGGCGGCGTCTAACTGACTTGTCTTCACTTTGAAGTGGAATCAGCGCGCCCCCAGGGTCTTGTTAAAGCCGCACATGGCCCGGGTGGGGCGGCGGCCACTGGCAGCGCCATCTCGCAGCGCCGCCGACTTTCAAGGGGGCGCTATTTGGTTGCGCGGCGAATTACACTGACAGGGCGTAGGCCGGCGTGAAAAGGGTTTGCATTTAGGTCGGCGCGCCGTGCGAGGGGCTTTGCTGGCTTTGCCGCCGCCGCCGCCGCAGTCGCCGCCGCCGCCAACCAGCGAGCCATGAATGATTCATGGCGGACACGCAGGCCTTTGTGCCACGGCCACTGATCTGATAAAGCCACACCCGGTCTGCGCGCGCCGCATTTCCACCACCGCTCACGACGCGCCGAAAAAAACACCCCAACAAACAAACGGCGCGCTTGAATGCAGTATAACGGAGCACCGGCGCACGCTGCAAGTCGGCGGAGGCGCAGCACGCGGCGCGCCAGCGCACACGTCAAGTCGGCGGCGGCGCAGCACGCGCCGTACAGGCGCACACATCAAGTCGGCGGCGGCGCAGCACGCGGCACGCCGCGCGCCGGCGCACGCAGCAAGTTGTGTTTGTGCGCGGCCAGTTCGCCCCGCTCCTTGCAACATGTTATGTAAGACACCGATTCAGACTCAGACACACATTCAGATACAGACACAGACAAACACACATACACACACACACATACACACACATACACACCCGGGGAGGTGGCAGGAAGCTGCGCACACGGCTTATGACTATGGAGGACGAAGACAAAGTGTGATGGTCCTGCCGAGCCGTGCCTCGGCCCCATCGCTCGCCCGGCCGCGCCGCCTCGCGCCGCCACAGGCCGCCAGTCTCAAACAAACAGCGCAAGAATTATCTTTTCACTTGGGATGTGGCCCTCTCCTCCCCCTCTTCTCCTACCCCCGAATCAAAGAGGCAGATCTATAGGCAGCAGCGGAATGCTCAGAGGGCGCGGCGACATTAGTTCACGTCCGATGCAGTTCTCCCAGCCGAGTAGAGGGGTGGGTACGGCGGGCTGCGGGCTGCGGGCTGCGGGCTGCGGGCTGCGGGCTGCGGGCGGCGGGCGGCGGGCGGCGGGCGGCGGGCGGCGGGCGGCGGGCGGCGGGCGGCGGGCGGCGGGCGGCGGGCGGCGGGCGGCGGGCAGCGGACTGTACCCTCCCCAACCGTGCAGTCAATGTTTCTCGCCAGATGACCTTCCGTCGGTTCGGCCCCGAATAACGCCGACTTTGTCACGTGACTGACTGCGTCCGCCAGCCAATCAGCGTTTGGCGAGTGGGGCCCTCTGGTCACACACGGCACCAACCTTACCGCCATCTGGGAGCAAATTACGGAAAACTACGATCTACGGGCGCCGACATTGGGCTTGAGTTCGGGAGGTCAATGAATCAACAAAGTCCCTCACTTCGCCCGGCACCGGTTGCCTAATGAGGCGGCCGCGGGCGGGGTGAGGGGCGCCGGGGTGGGGGCGGAAGTAGGGGCGGTCTGACGGGAGTGGAGCGGAATGGTGAATGGACGCAGCTGGGATGGCGTTGGGAGGTGGGGTCGAGACGATGGTGGCGTGGCAGTGCCATTGTGCGGTGTGGGGGGTGATAGCAGTGATGTAGTGTTGTACTCGGGGTGTAACGGTGGTATGAAGGTGATGGTGGTGCAGTGCCATAGTGGGGTGGGGTGGGGTGATAGCAGTGATGTAGTGTTGTACTAGGGGTGTAACGGTGGTAGGAAGGTGATGGTGGTGCAGTGCCATAGTGGGGTGGGGTGGGGTGATAGCAGTGATGTAGTGTTGTACTCGGGGTGTAACGGTGGTAGGAAGGTGATGGTGGTGCAGTGCCATAGTGGGGTGGGGTGGGGTGATAGCAGTGATGTAGTGTTGTACTCGGGGTGTAACGGTGGTAGGAAGGTGATGGTGGTGCAGTGCCATAGTGGGGTGGGGTGGGGTGATAGCAGTGATGTAGTGTTGTACTCGGGGTGTAACGGTGGTAGGAAAACGATGGTGGTGCAGTGCCATAGTAGGGACGGGTGATAGCAGTGACGTTGTGTTGTACTCGGCGTGTAACAGTGGAGTAACAGTGGTAGGAAAATTATGGTGGTGAAGTACTGTAGTTGGGTGGTGGAGGTGGTGGTTGAAGGATGGTGGCGGTGCAATGGTGGTGGTGAAGTAGCGCCGTAGTCGGGGTGGTAATGGTGGTAGTTGTGGAGCAGTGGTATAGCCAGGGTGCAGTGGTGGTGATGGTGGCGGTGGTGGTGATGGTGGTGGTTGTGGTTGAGGTGGTGGGGGTGGGGGTGGTGGTGGATGAGGTGGTGATTGTGGCGGTGGAGATGGTTGTGATTGTAGTGTTTGAGGTGGTGATGGTGGTGGTTGTGGTTGAGGTGGTGGTGGAGATGGTGGTAATGGTTCTTGAGGTGGTGGTGATAGTGGATGAGGTGGTGGTGATGACAGGGTTGGAGGTGGAGGTGGAGGTGGAGGTGGTGGAGGGGGAGGTGGAGGGGGAGGTGGAGGAGCTGGTGGTGGCTGTGCTGGTGGTGGATGTGCTGGTGGTGGTGTGGTGATGTTGGTTGTGCTGTGGTCCAAACCTTAAAGCAGTCCTAGAGCGAGCACGGCAGGTAAACCTCAAGCTCAATCCGAGCAAATCCAAGATTTGCCAGTCAGAAGTGTCTTACGTGGGGCATCCCAGCGGGAGGCGGGAAGGAGACGGCTAGGGTTAATGGAGGCCACAACGAGGACCGTCACCACCTCTTCACTATTGATTCACGGCGATGATTAAGGGTGAAGCGGCAAAGAGGCAGCACCTGTTGGAATTAGCCCTGGGAAGCCACTCACCTCCAACCCACTTACCGCTCACCTGAAGCCACTACCCCTCTCTCACACCTCACCACCACCACCACCACCACATAACGCCTTCACCCCACCACTCCTCTCACACCGCACCACCACCCACCACCACCTAAACACCTCCACCCCACCCCTCCTCTCACACCTCATTGCCACCTAATGCACCCAGCCCCTCCTCTCACCACCACCCACAATCTAACACACCAACCCCACCCCTCTCACATCTCACCACCACACACAATCTAATGCACCCACCCCACCCCTCTCACACCTCGCCACCACCTAACACAACCACCACACCCCCCTCACACCTCATCACCACCTAACACACCCACCCCACCCCTCTCACCAACCCCACCACCTAACGCACCCATCCCACTCCTCTCACACCTCACCACCACCCACATTCTAACACACTCATCACACCCCTTTCACACCTCACCACCAGCCACAATCTAACTCACCCACCCCACCCGGCGTACACCTCACCACCACCCACAATCGAATGCACCCCACCCCACCACTCTCACACCTCAGCCACCACCCAACATCTACCACCCACCCACCCCCTCACACCCTCCCACCACCCACAATCAACACACCCACCCCACCCCCTCACACATCCCCACCACCACCACTAACACCACCCACCCCACCCCCTCCACCACCTCACCACCACCCACAACTCTAACCACACCACCCCCCACCCCTCACCACCCACCCACAATCAACACACACCATCCCACCCCCTCCCACACCTCCCCACACCCACACACAACCCACCCCCACCCACCCCTCTCACACCGCACCACCACCCCACAATCTACACCAACCACCCACCCCCCCCACACCTCACCCACCACCCACAACCTAACACACCCACCACCCTCCACACCTCACCACCACCCCCAATCAACACACCCACACCACCCCTCACCACCACCAACACAACCAACACACCCACCCCACCCCCCACACACCTCACCACCACCCACAACCTAACCACCCACCCCTCTCACACCTCGCACACACCCACAATCTACCACACCCACCCACCCCTCTCACACCTCACCACCACCACAATCTAACACACCCACCACACCCACCCACACCCCACCACCACCCCACAATCTAACCACCCACCCCCCTCTCACACCTCACCACCACCCACAATCTAACACCACCCCATCCACACCCCTCTCACACCCCACCACCCCCCAATCTACACACCCCACCCCACCCCTCTCACACCCACCACCACCCACAACTAACACCCACCCCACCCCTCTCACACCCACCACCCACACCACAATCAACACACCCACCACCCACCCCACACCCACCCCACCACCCACCACAACCACACCACCCACCCCACCCCTCTCACACCTCACCACCACCACACCAATCTAACCCACCCACCCCACCCCCCACACCTCACCACCACCCACAATCTACACACCACCACACCCCTCACACCTCCCACCACCACCCACAATCTAACCCACCCACCCCCACCCCTCTCACACCTCACCACCACCCACAATCTAACACACCCACCCCTCACACCTCCCACCACCCACAATCTAACACACCCACCCACCCTCTCACACCTCACCACCACCCACAATCTAACACCCACCCCTCACACCTCACCACCACCCACAATCTACACACCATCCCACCCCTCTCACACCTCACCACCACCCACAATCTAACACACCCACCCCACCCCTCTCACCACCACCCACAATCTAATACACCGACCCCTCACACCTCCCCACCACCCACAATCTAACACACCCACCCCACCCGTCTCATACCTCACCACCACCCACAATCTAACACACCGACCCCTCACACCTCACCACCACCCACAATCTGACACAACCATCCCACCCATCTCATACCTCACCACCACCCACAATCTAACACACCCATCACACCCATCTCACACCTCACCACCACCCACAATCTAACACACCCACCCCTCTCACACCTCACCACCACCCACAATCTACCACACCCATCACACCCCTCTCACACCTCACCACCACCCACAATCTAACACACCCATCACACCCCTCTCACACCTCACCACCACCCACAATCTAACACACCCATCACACCCCTCTCACACCTCACCACCACCCACAATCTAACACACCCACCCCACCCCTCTCACACCTCACCACCACCCACAATCTAACACACCCACCCCACCCCTCTCACACCTCACCACCACCAACAATCTAACACACCCACCCCACCCATCTCACACCTCACCACCACCAACAATCTAACACACCCACCCCACCCCTCTCACACCTCACCACCACCCACAATCTAACACACCCACCCCACCCCTCTCACACCTCACCACCACCCACAATCCAACACACCCACCCCACCCCTCTCACACCTCACCACCACCAACAATCTAACACATCCCTCTCAAACCTCACCACCACCCACAATCTAACACACCCACCCGACCCCTCTCACACCTCACCACCACCACCTAAGGCCTCCACCCCCACCCCGCTCACAGCACCGTCCCGCTTCCCGGAACCGTCCACCCTCCGCAGGAAGTGTCCCCGCAACCAGACGTCCCGGCCCCGCCCAGTAGTTGTAAATCACAAACCGCCCATTAACCTCCCAACCCCCGCCCCTCCCCATATACACACTCTGCACCCGCCGCCATGACACCTGAGCCACACACACTGGCAATGCCTAGGGGGCAGAAGAAGTATTAACAAAAAAAAGTAATCATCTTAATAAACCACACGCAAAGCTCAAGCTACCGAGCCCGCCAACCACTTCTACACACCCACCCCTTCCACCCACCCGCCCGCCAAGTCCTTCCACCCACTCACCCGACACCCCGGCTAACCTCCAGGCACCACTCATAAGCCAGCCAGTGTGCGCCACTCCACGGCACTGATTGTCGACCTGGGACCACGATCAGGAAATTAATTAGCGTGGTGGCGCCGCCTCCCGGCAGGGTTGTTCCCGGTCGAGGCCGGAAGTGGGTGAGACCGGGAGACCTTTCCCAGTGCAGGCCTCACGTTACATTAGAATGGGGCCCGAGAAGAAGACGTGGTGTCATTGTGCTGGTAACCCCCCCCCCCCCCCACACCCCCACCGCCCCTCCACTAACCCACCCTCCTACCACTGGCATAGTTTTCTTTCATAGCCTTTAGACCTGACAATGTAAAAGTAGTGCAAACTTCGATACTTTCTTATGTGCTATGTTCACTTTACTACTTATTATCGGAGTGGGAGAGAATTGCCTGGGAGAAGATATGATGATGATGATAACGATAATAATAATTACAATTACATTACTATGACCATCACCACCACTATTATCATCATCATCATTACCGCTATCACCACCATTATTATTACTAATATCATTACTATTATCATCATTCTGATCATCATATTGCTGAAGACTGGCAATTAATATCATATTAATAACTGTCAGTAGTAGTAATAGTAGTAATAATATTAATCATCATATTTCTTCTGGTAACTCTTAATTACCCAAACAAATAGCCATAATTTAGTGCTTCATATCGCTGAGTTAAAATGTCAGCTCACGTGTGAATCTGGTAGCTCACCCATTGTTCATAACCTCCTTTACATGCGCAAAGCCGCAGTGCACCCCGGGATGTCCACGCATGCGCAGTCGTGACGCACCCAGCATGACAAGATGGCGGCCTGCTTTTATGCGCCTCAATTGCCAGCTTTTACGAGTCTAATCCATAAAGTATTAAACTTTAATATCCGCACTTACTCCATAACGGTTTAAAGAGCCCACACTCAAGAGTTGCGAGTGATTAATATAGCCCCGGTAAACACAAACCCATCTCCCTTCGGCTATAAAACACCGTAATTTAATTATGTCGCGCCTTATTATGAAAATCGCGCCTATGAAAATCACACACACACAAATATGTGTTTAAATGTCACTCATTTGACAGAGACCAACGGAAAATCACCTAAATTTCCCAAATGTTCATCATCAGACTCAGAGTAATCAACCCGCCTTTGTCTTACGTAGTTAATCAATTTCCCGAAAATATCCCATCGTGATGTATATATCAAATGGGAATCAGAGACGTTAAATCCACAGATGTATAGCTTTGTCTTATTTATTACCTGATCCATGGCCGCTGTATGTATATATTATGTCTTTGCAACTACATCTTTGTGGGCATTTCTTTTTCCAATTCCCAGCGACCATACCAGAGGGAGTAAATTTGATAGATGAGACACACTATGATCATAATTAGTACATTAAATGACGGGACATTCAGAGTCTGTGCATACAGATCAGTTCAGATTTTGTCATTGTTACATTCATTGATTAAGCAAGGGAAATTTCAATCACGGACAATTGGTCTTCCTCATTCCACTGTATCTTGGCATGTCCTAGTAATGCCGAAGGCCAGGCTAGGTAGCGACGAGTATTAATTTTTAAGACATCGGTTTGACTCGACTGAAGCTTGCATTCCACGACCTGCCACACAGTGAGTAGGCGCTTAACTCATTCAGCCAGTCTGTCTGGTCATGTATAGTTGGGAACCTGGTACAGTCATCGCTCATATCGCTGACAGCACATCATATCTCTAGCATGGCACACCTTGCATGCCTTTGTCATTACGCACAGAGTGCTTAAAGTTGCATAGTCCAGTGGTTTTGAGTTTCTTTCATTTTTCTGAAATAAATACTTTAAATTGATTGTACTAATCTACCTCACTTCAGTTTGAAGGAATCTTTATTTAAATGTCTAAGTTTTTAGATATTTGAAGTGCAAACATATAAACTTAGTTTTGGTAAGCACACCAAAACTCTGACACCATAGGCTTTAGCAGTAACAGGTTCTATTAAATTACCTTAGTATTCCCTTCAATGTGGCAATAACTGCTTAATAAGTGCATCAGTATCTAAGTTAGATATGCAGAATCAATTCTAGATAATTGTTTTGGTTTTAAAAAGCTGATGCTTTATCGGATTATGCAGCTTTAATATAACAATACATAATAACCGTACATTCCAAAACGCCATAACTCAGCACCTACGTTTATAAGGCTCTGACAAGTTTCAAAATGTTGTTTCTTAATAAAAGTGGCATTAAATCTGATCTGAGAAAAAACCTTCGAGTGGAACCTTAAACTCCGAGCGCTGATCTGTATTACCTTTGATGACTATGGAAATTAAAAACTATTATTTATTTCCTACTGCAAGGGAACACACTATTTGGATCGAATTATACGCCTGGAAAAATAAGGTAAGGTGCTTGGATATAAGTCTACACATTTAATTAAAATCATGTTTTAATTTGTTTAAGTAATGGTATCAAATTCTCAGTGTAAAACAACTCTGAAATTAATCAGCTGAACACTGTAAACGCCATGCTCTTAAAGTTGCATAGTCGGATGGTTTTGAGTTTTTATCATTTTCTGAGATAAATATATCAGGTTGATCTCAATAATCTAATTTACTTTAGTTTGATGTAACTTATATTTTAAAGTGCAAACATGCAAATTTAATTTTGGCAAGCATGTCAAAACTCTCACACAATAGGCTTCAGCAGTAACAGGTTATATTAAATTGCCTTAGTATTCCCTTCTATGTGGTGACAGATGTTTAATAAGTGTACCAGCATCTAGGTTAGATATGTAGAATCAAACCTTGATAGATAGTTTTTTTGTTTTTTTTAATTTGATGTTTTCATCGCACTATGCAGCTTTAAGATGGCTAACTTGAGCACTGTAACGGGATGAATAAATAAGTATAAATAGGGCTCTCGTTTTTTTATGAGAGGTTGTGGGTTCAATACTCAGTAGAATCAACCCAAAGGTTTACAAAACTGATACTTGTCGCTACCTAGTCTGGTTGATTGATTGATTGATTGATTGATCGATCGATTGGTGATGGTGAAGGGGCATATTCACAATAACAAGTTAGTGTTTTTATTCTGTCACTTTTGCTTAATGAATAAATGTGTTAATCACATTTATATGTTTACATTGAAATTTATATGAAAATCTGAAATAGTCAGATTTGTGTCAAATGACAACATATACAAGTTCATGCTTTACATTGGTAAAGAGGTCTCACGTGTGATTTATATTAAACCATAGATGGTACTAGGCCATGAAATTTACACACTCAAGTGTGTCTGAGGTAGTGGACACTTACACCCAATGCATTCAGGTGATGGTTCTCAGTTTTTTAGTAAAAACACATGAGTCAGCCAGGAGTGGCCAATATGGCAGTGAGTGAGAACCACTGACGCCCAGCATAACTCTGTGACTGTTCTTCAATGAATGGGGTGATATTATGCAACTTGCTGTTTGGATGCTTGTCCTATTTGTGTTGCCATTTTGATTTGATATAATCGAGAATAAGCGGCCTCAGATCAGAGTGAAGGATCCAACGTGGTGCAACAACATTATTCAGAGCTTGTTTTCTAGAATGCTGGCCAGCACGACCAGTCACCACCGAGCCTAAACTTAGCGTTGGTAGATATTAGGACAAGGACTGGTTGGTTAAATGTCAGGATTGTGGTAGCGCACTGGACTGTTATTCCAATACATTATGTCATCTAACACAATGCCCACATCGAGGGAGCAGTGGAATGAGAAACATTAATTTGTCTGCAGTTGGAATTTCCTCTCCTTAATAAACCACTGCAGAAAAAAAAAAGGAATTAAGGAAGAAAAGAAAGGGCAAAATATTAGAATAAATCTTTTAATATTTGTTTAAAGCGAGGTTGACGTTACGGTGCTGTCACTTACTTGCTGACTCCATGCTTCCCGAAGGTACTGGTACGGGAGATCTCTGGTCGTATACAGGCCCGCTCCTTTCTCTGGTCTGGGTGTCGCATCCAGTCATCCCAAAACCTAAACAGGACACAAGTTGGAAAAATAACTCAGAATTCATCTAAGTATCGCATTTCCTCGATTAGAACCTGGCTTTTAGTTATTGATTTCGTAGGAGGTTTACTACCGATAGGCTTCTATTCATAGTAGGCGGTTAAAGGTGAATAATCTTAGGAGGTTTACTACTGATAGGCTTCTATTCATAGTAGGCGGTTAAAGGTGAATAATCTTAGGAGTTTTACTACCGATAGGCTTCTATTCATAGTAGGCGGTTAAAGGTGAATAATCTTAGGAGTTTTACTACCGATAGGCTTCTATTGATAGTAGGCGGTTAAAGGTGAATAATCTTAGGAGTTTTACTACTGATAGGCTTCTATTCATAGTAGGCGGTTAAAGGTGAATAATCTTAGGAGGTTTACTATCGATAGGCTTCTATTCATAGTAGGTGGTTAAAGGTGAATAATCTTAGGAGTTTTACTACCGATAGGCTTCTATTCATAGTAGGCGGTTAATGGTGAATAATCTTAGGTTTACTACCGATAGGCTTCTATTCATAGTAGGCGGTTAAAGGTGAATAATCTTAGGAGGTTTACTACCGATAGGCTTCTATTCATAGTAGGCGGTTAAAGGTGAATAATCTTAGGAGGTTTACTACCGATAGGCTTCTATTCATAGTAGGCGGTTAAAGGTGAATAATCTTAGGAGGTTTACTACCGATAGGCTTCTTCATATCTATAGATAGGGTAACGGTGGTTAAAGGTGAATAATCTTAGGAGGTTTACTACCGATAGGCTTCTATTCATAGTAGGCGGTTAAAGGTGAATAATCTTAGGAGGTTTACTACCGATAGGCTTCTATTCATAGTAGGTGGTTAAAGGTGAATAATCTTAGGAGGTTTACTACCGATAGGCTTCTATTGACAGTAGGCGGTTAAAGGTGAATAATCCGATGAAAGCATCAAATCTTTTTTTTTTTAAACACCACTCTTATCTAGATTTGATCCTGCATATTTAATTTAGATACAGGCATGGTCAGTAATCATGTATTGCAGTTGGGTGATCCCGTGCTATGCTCGGAAAGGCATATGACCAAGCATTTCGATGTGCACACTCAAATTAATTGAGCATGTTTTCACATCAAATACATCCAAAGCTAACCCTTTAAAATAACAGCATTACTTCAAACTAAAGTAAATTATAACTAACAACCTGATGGGGTTATCTAAAAAGAAATATGGCATTAAGTCAAAACCATCGGATTATGAGGGAGGTAGTCATGGTTTTGTGTGCATTTCTTTACTGTCATATTGTACAGCATAGAACACAACTTTGGTTAGTCTCGCTGTTAAAGTAATATAATCCAAAGATATGATTTTATACATTTGCTATGGAACTATACCCCGGTGGCTCCATTTGGTACTAGTGACATTCGGCCAAGCAGAAGGCACCACTGTATCAAATGAATAAAGAACTGTACTGTTCATACTAGCAGACGACATTGACTCATTTGGCCGACTACATTCTTTCTGGTTATGGAAAACCCATGTGTTCGACAATAATAACCGTCCTCTATTTTACCAGTAAGAACACCACACATAATAAAGCACAAACAAAACAGCCAACCAATGAGAGTAGAGCTCTGATCCGAGCCGTCAAAACACATTGACAGTGTGCACCATAAAGAACTTCCCCCCCCCCCTACCTCCCCCCCACACATTTCCCTTCCCTTCTCATCACTACTAGCAATGCCTACTCTGTAGATCTTTCCGGCAGTCCACCACAGTCGCACATAGACCCCCGCTCGATACCAGATAAAATGGACTTAATTTTCTTCAATTTATGTTAAAAAGGCAAAGAAAATAATCAGTCAGAATTACCATTTTAGAAAAAAAAAAAAAAGATTTCTTTACAAGCACTCCAATGCTCCAATCGGTTTGGTGAACCAGATATTCTGCACAGTGTGAGTCCAACGAGGTCGCTATGCGGTGATATCAAATATTTCACCACACGGATGGCAAGGACTAACATAGTAACAATGCCGCTGGCTTGTGCCCATTTATTTCACAGATCATTTCCCTGGTAATCCCGTTCTGCAGGAGCGTCTTAGAACCCCCCCTACCCCCCCCCCCCCTATTCCGGCTGCTTTGCGCCCCCTGGTGATTTATGGGCGAGTTACGCTGGCGTGGCGGGGCCCAGTGAGAGCGGCTTACAGCAGATTCCACCCACCCTCCCTCCCACTCAATCTCACCGCCCGCCTCTGTATTAAACACCCCGACTCCTCCTCCTCCATCATGACCCCCCCTCCCCCACCCCACTATCATGCCATATACCCCGACCCCCACCCAACCCTACCCCCACCTCTCACTACACCTACACTTCCATAAAGTGATAACACAATCACTGCTACCCCTTCCACTACCCACCCACCTACACAAAGAGCAAACCTTATCAAAGATGATATATACCTTCAGTAAAAAATGGATCCTCACCAGTGATAGCCTGCGAAATGACCCCCCCCCCATACCCTCTCCCTACACCCTCCCTCTTCCCGCCGACCCTGACCCATAGCAGCTGATAGTTCCGCCTGACTTCGGTGACAACTTCTGGCTGCATTTCATTAGTTCATTGCTTCTTTGATAATTCCAAATTAAAATTCCTCAGGAATATTTCCTGACAGTTCCGATTAATCATTTGTCTTTTTCACCACAATTTATCCGGTAGACCACTATGACATTGTAATTCTGCCTCATCACATGGAATAGTCAGTATGGTGATTCAAGCACATATGAGCACTGACAGTGGAGTGACCATTTTTGGTGATGATGTGTATTTAAAGTTGCATAGTCCGATGGTTTTGGATTTCTGCCATTTTTCTGAGATATATATTTTAGATTGATCATTATTACTGACTTTACTTTAGTGTGAAGTAACTTTTATTTCAAATGGTAAACTTTTGAGATATTTGAAGTGCAAACATGTAAAATTAGTTTTTGCAAGCATGCCAAAACTCTGACACCATAGACTTCTGCAGTAACAGGTTCTATTAAATTGACACAGTATTCCCTTCTATACAGAAACACATGTTTAATAAATGCACCACTATCTAAGTTAGAGATGTAGAATCAGATCTAGATAATTGTTTTGCTTTTGAAAATGTGATACTTCATCGGACTATGCAACTTTAATAAAATTCCCAGAATCCAAACCAGATGTGTGTTTCGCATTTAAATCTGCTACTGTCCAATCGCATGGTATGCAAGATACAGGAAGGCACAACACTACCATCCTTATAACTGTACGTCAGTTGTCCAAAAGTGTCCAACTAATGCACCCCCCCCCCCCCCCGCTAATTCATCATACTACTTTAACCCGGCTCACTCCCCACTATTTTCCTCTTTTATCTCACTCCTTGCCTATTCAATTTATATAAATAGTATTTTCTTGCACCTGTCTAGCTATAGTGTTATAACCTTGATTGGTGTGTAGCGGCATTTGCTTTTAGGGTTGGAAAACAAATGCCTCAGCAGTGACATGTTATTCAGAGGAATAAGACTACTTGAATACACTTCTTTTTAAACAAAACAGCTGATACTAGTGATAGAGATAAGGCAGAGCTATATACACAGATATAATAAAGATGGAGCGCCGCTACTACTGATATGTTAAGGGTGCTTAGAATCAAAATGAATGCTTGACGACAGACTTACGTTTTGGGCCATTTATCTTGGACCTCAAGCCAAGTCTTTTTCCCGACCATCCATCCAAGGCCGGGGAAGAAGTCTGTTCTGTATAATAACTCTGTAAAAAGAAGAGTTCATAAATCCATTACAAGCTGTCAAATCTTGTATACAATCAGTGCATGTTGTAAAGAAGCTGGTTATTTAAAGGTAACTCCAGGACTCATACCGAAACATTCTTGTTGGTAGGGATACACAATTCATAACACTTGTATTTTTTAGCACATACGATGGCCAGGGATGAAAGTGATCTCCGGGAAAAAAAGAGGAAATGCTGATATTCTCCCATAGGTTTAACACTGTCAGGGAATCGCGGAAAATTTCCGGAAGTCGGGTTTCATATATATTGGTATATGCTGATAGTGCTGCAGTGTTTGAAGCATGTAGAGTAGTAGTATACGCCGATAGTGCTGCGGCGTTTGGAGCATTTATTAGTGGTATACGCTGATAGTGCTGAGGCGCCTGCACCACGATTTGGTATAGATCTACGCTGATGGTGCTGCAGAATTGAAAAATCCCGGAAATCCGCGGAAACCCGGAGATCTTTCATCCCTGGATGGCCGAATCGGTAAGATCGCTGACACTGGGAAGACAGGCAGTGGCACCATGACCTGATATCCCCACTCAGTCATATTATCTTGATACTGATCATGCCAGTCCTTATACTTTGTCTCCTATTAATACAGAGTGCCAGGCTAGGTAGCGACAAGCACCACTTTTGTAAGTCATTAGTTTCACTCGGTCAGGATTCAAACTCACAACCTCCCACATGGGAAGCCAGCCAGTGCGCTCACCGATACAGCCACCCAGTCCGGTATGAACATTTTGGTCCACACCAGAAATTCCTGCGAAAGAAATCTATCAAATTAATATAACGCAGACCATGGGAAAGGATTAAAAAAAAAATCACATTCAGCACACCACACGAACAGAGAAACACGCCACACAGAAAATTCCCCTACTTCATTAGCTTCAGTCGCATTCATGTATTTATGAATTATTATATTACATTGAAGCCTTTCCTACTTCCCATTTCATGAGGTTTTCTGAAGCAATGGCTAATTTAATCGCGCCTCGTCAATATTGGTGTCGATTTCTGACAAGTTAATGCGGCTCTTTTGGTCTCATGTCCAAAGGATAATTCCTGCGTGAGTGGCAGCAGGAGGGGGGTGGGGGGATAATGGGGCAGTGTGTGAGTGTGTGTGTGTGGAGGGGGTAATAGGGCAGTGTGTGTGTGGAGGGGGTAATTCGGTAAAATGGGGTGGACCATATTATGTTACATGATTCTTCATCATCACAAATCGAGCCCAAATCAACCACTTCCTCTTTCTTCATGTTACTGGAGCACAGAACGTGACTGCACGTCTAGCCTTACTCAACCATAGCCAACACTGACCACACATATTTAAACCAGGTCTTTCAGCTTGGGCTATTTTCTGTTCCAACCAGTGGTCTACAACTGGTTCATCAAAGGCTGTGGTATGTGCTGTCCTGTCTGTGGGAAAGTGCATATAAAAGACCCCTTGCTGCTTATCGGAAAGAGTAGCCTACGTGGCCCCAGCGGGTTTCCTCCAAAGAAAATATGTCAGAATGACCATATGTTTGACGTCCAATAGCCGATGATAAAAATCAATGTGCTCTAGAGGCGTTGTTAAATACTACACACTTTCCTTTTTAAACCATGTCACACTGCTTAGACACACACTGCAACATCACAGATCCAAGTGACTCGCCTCCTGACCAACCAGCCAGATCGTAGGAGACCTCTCATGCAGTCGCAGGAGGGAGTGATCTAACCAGGGATATATATATATATATATATATATATATATATATATATATATATATTTATATTTGGCAAGTGAATTCAACACAAAATTGCAGTAACTAAGCCCCAAAGAACCACATCCCGATTTTCAGGAATGTTGTGTACTTATCGGTGGGACACAAGTTACACTCATCGCCGCTTTATAGTGCTGCCACTGCACCACTGGGATATCCTCAAAGCAGCCAATGGTTTAACTCAGAAATATGTCAGCGAGATACACACATGTACAGAGCTCTGCAGTTCTGTTCCAAACAATTGCTGCACCCATGACTCCATTCCATGCAAGGCGGCGGGTGGGGGGGGGGGGGGGGTCGGGTGGTCACACACGATTCAATTCTGATTATAACTACAACATCCCACATGGGAAGGGGGCACCCAAATGACTACACAATACTATTTGGTATGCATACAATAATGTAGTGGCTGTTCTTGGTGTGCACATAGTAGTGTAGTTGCTGTTCTTGGTATGCATACAGTAGTGTAGTTGCTCTTCTTGGTGTACATAACATTAGTGTAGGTGTGCATATATTCTAGTTGCTGTTCTTGGTGTGCATAGAATGTACTTGCTCTTCTTGGTGTGCATTCAATTAGTGTAGTGGTTGTTATTGGTATGCATACAGTAGTGTAGTGGCTGTTCTTGGTGTGCCTACAGTAGTGTAGTGACTGTTCTTGGTGTACATACAGTAGTGTAGTTGCGCTTCTTGGGTGTACATACAATTAGTGTAGTTACTGTTCTTGGTGTGCATACAGTAGTGTAGTGGCTGTTCTTGGTGTGCATACAACAGTGTAGTTGCGCTTCTTGGGTGTACATACAATTAGTTTAGTTACTGTTCTTGGTGTGCATACAGTAGTGTAGTGGCTGTTCTTGGGGTGCATACAGTAGTGTAGTGGCTGTTCTTGGTGTGCATACAGTAGTGTAGTGACTGTTCTTGGTGTGCATACAATAGTGTAGTTGCGCTTCTTGGGTGTACATACAATTAGTGTAGTTACTGTTCTTGGTGTGCATACAGTAGTTAGTTACTGTTCTTGGTGTGCATACAGTAGTGTAGTGGTTGTTCTTGGTGTGCATACAGTAGTGTAGTGGCTGTTCTTGGTGTGCATACAGTAGTGTAGTGGCTGTTCTTGGTGTGCATACAATAGTGTAGTTGCGCTTCTTGGGTGTACATACAATTAGTGTAGTTACTGTTCTTGTTGTGCATACAGTAGTGTAGTGGCTGTTCTTGGTGTGCATACAGTAGTGTAGTGGCTGTTCTTGGTATGCATACAGTAGAGTAGTGGCTGTTCTTGGTGTGCATACAATAGTGTAATTGCGCTTCTTCGGTGTACATACAATTAGTGTAGTGGCTGTTCTTGGTGTGCATACAGTAGTGTAGTGGCCGTTCTTGGTGGGCATACAGTACTGTAGTGGCTGTTCTTGGTATGCATACAGTAGTGTAGTGGCTGTTCTTGGTATGCATACAGTAGTGTAGTGACTGTTCTTCATGTACATACAGTTAGTGTAGTGGTTGTTCTTAGTATGAATACAATAGTGCAGTGCATGACGCATATCGCATGTCACAATGCATGTTGATGGAATCTCAACCTAACTCAACCAGGAGGTGGTTTCCCTGGCGGCCATTGTTCTGAATACACCAGCACTGCCGTGCCCTCTGTTGGCCACCTGCCGAGTTTTTATCGGAACGTGGCCAGATTCGTGTTGGGCTTGCAGTGAACAGTCAGATAACAGCTGGGTGAATGGCTGGTGAGACAAATTGCCTGCCATATAATGTTCCCACCTTAAAGTAACGTTCGTTTGAAACAGCTGCCCTCCCACCCCCATCATATTCAATTCACCCCACTCCCCCTCCTCTGGTGCCTGCATTGGATGGCATTGGCCTGTACCGGCAAGCTTTAGCTAACATTGGTCTGCAGTGGTTGACATTGGCCTGTATTGGCTGGTGTTGGCTTCATTGGCCTGTATTGGCCTGCATTATGTGGCATTGGCCTATACTGGGTGGAATTGGCTTGAATTAGGTGGAATTGGCCTACATTGAGTGGCATTGGCTTGCATTATGTGGCATTGGCCTACATTGGGTGGCATTGGCTTGCATTAGGTGGCATTGGTCTGCAGAATTTGCATTCGCCTGCATTGGTTAGTTTGGATTGCACTGGCCTCCATTAGGTGACATTGGCCTGCATTGACATATGCTGGGTGGCGTTGGCCTGCATTCAGTGGCATTGGCCTACACTGGGTGGCATTGGCTTACATTAGGCGGCATTGGCCTGTATTTTCTAGCATTAGCCTACATTGCCTGACGTTGCCTGGCATTCGCCTACATTGGCTGGAGAAATTGATGCGCAAACTGTTAGTGAAACCACTTATCACGGGCCCACTTCTTGTACAGATTCATCATTCCTGGAGAAACTGGCCAACAAACGGGTAGTGAAACCACTTCTCACGGGGCCAGTTCTTGTACAGATTCACCATTCCCGGAGAAACTAGACCACAAACTGTTGGTGAACCCATTTGTCATGGGGCCAGTTCGTGTACAGATTCACCATTCCTGGAGAAACTGGACCACACACTGTTGGTGAAACCAATTGTGGTCGGGCCAGGTTTCGCACAGATTCACCGATGGGTCAAAGGCCACAGTTGGAGTAAGTGATGGGGGACGGAGAGTGTGCGGGTGGTGCACTGCTTCTGTCGATGGGGTGGAGAGGTGTGAGGGGTGTGTTGTGTGGGTGTGAAGGGTGGGGCTTTAAGGACGGTGATCGTGGGCTGAGCCGATTATAGTATTGGCGTAGTGCCCTCTCTGCTCCTCCCCACCACCACCACCACCACCACCACCACCACCACTTTACCCACGAGCGAGTCACTTCCAACTGAAAGGCGCCGTCGAGGTTAACGAGGCTGTATAGGCTTATAGGCCTACAGCCAGACTTTTAAAGGTCGGATTCAGACCACATAAAGAGCCAATAGCAGGGGTCTGGCACTGCCCCTGGAGCTCTCAAACCTTACTGGGCTCTAACTCCTAAATATATATATATAGAACTCCAAAATCAGCCGTCTACTCATCTTTATATAACCTTCATGGTTTTATGATGAATCGCTATGTGATGCGGAGTAATATTTCACAATGCTTACAAATTCTAGTTGCTATAACAATTTAAGACGAAACGGTCAAAACGGCTGGTGCCAGTTGATTCACACACAGGTCAGTCACCTCAGCAATTGCCCTGTTAGTGTTTTGGAAATAAGGACCATATCGTCACAAACCACATGGTGGCGCTAATCTCAGCCCTGATAGGCGGGCACAAGGGAGGGCTATAGACATCAACACTGACGCCAGCAACAAGTGACCTGTCAAGTAGCCACCCTCCCCCAAATAAGGCCATGGTCAGGGTTTTAATTTGCAACCACCGTGCGCGGTGGCCTAATCGGTAGAGCGCGGGCATCGCGTGTGGAAGGTCGGGAGTTCGGTTCCTGGTCGAGTCAAACCAATGACTTAAAAATTTATACTTGTCACTTCCTAGCCTGGGGCTCGGCATTAATAGGATAGGGCAAGGACTGGTTAGCTCAGTGTCAGGATAATGTGACTCAGTGGGATATCGGTCATGGTGGCAGTGGCCTGATTTCCCAGTGGGCAGTGCTATAAAGTCACCATGAGTTTGCACTGTCACAAGTTGGTACCCATCCTGTTATGACCTTAGATGTTTCTAGGACGTAAAACAACAACAAACAAACAAACATAATTTGCAACTGCCTCAGTTGTTAGGACGTAAAACCCTAACACACACCCATGATCATATCAAGACGGGTACCGACTTGTGACAGTGCACACTCATGGTAACTTTATAGTGCTGCCCAACTGCGAGGTCAGGCTGCTGGCACCATGACCCAATATCTCACTCAGTCACATTATCCTGATACTGAGCAAGCCAGTCCTTGCCCTATCCTCATAATGCCAAGCACCAGGCTAGGTAGCGACAAGTATCAATTTTGTAAGTCATTGGTTTGACTCGGCCGCGAATCAAACCTTCGACCTTCCGCATGAGAAGCCGGCACTCTACCGATTGGGCCACTACGTCTGGCTCACCACCCGGTGTGTTCTGCTTCTATGAGTCATGCCTTTAAGAGCCACTCCCCAATAGTCTATAACTATGCACAGAACCCTGAACCCTGGATAGAGAGAGAGGGAGAGGGAGAGGGAGAGAGAGAAAGAAACAGAGAGAGAGGAGAGAAAGAGAGGAGATGAAAGTGGGGCAGAGGAAGGTAATGAGAGGGAGAGAAGGAGAGAGCACGAGAAAGAAACGGCGAGACGAGGGGGAGAGAGGAAGCGAGGGAGAGCGGAAGTGAAAGAGAGAGGGAGAGGGCATGAGAAAGAGGGGTGAGCAAGAGAGCAATAAGGGAGACGGTGAGAGGCAGAGAAGGAGATAGTGTGAGGGAGAGAGGCAGAGAAGGAGAAAGGGAAAGGAGAGAGGGAAAGAAGGGGAGAGGTAAAGAGGGGAGAGGGAGAGAGGGACAGAGGGGAAAGGGGGAAGGGGAGAGGGGGAAGGGGGAGAGTGGGAAGGGGTAGAGGGGGAAGGGGGAGAGGGGAAAGGGGGAGAGGGGAAAGGGGGAGAGGGGAAAGGGGGAGAGGGGGGAGGGGGAGAGGGAGAGGGAGAGGGAGAGGGAGAGGGAGAGGGAGAGGGAGAGAGGGGGAGGGGGAGGGGGAGGGGGGAATGTGAGGGGGAGAGGAGGTCTAACAGGACGTGAACGGTATCCATCTTGTTGGAGAGACGAGATGTAAATGAACGTGAATATACCTGGGTCCTCGGCGACCATGTTGCCCTTTCCATTATCGTTCCAGGCGGACACACACCACAGGGAGGGGTCCGCCCGGAGGATCGGGTAGGTGGCAGCGAAGTACTCGAAGAAGTCAGGGGAGACATCAAGGTCATCTGCAACAACAGCAACAACAACGGGGCAGTTAGCATGAGCAGCAGTAAGCCAGCAAGAGAACAGAACAAGAATTACCCGGAACAACGCCATTGGACCACACAGCTCAGACAGCTTGTTGTTTGTTGGGGTTTTACATGCTAGAAACATCAAAGATCATATCACGACTGGTCGCGAGTTGTGATTGCGCACACTAATGGAAACTTTAAAGCTTGCTTTATTTAACGACTCCACTAGAGCACATTGAATTTTGTATTATCGGCTATTTGCCGTGGCAACTTTATAATGCTGTCTAACTGGCTACCCGATATCACACTCAAGTCATATTACCCTGATAGGGAGCAAACCAGCCCCAACCCTATCCTAGCAAGGCCGAGCGCCAGGTAGCGCTAGGTAGCAACAAGTACCAATTTTATAAGTCACTGCATTGACTCGACCGAGATGCGAACCCACCACCTTCCGCATGGGAATCTAGGACTCTAACCGATTAGGCCACCCCGTCCGCTCACCTCTTACAGACAACACAACACTCGCCCAACTTCTATTCAGCATTCAAGTTTCTAGTTCATTGCAAGTCCAATGAACATCTGAGACTCACACAAATCACTCCACCTCCAATTCCCCCCTCCCACCTCGATCCTCGCTCCTTACACCCCTTCCCAACGCACGCCATGTCAACAGGAAATGTCTGAAGTAACGATACATTACTTCTGTCTCCTACAAGTGTGGAAGCCAATAACCCCACCCCACCCCACCCCCCACCCCCAGTCGCCCACAGCCCGCTTCGGCCAACGCTCATCCCAATCTAGACAGTGCCAGAAATCGAATAAGCCAATAGGAGGAGTGTCACTTCTCCTACACGTAATGCAATTCCTTGCAACTACATTAACACCTTATGTCCCCGTTGCTCAGAACAGCTGCAATGTTGAATCGCGGCAGACACCTCTCACGGGGAGGGAAACCGATTGTCGGTAGGGGGGAGGGGGGAGGGGGAGGGGGGTGTGAGGGTGTGATAGTGTGGTGGTGTGATGATGTGGGGGAGGGGAGGGGGGGTAGGGGGGCGGGGGACGGGGGAGGGGACGCGGAAGGGGAGGGGAGGGGAGGGGAGGGGAGAAGGTGAGGAGGGGGGAGGGGGGAGGGGGAGGAGGGGGAGGAAGGGGAGGAGGGGGAGGAAGGGGAGGAGGGGGAGAAGGTGAGGAGGGTGAGGAGGGTGAGGAGGTGAGGAGGGGGAGGAGGGGAGGAGGGGAGGAGGGGGAGGAGGGGGAGGGAGGGGAAGAGGGGGGGAGGGAGAGGAGGTGGAGGAGGGAGAGGAGGTGGAGGTGGAGGAGGAGAGGAGCTGGAGGTGGAGGTGGAAGAGGAGGGTGAGGAGGGGGAGGAGGGGGAGGAGGGGGAGGAGGGGGGAGGGAGAGGAGGTGGAGGAGGGAGAAAAGGTGGAGGAGGGAGAGGAGGTGGAGGTGGAGGAGGAGAGGAGAGGAGCTGGAGGTGGAGGTGGAGGTGGAAGAGGAGAGGAGGTGGAGGAGGGGAGGAGGGGTCTTGCCTCGGCAGCATTGACAACCTCACTCACTTCAATGGCTTTGGTGACCTTAGATGTTGCCAGGATATAAAACTCCAACAAAACAATATCAACGCCTCCAGCAATCAAACGCCCGGCCAAACTGCGGCGGATTACCGCCTCGCACACCCACCAAACGACTGCAACCCCCGCCCTCGCTCCCAGCTCTGTGAGATAAGAGAGTAAATTATCTGTTTAGATGAGAGGAATCGGGCCCCGCTTTGCCAGGTTTGTCTGCACCAGAGCCACAAAGAGACGTTAATGAACGCAGTCACGAGACAACGCTCTGTATTCAATTTGACAACTTTTTGGACACAACGCACTCGCCGCGGCAGAATCGGCCTGTGGACGGTGGACATTTATCTAGCTAGCTTCAAAGGCATTAAATAGCGTGGATAAGGGGGCTGCGTTGGTTGGTTGGTTGGTTGGGAGCGTTTAGATGTGTCAGACGTGTGAATGGTTGTGGAGTGTGAATGCTTCTTTAATGGGTCGCGTAGGAGGAGCATTGTGTGAATGGTTGTGTTGTGTGGGATTGTGTGTGTGAATGGTTGTGTGAGGGTGGGTGTGAATGGTTGTGTGATGGTGTGTGAGGGTGTGTGTGGGTGTGTGAGGGTGCTTGAGGGTGTTCGAGGGTGTGTGAGGGTGTGTGAGGGTGAATGAGAGGATATGTGGGAGAATGTTTTGGAGATTGACCCTGTCCGAATGGTTGCGTGTGGGTGCGTGAGGGTGTGCGTGAAGGTGTGCGTGAGGGTGTGCGTGAGGGTGTGTGAGGGTGTCCTTTAACCATGAAGGAACAGGAAACAGTTACTGAACAGATCTGCAGTAAGATCCTGGCAGTATGTCGCCCCAGTGATGCATGAGGAAATTTAAACCAATGCTGGATAATGTTTTAACCATGAAGGTACGGGAAACAATTACTAAATGTATGTACAGTATGATCCCGTTAGCATGTCCCCCCAGTGATGCATGAGGAAATTTAAACCAATGCTGGATAATGTTTTAACCATGAAGGTAGGGGAAACAATTACTACATGTATCTGCAGTATGATCCCATTAGCATGTCGCCCCAGTGATGCATGAGGAAATTAAAACCAATGCTGGATAATGTTTGAACCATGAAGGTACGGGAAACAATTACTAAATGTATCTGCAGTATGATCCCATTAGCATGTCGCCCCAGTGATGCATGAGGAAATTTAAACCAATGCTGAATAATGTTTTAACCATGAAGGTATGGGAAACAATTACTAAATGTATCTGCAGTATGAACCCGTTAGCATGTCGCCCCAGTGATGCATGAGGAAATTTAAAGCAATGCTGGATATTGTTTCAACCGCGAAGGAACAGGAAGCAGCTACTAAACACAAGTGCAGTATGATCCCATGAGCATGTCGTCCCAGTGATGCATGAGGAAATTTAAACCAATGCGGGATAATGTTTTAACCGTGAAGGAACAGGAAGCAGCTACTAAACACAAGTGCAGTATGATCCCGTTAGCATGTCGCCCCAGTGATGCATGAGGAAATTTAAACCAATGCTGGATAATGTTTCAACCGTGAAGGAACAGGAAGCAGCTACTAAACACAAGTGCAGTATGATCCCATTAGCATGTCGCCCCAGTGATGCATGAGGGAATTAAAACCAATGCTGGATAATGTTTTAACCGTGAAGGAACAGGAAGCAGCTACTAAACACAAGTGCAGTATGATCCCGTTAGCATGTCGCCCCAGTGATGCATGAGGGAATTAAAACCAATGCTGGATAATGTTTTAACCGTGAAGGAACAGGAAGCAGCTACTAAACACATGTACAGTATGATCCCGCTGGCATCACAGTTATGCCGTTTATCCGTGATGCATGATGGGAAAATGGGCGCGTCTCCCGGCAGGCCATCTACTCTAAGATATGACGTGTCTCGACTGGACGCGGTGGATGAATTAGTAAAGCACAGACCTCTCGTTCAGAAGGTCGGGAGTTCAATTCCAAGTCGAGTCAACCCAAAGACTTACACAATTGATATTTGTCGCTACCTAGCCAGGCGCTCTGCATTATTAGGAAAGGATAATGTGACTGAGTTGGATATCAGGTCATCGTGGTTGGTGGCCTGGTCTCCCAGTGGGGTAGCACTATACAGTCACCATAAGTGCGCACTGCCACAAGTCAGTACCCGTCCCAATATGACCTTAGATGTTGCCAGGACGTAAAAACTCCAACCACCACCGACGTGCCTCGAGACGGAGAGTCGTTAAGGCCAACATAAAAATTAACACTCTGCTAGTGCGATTTCAACCCGGCTCCTCTCCGAAAATCTACTTGGGTTTGGTGTCAGCAGAAAAGATTGATGTTCTGCCGCTTCTTTTTTCCCCCTCCCCTCCCCAGAAGTGTCGTCTTGGTGAATAATTCGACGCAGGCGTCCGAGAGGCTCCTTTCATCCCGAGTAAATCCGGATTGGCCGACAGATGCGTCTTCATTTTCACACGTCAGTCTGTGATTTGGGTTAAATTCTTTGAAATGAAGTCGAATTCCGAAGGTGATGACTTAAAATACGTTGCACTTAGTAGCGGAGTAAATCATGTTAAGGGCCTGCATGGGCCTGCGCTCGCTTTGAAAGAGGCCGGCTCAGAGTGTTTGGATGGGAAGGCGGGAGGGACATGCGTCTTGCTAACAGGATACCGACCGACTGTTGCAGACGCCGGTTTGGTGCACAACACATAATTAGCCGATACAGATGGGGACCTACTTGTTCCTGATGAAGACATCCGGTGGCACCAAGTGATAGGGATACTGAAGAAACAGTATAGTCCATTTGGTTTGGTTTATTAGGGTGTCTACGTCCTAGCAATGTCAGGACAGGTATTGACTTGTGGCAGAGCCCACAAATTGCAACTTTATAGTGATGCCTCACTGGCATACTGCACTGCTGGCATCATGACCCGATATCTCACTCAGTCACAATGATCCTGACACTGAGCTACCCCGCCCTTTCCCCATTCTATTCAAGTTGGATAGTCCGATGGTTTTGAATTTCTGTATTTTTTCTGAGATAAATATATTAGATCGATCACTAGTATCTACTTTAAATTAGTTCAAAGTTACTTTTATTTTAAATGGTAAACTTTTGAGATATTTTGAGTGCAACCATGGAAAATTAGTTTTGGCAAGCTTGCCAAAACTCTGACACCATAGACTTCTGCAGTAACAGGTTCTGTTAAATTGACTCAGTATTGCCTTCTACACAGAAACAATGCTATACCTGCAATACATGCATATGTGTTGTATGCAGGTATTGCAGGTATAGCAATACCTCAGGGAGTTTTATGCCCCTGCCCTGCAGAGTTGTAAACCACTGCCTTGTGGTACAGGTTCTTGACAGAACCGAAGGCTAAGGGAGCAAACCCTAAACAGAAAACCATGTCACTGTGGCAGCATTAAGGGTGGTTGATGTATGGAACTCCCAACATCTCCCGACCAGCCACTGCAGGGACAAATAGTTTTGCGTCTGTCTTGACAAAATCATGTTCTTGCCGGTGTGAAACCTCTATTTGCTCCCCGAGAGAGTGCCGCTGGTAACTTGCAAAAGCCAGCAGCACTTCAACACTTTTGCAGGCAGCTTTCATGAAATGACTCATAGACGCAACTCTCACAGCAGAGAGCTAAATGGAGAGCGGCAGTCAAGTAATGAAAGAAGTCTTTGTCGCATCGCGACCGACAGCATGATGATGATGATGATGACAGAAACAAATGCTTAATAAGCGCATCAGTATCTAAGTTAGATATGTAAAATCAAATCTAGTTAATTGGTTTGGTTTTGAAAATTTGATATTTTATCGGACTATGCAGCTTTACTGTAATGTAGCAATAAGTATTGATTTTGTACGGCTTTGATTTACCAGGGATTGAAGTGGTGAATGAGTGCGACATCAGGTCATGATGCCAGCACTGCAGTATCCCAGTGAGGCAGCACTATAAAGTGGACACTGCCATAAGTCTGTATCTGTCCTGGTATTGCTAGGACATAAAACTCTAATAAATATAAACCAAATGGAATATACTGTTTCTTCAGTATCCCTACTCCTGGTGTGCATGTCAGAAACTAGCTCATTATGTGTTATACACAAAAACCACCATCTCCAACAGACATGATGTCAAAATGAATTGAGCGCTCGCCTCCCGTTTTGGTCGGTTATGTCATTCAAACCCCCGGGTTCGTACCCTGGCCGAGTCAAACCAATGATTTGTTGCTACCTAGCCTGGCATTCGGCGTTACTAGGACAGGGCAAGGAGCATGAGGAAAACCAATTGTCTACGATTACAATTTCCCCAGCTTAATCAACTAATGTGCCAACAAAAAAAGCACACGAAAAAGGTGTGTGTTCAAAACCTACTCTTTGCACAATATTTCCCATTTGCATCAACCCCGACGACAATATTGTCGTGGGGGTGATGAAAATGGGAAATATTGCAGCTAGAGCGGGACTCGAACCCACATCTCTTTGCACTCCGGGCCAGTGTGCTAACCATTACACCACCTAGGCTCCCTGATATCAACACACTCCCCACGCCTACCTGTCTATGTGGTTACTTGCCTGAGAGGTCAGTGCAGACCACTACACTCGTCCCCCTGGAATTGTAAGTCTTGTAATGCTTACAATTACATACATACAGGCAATGCACTAACACATACATACACAGGGTAGGTTCAACAACCATACAGCGCAAAGCTTGTACAGGATCCTGATCACGGCAACCAGTGTCGTGGGGGTGATGAAAATGGGAAATATTGCGCCTAGAGCGGGACTCGAACCCACATTTCTTTGCACTCCGGGCCAGTGTGCTAACCATTACACCACCTAGGCTCCCTGATATCAACACACTCCCCACGCCTACCTGTCTATGTGGTTACTTGCCTGAGAGGTCAGTGTAGACCACTACAATATCATTTTAATAAATTTGTTTAAAGCAGCATCACTTACCTTCTACAACAATGACTGCGTCGTATTTCAACTTGTGGAAGATTTGATTCAGAGCCCATTTGTAATGTCGGGCTATCTTGTAGTAGCCCTGGAATTTGCGCTGTGGCCATGGCAACGGTATGTCACTGAGATCTGTGTGCTGCAAGAGAAAAAAAAGGACAGAGTTCAATATCAAACTCACTGAACACGATATTGCGTCTAGTTCCCTGAAAGCCAATTCAGTAAACAGAGGAATTCAATAGAAAAAAACACATTCAGACCTAATATTGCAATGCTCCAAATCACCAAACACACGCGCGCACACACAAACTATAGATGCAAACAGCAAGTTGTAAGCTAGAGTGGCGTTCTCTGTGGCGGAGTGGTTAGAGTGTCTGACTTTTTTCTAGGTCAGACTCCTAATCTGAGGGTCGGCGGTTCGATTCCCCGTCCCCCCCAGCTCTGCCAATTTGGATTTCCACCGCTGTGTATAACTTACAGCGTCATCAAAGGCCAGTTGCTCTCATACCATGTCTATGTGGTGTGGGAGGTTAAAAATCCCTTGGGTCGGTAAAAGTTTAGGCTCGGGCTTTCTATCGACCAGCTGTGGAGTGGAGAAGACCAGTCGTCTGTGACTGGGATTTCCCCTGCTTGGGACAACTAATGTACCAAACAAACAAAAATGAGAGACAAATAAGTGTTCACACTTCCTGTCTACCATTCGCTATATCGCTAGGTATAATTTGAGGCCAACTTGAAATATTTGCATCTAAACAATTCGCCGACCAATTCTAAATAAGTACATCTATGCATCATGAGCGTTATTACTATCTTACATCCAGAAGAAACTAATTTGTATGTATATAACTAACACAATTACGGCCAGAAGATGAATGCCACGGCTCTGACAACAAATCTGTTCATATTAATAAAGATCAATTTACACCACCCACCCCTAAAAAACGGCAGGGGGATAAAGTGGGTTTTCTACCTTACATGCCCCTCATTAAGTCGTAAAATTACAAACACGCCCCCCCCCCCCCCCAAACACAATCCCCTCGTGCAATCAGCATCCTCCCATTCAAGTTACGCGGTCTCGGGTCACATGACCTCCTTCCTGAACACTCCCCTACACCGCCAGTCACCGCCACCCGCGTTGCACATAGTGATCACCCACCCACCCGTCCACCCAATCACTGTCCCAATCACCATCCCACCCACCGTCCCACCCAATCGCCCTCCCACCCTCACGGCCACCCACCCACCCTCCCAATCACCCTCCCTCCCCCCAATCACCTTCCCTCTCACCCTCCCACCCACCCACCCTTCCGGCCAACCAATCACCCACTCACCCTCCCGGCCACCCAATCACCCACCCACCCTCCCACCCAATCACCCACCCACCCTCCCACCTTCCCTTTGCACACTGTTCTGTTTCTTAACGGCCGTGGCAACTTAAAGTGTTTTATGTCCATTACGCAGTGCTCGCTTTCTGTTGTAAGATTCAATGCTGCTTCAATAATGAACCCGACTAATTAGTGCATTCCTGTTGACTTAATGCTGATTCACCTCGACAAGTAACAAGCTTTATTCAACAATACTATATTGAAATTCATAGATATTAAAGTTGCATAGTCCGATGGTTTTGAGTTTCTGCTATCTTTCTGAGATTAAATATATTAAATTGATTGTTATAACCTACCTTACTTTAGTTTGAAGTCACTTTTATTTTAAGTTTTGAGATATTTGGAGTGCAAATATGTTAAATTAGTTTCGGCGTGCTTGCCAAAACTCTGATACCATAGGCTTCGGCAGTAACAGGTTCTATTAAATTGACTCAGTATTCCATTCTATGTGACAACACATGCTCAATAGGTACATCATTATCTAAGTTAGATATGTAGAATCAATTTTAGATAATTGTTTTGGTTTTGAAAAATTGATGTTTAACCAAACTATGCAGCTTTAAACAGCAGGAATGACGATAGCAAAAATAGAATGTTCAGCCATTCAGCCATTTAGTGTCCTTTTTCTTAATGTGACGAATTATTGCCTTTATTGTACAAACA